>JANRMT010062813.1:43193335-43237405 GCA_026402145.1 Polypterus bichir lapradei | reverse complement strand
ATATATATATATATATATATATATATATATATATATATATATATATACTAGCTGACGCCCGCCGTAGCATACAGCGGTGTAAGAATAGGAACGAAAAATGGTGAGAAAGGAATTCAGAAATCAAGAAGGAAGAAATTCTTCTTAAAAGACGCAGTTGTGAATCGGTGTTTTGGTGGAGACGACAGATAATGAGTCGAAAGATCTAACCCTAGAAAAAGCCACGTACAACTGACAGTGGCTGAAGACTAGTTGTTAGAATTATTGTGAAGAGTAAACAGCATGTGGGTATGAGGAAGGCCGTGCTTCTGAAATTCGAGTACGCGAATATAATCAATAACAACCCCAAAAAGATCTCGTTGTAGAATGTCTCTAAGTAATTCCTGCAGCTTAATCCAAAAGACTCGTACTACAATATCAGGTCTGTGCTCCGGTCTTTGGGTATCCGACAGTGCATGTAGAATTTCCGGCCAAGCAGGATTACATGTGAAAGAGATAAATAAATGAGGCTGTCTGAATTTACGTAGTATAGCCATGGCATCCTGCTAGTTTTGTTGCATGTATCTTGGACTTCCTGGAAATGTGGACGGTAATATGATCATTTTGCCTACACATACGTTATTTTCAGCATTTTCCTGCAGTACGTCTGACAGTCCTTTATATTGTTCCACGCGCAGATCTTGTTGATCTAATCTGAGATAGTTGAGACGCGCAACCTCTGTTTTAACATACGAATCTACGATGTACTGTTGGAATAGTTCGCCGCTGGAGTGCAAAATACTAAATGTATTCCTCATTGCTAATCTGTACGCGTAAAATTAGCATTGAGTAAGCCTTATTCGCTTGGCGGTTCTTTTATCGGGAACATGTTGTAAATCTTTGTGCCAGCCAATGTCTCCGTAAAGGGAATAAAAGTGGGTAAACCATAGGATCGCAATTCATATTGAGCGTGGAAATCTGTTTACAGGAGTTGCCTATGGGATAGATGCAAACGTCCCTTTCGGCAGGCAGTTCACCATCTTCTACAACAAAAATCGCTGCAACATTGGTGTGACATGTCGGGGCATTGTATCGTCGTAAATCCTGCCTAGGGTTTTCCTCGAAAAGCATTTGTACAGATGTTGTTGGATTGGACTGAGCAATTTCATGCATGTGTTTGTATGATTTAGCAAAGGGTTTGATGGTTCTGAGCATGGAATCTAGCTGGAGAAGTAAATTTTCGCTGCATGCAGAGTTTGCTTTATTTTGTAAGCATACTTCAGAAGCTTGGCGAGAAATGCCGTGTTGGCTGCGTGTGGGTGGGACTGGTTTTGAAGAGGAGCCGCTGGCAGCATGGGGAAGGGTTTGAAAGAGGACGAATAGGAATCGAGAAATGCCATGTCGGCTGCATGTGGGCGGGACTGGTTAGTGGAAGCAGGACGAACCAGAAGAGAAATATATATATACAGGTATATATATATCTTTACAATATCATAAGGGATTTTCACTGTTCTACCTTGGTCTGGGCTTTTTTCATTTAGAGTCTCTTTTCTGTTTTAGACTGTTATACAGAAGTTTAAAGCTATGCTACTGAAATCAGTCCATTTTCACTTATCACTTTATTGTTACCATCATCAATTACTTTTGGTGAAAAATTACACCTTATGAAAGTTAGGTGGGTTGGAGATACTAAATTAGAACCTAGTGTATGTGTGTATGTTTGTGTGTTCACTCTCCAATGGACTGGCTCCTTGTCCAAGAATTGTTCCTGTCTTGCACCCTATGCTTGCTGGGATTGGCTCCAGCTCCCCTGCTCAGGATGAGGCTGGATTGGAAGATGGGTATGGATGGATAGTTTAGTATATATATTTCACATTCTTTTCTGTTTTTTGACAATATGTTTTAATGGTGAAATGTATTTTAAAAACAAATTGAGAAATTGCAAGGTTTTCACAAATTATGTTCAGTTTATTAACTGATCTTAATATAATTTTGCTTAAGTGAACGAAACACACTGCCAGGATATGAACTTAAATGTGGAAATGTTTTTATACTAAACTAAATCATTGTACTGTTATGAATAAACAAAAATGAACTAGTTATTGCTGTGACATGTATTACTAATCTTAAGTAGAGCTCATATTTAGTATAGAAATTTAAATGTAAACTTTAAATTGTCACACAACATGCAACAGGTATGAGCTCACCTACGATCAGTTAGCCATCCGAAGGTGATGTTTCCAATTATATCAATTATACCCAATACGGACATGAGAAAGGCAGCGTGCTGAGGACTCAGTCCAACACTCAAAGAATAGGGAACCAGGTAAACAAAGGGAATGCTGCAGCCATATGCCAAGAAAAGGAAGGAAACTGCCAGAACCATAAAGTCTGGCATTAAAAGAAATTTATACTCTTGCAGTGACTGCAAGCAAAGGCAACTCCGGTTGCAGTCATTTTTGCTTATATGGTCTGTTTTGCACACAGACAAGGCACTTAGATCATTGTGTTGTTTGCTGTATATATTTTCTTCATCTGTGGGGAGGATGCCATTAATTTCTTCTTCTTTAAGGCTGATAGGTCTCATTAAAGCCCCACAGACACAAAGATTTGCCACAAGGCCACCCAGAAGGAAAAGAGCACCTCGCCAGGAGTAATGTTCAATAAGCAGCTGTACAACTGGAGCCAGGATAAATGTTCCAATCCCACTTCCTGACATTGCAATACCGTAAGCCAGAGCTTTTCTCTTGAAGAAATATTTTCCTACCATTGCAATGGCTGGTGTGTAACAAAGTGCAAATCCAACACCTATAAAAAAAATAGCAAAAATTACCAAAAATATATATTAAATGATATTAAACCTTTTTTAAGAACTGTATACAGTAACTGGAACATGCCCTTATTATTATCATATAATGTTTACAAATGCATTCTCAAGGGATAACTGTTGTTTGTTTACAGCTGGATAGGCAAAGACAACGTTAAATTACATATGATTTGATTTTAAGTGCCTTAAGTTTATGTGTCCCGCATACATTGAAGACAGAAACTGTAGACACACACAGGTCACTTTAACTTCACCAGTCCACCAAACCTGAATGTCTTTGGACTGTGGGTGGAAACTGGAAGAAAGCCACGAAGACTAGGGGAGAGAATGTAATCAAGCACCGTTACAATGTTTGGGATGCTGTTGCCTTTAGCATTTAAATCAAATTTCAATAAATTGAGTCAGTGACTAAAAAGATATCGATTTCCATTACAATTCTCATACAGTTTTACAATGTAAGTAAACAGAATAATTATAATATGAGTTTAAAGAAAGAAATTTCATGGAAAATTTTAACTACTGTACCTGCAAATACATATTTTTTTCTCTCCTAAGATTTTAGCAAGGTTATTCAGATATATATGTTTTAAAATTTATGAAAAGTATAATACAAAACTACTCATAGTTCACAGCATACATTTGTAATGAATCTCCACCAAAGACACTTTACAAGTACTGAATATAGCTACAGTATTGTAGAATTGTTTTCATATGTAACCATACAATTGGAACACAGACAGGTTAATTACCTGCTTTATGATCACACAGTTAATCAGAAATGGAGATTAAACTGATAATCTTACATTTATTCAATTCTTGATCCATCAGGCCAAATTATTAAAAACAAATAAATGCAAAATCACTGAAATGTGAATAGGTCCAGATTTTTTTCATTAATTGCTTATAAAGTACATTTAAACCAGTTTACTCTTTGGATTTAACAAACTAAAATTATCAAAAAAAAATACATTTGAAAAAGAAAATTGAAAAACTCACCAGTAAGCACTCCAAGTGTAAGATAGAGGTATTCAAGACTTGTGGCGAAGGAACTCAGTATAAGACCAATAGATGCCATAATCCCTCCTAAAATAATGGCAACCCGGCAAGATAAATGGTTTCCAATGAGACTGCCCAGTGGAGCTAAATAAGAACATATGCCATTATATTCAGAACAGTAATCATTTATTTAAATAGCATACAGAGTGGCATGAAATAACTAATTTAATACATTTTAAGCAGCAGGTTTCTAAAGTAATATTCAACATCCATTTACCTTCTAACCACTTATGCAGTTTAATATTATATCCATTCGTTCCATCCATCTTTCCATCAAGTTTTGAACCTCATTATCCCGTCCGGGGCATAGGGATAATATAATATCCTCTTTAGTAAAATCCCTGTGTGCGTCCAGGTGTCCGTGTGTGTATGTCTTCTGGTGAAGTGCACATGCACGGGGCCGCATGGCACCGTGCCCCGTCCATGCATACGGCACCATGGATGCACACACACTGGAAGCTGGGCAAACAGTGAATGGCCTAGCCATGGCAGCGCATGATAAGCAAATAAAGGGCATCATTGCTGGGGAGAGTGCTGATTGGGTAGACGCGGCCGCGCACATAAAATCCGTTGCTGGGGAGACGCCACACATACAATAATCAGCTACACGCCAGCACAGATTAAAATACTTGCTGGGGAACTGCACAGTACTTGCTGGGGAGACAACACTGTCACGATTATCAGCTGCACGCCACACATTACATCAGTTGCTGGGGACACTCTGCTGATTGCCCACTGTTGTGACAGAAAATTAAAGTCATATTACGGACATCAAAGCCAGTATTACTGTCAGAGAAAATTACAGGCATTTTACGGAAATACAAACCAGTATTACTGCGAGAGAAAATTAAAGGCACACAATACACTGACGCATATTACATACAAGCCAGTATTACTGTAAGAGAAAATATTACGGACGTATCTACTAACAACATGCCACCCAAAAAAAAACACGTCAAGTAGGACAAAAGACACATACAATCAAATCCTATATAAGCAACATCTCCTGGAAGCAGTCAGCTCAACAAGTAAACATCAACAAAAGAAAGGCTGAAAGGCAAAGAAAAATACGAGCAAATAGATTGATTGAAGAAAAAGAAAATGAGCGTCAGAAAAATGCTAAAAGAGAAAGACTCATAAGAGCAAACCTTAGAAAAAGTCAGCATTTACTTGCCAGAACCAGTATTCACCCATGGTCAGTTATATGTTGCATTAACAAGAGTAAGAAGTTTTCCAGATGTTGTTGTCAAGGTTGTAGATGGTGCTGAACAAGGCAAACTCTTGCCAAACTCAGACAGATTCGTGATATTACAGCTCTCTGAATAATTAAAATACTGAGATGTATACTTGATATCATTTTCAAGATGATAGGAGTTAAAGCATGTTAAAAAACATGGGAACACAGTGACACAGTGATTGTTCATGCATCACACAAGATGCTTGCGGCGCCGTGCACAACCTTCGATGAAATAATTTATTACAGCAATACTGTCTCTTTCAAACGTACTAACCTCCAATTCCTGTCCTTCCTTTTCTTTCTCCAAGTAACCAATCACCACACAATCAGCTCAGTAATAGACGTTAAGCCATCTGTAAGCTTAGAACGCCAATTCTTCAAAACTTTTAAGGAACATTGAAATATCTTCATAGTACATGTTTAATTATTCCATCCGTCTATCCTTCCCTTGTCGCGCCAGCCCCAGCAAGAATACAGCGTGAGGCAGGAACAATCCATGAACGGAGCGACAGCTCCTCGCTAGCGCTGCGGCACCATGTCCTCACATGTTTAATTATTAACAATATAGATAATTTAAATGAAGTTAAAGTTTTATCTGTATAATATAATAAACATATTTTGCTGCATTTCATCTTAATAATGATATCGTCATCATATGTAAATATGTGCTTTATAAAGTGGCTTAGGTTGTGCAATATTATAACCGTATCGCAAGTTTACAGTGAGGTAATTGTACTAATAAGTACAAACAGTTCTACAAGGAGCAATTGATGGACTGATTGAGTGCGTTTATAGTTCTTGGGGTGAAACTGTTTCTGAACCGCGAGGTTCTGAAGCGTTTGCTGTATGAGAGCAGTTCAATAGACAGCATGGCTGAGGCAGCGTGTGCTAGATGCTGTATACTGATAATTCTCTTTCCAGTCAGCTGCTGTAGAGCTGTGATTCCCCACTCAGATACAGTGATATAAATACTCCAAGTGGTGCAGTGAGAGCAATATTGAAAAAGATGATCCACTGTGGCAACCTCTAAAGGGAGCAGCTGAAAGAAGAAGAAGAAAAAGGTGCAGTGAGAGTAACAACGCTAATCAGCTATGGTATTTAGAATAGTTTGATCATTCTGTGGACCATTATATTGTTACAGGTTAATTACAATCAGATGCATTAAACTAATAAACAGTATGCGGTTAATGTCAGTGTATTTATAAAGCTGCATCAGGGATGTGGATCTAAAAAAGAAACGGAAACCACATTGGAACAGTAGCACTGCTTTGACGCTGGGTGTCAGCAGTTTGCAAAACTGAGCGGAGAACTTGCGCACGCCAGGGTTGGAGCTACCGTGAAAATGTGCGTGGCTTTACGCCAAGTTTAGGTTTTATACATTGCGATTTGAACGTGGAAACGTTCGTGCGCAACATTTTTGTGCGTACACACTGTTTATATATGAGGCCCCAGATGAGATAAAAAGGAAGTTAATATATAAAATATAAACAAGATTAGGCAATAATATTATACAGTATGTAACAAAGAAAAAGGTAAGGTTGGAAGGAGAACAGAAACAATGAAAAACAATTCCAGTTTGGCTGGAAAAGAAAATGAAATCTGCAGGGGTTCCAAGGCCAAAAGACTGCCTAGCCCCTGTTGGGCATTCTACCTAACACAGATGGTCTAAATTAGTCATCATGGTGCTCAGATTTTCTTTTTCTAGTTAAGATTCTTGATGTTGCATTCTGTACTAACTGTAACCAACTGATTTTTTTTAGGTAGTCCCGTAAGGCGTGCATTAGAGTAATCTAGTCAACTGAAAACAAAAGCATGAACTAATTTGAACTAATCCATACCTTCCTAGGGAATACTCGAACACTCTCAGGACAGGATAAAATAAAGTGATATAATTCTTGTAGCATGTCCTGAGGTTGTCCTGATGACCTGTACTTTTTATATCTCCAATTGATGGCACCCATGGGCTTTCCAACTGCATGCCCAAGCCAGTTCAACTGGCTTCTGTCTATTAAGAGAACTAATGGCTATAGTCTGAATTCCTATTTATTGCCAAGCTCCTCAAATAGAGAAATTATCGCACTCCAGCTCAGAAACCAAAATTTTGGTTACTTGTACTCATAATCTCATGGATTACACTACCATAAATTTTCTTTAAATCCACAAATAACGTATAAGCTAGAGTTCATCCATCAGTATTTTGTTGTCAACATGTATTGTACATCAGTCTGTCTCACTCTTACCTGTCACCTTAATGTCATGACACCTAACCCTTCATCTTAGCCTTATGAATGGGGAGTGCACACAGCAGCTCTACTGTTCCACATACAGGACTGTATTAACATTACTTCTCCTGAATCTGAGGTTTAACCATTGGACTGCTGGATGGAGTTCCCATTCCTTTATACTCTCATAAGTTTTCACAGAGGATTACGGTTCATCCCTAACTAGAAGGCTGCCACCCTTCTTAAAAATTGATATAACCAGCCCTATCTTCCAGCCCTAAGACTCCGTGCCCATCTAGAGTACAACTTTATAGAAATCCATCAGACAAAACACTCCCACAATATCAAGTATTGTGGGATGGATCTCACCCACATCTGGAGCCTTGCCACCAAGGTACTTTTTAAACATCACAGCAAGCTCCACCACAAAGATGGACCAAACACAAATCAATGCTTTGAGTACTGCCTCTTCCAGAGCCAAGATGCAAAAGAAGCTCTTGCCAAGGTGAGACTTGAAGCCATTATGAACAGAAACACCCACTAATCATTCCCAAAACAACCTAACTACTTGTTTTGATGTTCTAGGACTGACCAGAAGCCACTCCCTGTCATTCATTGACTGAAGGTATTCTGGTACCTTAGACATGGTGTTCATTAATGAAGAATCTATGACTAGTACAGAAATCAAGCAACAGTTCATCACTTGCATTCAGATAAGGCAAGTTGTTCATCCAAAACATACCCCTTGAGGTATCTCTATCATTAGCCACATGAGCACAAAAGTATCCCAGTAAGAATACAGAGTAGGTAGATAGTACTCATTCAAACACACAATCCAGTGACTCTAAAGAGAATGAACATTTTGAATAGTTTTTGGTACATATACGCATTGTTTTCTCTTTGCAACTCAAAGTCAAACAACTCCCTTCTCAAAGAGAGCAAACTTCAACTGTATGGAACCCACTTAGGGGCTTGAGAGTATCCTACCTACTTGCCTCTCTCAAGTGTGGCAGCTTTAGAGCTGATTTAAATGTTTGGTTGCATGACCAATACTGTATATTTATGGTGTAAGCCCAACTATATCTAAATAACATATTTTAGTCTCCCGCATGAATTTGAGCTCCTTCCTAATCCCAAGAATCGGTATGCATTGCCAACGTGTATTGTGCCTCAGTCTGTCTCATGCTTACCTGTCACCAAATAGAATGACTTTGAGCATGATCCTCTATCTTAGCCTTGTGGATAGTGAGTACACATAGCAGCTCTATTGAGCATTTCCAGACTGAGCTTGACTAGGCTACATGGGTCACCAGACTATCAAGCATTTGCTGGCAAACACCATTCACAGGCCTGGCACCAGAGACGGGTCTCGTTATCTCTTTTCTCACATTTATTCAGAACATTAATAATGGTCAAATTATGGATTGTTCTTTGTCTTTCCTTGCTTTTTAGACCAATATGCTGTGGATAAACCTAACATAAGCACATATCTCCAGATCTCAAAATGATCATTGCGTAATCAGGCACCAAACCACATCAAGGTCTCAATCTTAGAAAGGGGTTATCTGAGATGTCGACATATTATGTAATGTTGTATTACAATAGTCTGTCTGAGTAAAATCAACCTATACAGATTTTTTATGTTAATAGGTTAATTCGGTATCAAATTACTTTAAATATAGTTACCTACCTCTTTGACTGAGAACACTTGTGTTTTGATTATTTTTTGCACATAAATATTATTTAATTTATTTTTAGTTTTATTTAACTATTTATTTTCTTATTGCATACATTAGTTCCTTTAAACAACACATGCAATAGAAGTTGTCATGTATGGACATCTGAGGATCACCATCTGAACTCTATTAAGGTGCGTAAAACCACCCCAGGATGAAAGGAGGCAGGGTTGCTAACCAAGTCATCTCATTCTGTCTCTGCAGTGCTGAGAAACCAACCCTTTATGATAACTGAACGGCGCCCCCAGAATCACAGAGGTCCCGCCCATCTGGACTGGGGGCAATATAAAAGCAAGACGCTCCCAGAGGAGCCGCCACATGATGCAACTCCCCGTGACTGATCCACTCAGACAAGAACCTTTTACTTAACCCACTTGGCTAAGATGTCACTTGTTTGTATTCAAATTTTTTGACAATTGTATTAAAAGGGGTAGCCCGGTTGGTACCCCAACTTTTCTTTGGGATTTTATTTATCACAAAATGTTTTCTATATGAAAGGTAACACCTAGTATTTGTGTTACAATAATCCTAAATTAAACATTTAGATTAGATTTAGAGAACAAAAGTGGTTTATAGTATGCCATAATATTTGGTAATAATCCACCAAGCTGGAAAGGTCAAATTTTGAGAGCAGACACCCATATTTAAATTTGTTACTCCATTATCATGCTGAACAGTCTCTACACAGTGTTATTTAGTAGGACATGATTCATCTACAGCTTGGTACAGAAGATGAATACACAACAACATTCAATGGTAATACATGTGGTGGCACCTAACAATTGACTGGTAGTGGTCTGTGCTGTGTGTCTATTCACAGCATTTGATGACAGTGTAAGGTGTTGATAATGAAGACTTACAACTCTCTACTTGTGTCTGGCCTATCTGATCAGTCTCACTTATTTGTTTTGTTTGTGCTGTAAATCCTAGGAGTTTCATGACTTCATGATGCAATCTGGTTTTTCTTGACTTAATGTCATGCTGTAGATGGCATTGGTAAAATATGTGTGGCAGGCTAATATTCCAATCTTAACCTTTGAATAGTGAAACTGAGAGAAAGTACTATTACTAATAAAAAAGTCTGGTTTAGAGAAATTCAGGGACTTATCGTGGCGTGAACACTACATGAAAAGGATTGTAAAAAGTAATTTTGTAAAAGTACATTGAAAAATCACATTTTACACTCTTTTATTAAATATTAAGGGGTTTATTGTACTTTTTAAATCATCAGAAATGTTATTCTCCTGTATGGCTAAAAGTTAGTACACTCCTACATTTATTATTGCCTATTATCACTCAAATCACAACTAGACGCACAAAGACAGGTATAATCACCAAAAGTCTTGCCCTATATGACGATCAGAAACTTGTATCTTGATTTGTTGTTAGCGGTTCAGGTGTGTGGCAAAAACCACTAGAGCTGTCTGTAGGCTTCAAATGACTCTTGATGCCCATAAATCTGGGGAGGGTTTTAAAGGCATCTCTAAGCAACATAGAGACAGGGTGGCAATAGTGGTTAAAGGTTTTGGGTTTCAATCTCTGAAGTAGTGGGTTCAAATCCTGCTACTGACTGTCAAACCATAAGCAAGTCACTTCACCTGCCTGCTCTCTAATTGGAAAATACTAAAACATTTCAGCATGACATCATATAGTGAACCATAAATTCCACACTGTGCCAAAAAGTGTTTAAGGTAATGTGAAGCTATTTGACTAAAAACCATGCAAGAAGAAAACAACTAAAAACACTTATGCAAATCCACAAAAGAACTGCTGAAAAAGAAGAAATGAAGGATTCCTGGATGGCCAAGTCAAAGCACAGATCTCCACAGCACTGTCATGCTGTGAGGAGTCTTGAAGCAGACAGTACATGCAAAAAAGCCTTCGAAAATCATATAGTTGAAGGCCTGCAAGGAAGAGTGGGCAAAATGTTCTCCAAGTCTATGTAGGAGGCTGATAGACAACTACAAAAACACCTACAGGAAGTTATTTCTGCCATAAGGGAAATATTGTATAACACATTGAAGTTAGGGATGTACTTGCATTTTGCACTTTTCACAACTGAGCTTTTTTAAGTGATTAAAAATAATATTTTTCATTCGTATTTGCTGCATTAGAGCACTTTAATATAAAAATCTTACTGTATCTTCGAAGCTGTGTCATGTCTATGTCTATTCTAATATACTGATCACTTTTTACATACACACTTAAAGTCAACTGCCATGTTATGTGCTATTTCTCTCTTTGCAAAAGTGCCAACTTAAGCGAAACATTCATAAACTTAAATATTTAAAATCACTGCCTGGCTCAGATGTCTAGTAGTGTCACAGAATTTGATATATACCAGTAAAACACTTCCTCTTAATTAACTGGAACACCAATTAAAAGAGAGTTATAGCTAAGGATCCTATTTATTTTCTTTGCCATTCTTTGCAAGGTAATTACAATTCTCTTAATACACCTCCATCAATTCAATAATTTCCGAGTGCACATAAAGCAGATATCATATTACTTGACTTCTAGTCAGAGGGGCTGTCAAACTTGATGACTGCGACTGCCGATTTTATCATCTGAGTATGTCAGATTACAAAACTAGATATCACAGGGTATGCCATATTAGACCTCAGCATAGTTTCATATTTACAAATTATCATGAACGTGCCCCTTTTCTGACAGCCAAAAATGTTTAATTTTCTCAGGCTGAGTTGCAGACTAGTTGGACTAAATCACTGAGTATGTGTAACCATATGACTGGATATGAAGTCACAGATGTGTGCCACAACTGCTTCAGATTCACTAAGATTGATGTTTTTTTTCTTTTTTAAAATTTTATTTGAAGAAAATAACATTCCATATGATCAACCCTAACTTATACAATGAAGATAACAATACATATATCAAGTCAAACTTATAAAAAGAGAATTCACATCCACCTGAGGAAAAAAGAGGACAACCAACAGCAGGAGCAAAACTTTAAAAACAACAAAGAAGGGAGTATGTCCTTTTCCCCAATATAAATGCTTATTCTAAAACTTTATTAATTAGGTATTTTCATATTTTAAAAAAGTTTTGAACAGATCCTTTAAGCGAGAATTTGGTCTTTTTTCCAGTTTCAAATAGTACAGAACATCAGTTACCCACTGAGGTGGGCTGGGATTCCTCCATTTGAGCAACATAAGTCTATGTACTTTACTAGTAGTGTGGTATAGGCAATTACAATCAATTTGTCCTTCTCCACTTTAAGCCCATCTAGAAGTACACCAAACACAGCTATTAATGGATTAAGAGTGACTGTGATAACAAGGCTGTCTAATAGACATTCCAAGATTTTTGTCTAGAATGATGTTAATTCGGTTCACTTCCAAAAAATGTGGCCTAGTGAGGCTAGAGCTAGATTGCAAAGTTCACAGGTTGAATCTTTATAGATTCAAGATTGAATCTTTATAGATTGTGTATTTCTTACCCAGTAATAAAACTGAAAGTTAGGTAGCGCCATGCTAACTTCTTTAGATCTTTGTAGAGTCGCTTTTTGAATGTGCGGATGACTCAAATTGAGGCAAATTTCTTAAAGAACAATTTGTTAATGTAGATAGGGATGCTCTGAAATAGAAAAATAATCTTGGGAAGGATGTTCATTTTGACAGTATTGATTCTCCCTGCTAATGTGAGATGAAGGGTAGACCATATGTTTACATCCTGTTTGATTTTTTCTATACTAATAGCAAAACAAATTTGAAAAAGATCTTTATATTTACTTGTGATGTTTACCCCTAGATATTTAAACTGTTCTGATAAAGTAAATGGATACTTGTCCAGTCTATTATTATGTACTAGAGAGTTCACTGGAAAAAGCACACTTTAATTCAAATTCATTTTGAGTCTAGATATGTTTTGAAATTCTGATTTCAAAGGAAACTAGTAAGAATGTTTGTGGGTCTTATGTATACAGTATCATATCATCTGCATATAGTGATATTCAAATTCATGAAGATTATGTAAGTGAAACCTATGACTGAATATTGCTGGAAAAGTTGTGTAATATGACATGGCCTTAACCAGTTCAAAGATGAGATGAGTGTGCCTACTCTGGTAACACTGAGTAAAAGGCAATGATCAATCCTTGACCCAGTGTCCACTCATACATACACTTACAGTCACACTCACTCATACTAGGCAAAACCAGAGTTACAAATTAATTTAACATGCACACGTTTGGAATGTAGAAGAAAAAACAAACAAAACAATACAATTTATTGATAAAGATTATAGAAATACGATAATTTATGGAGACATAGAAAAAGGAACACAAGACGGTCAAAAAAAAAAAAAACATATAATACAGAGCCAGTTGTTTTAAATTTGCTTCTAGAAAACCAAAAGTCTAGTTTCAAGATTTTAGAAGATCTGCCTTTGGGTGACATAACAATTGCCCCTCTCTCTCTCTCGTTCTAATACACTGTTGTTGGCAAAACAGGAGATTAAGTGTTATGCTGTTACACAAAGCTCTCTTGGCAGCAGTGCTAAAGTTCAAAGCTTTTAAAGCCAAATTATTACATAACACATTGTTTCTATCTTTGTTATCAAATTTAAATTAAACATGTGAAGCTAATAATTTGGCAGAAACTTTGCAAGTTATTTAAAGTTCTATTTTTGTCATGGTATAGATAAAGCAGTTTAACGATACCAACCCATTAACAAGATCCAATGTTGTGTTGATTGTTGTCAGGGTTCAGGTGAAGACCTTTACTTATGTTTGAGTGCATTAGTTTGTTATTGCAATTCTTTGTCCATTTCCTTAGTAAATTCTTTCTCCTCCCCTTTGCTGTGTACTGTGCAGGAAAAACTGTTATTCTATCTGACGCCCAGCTACTGTGAGCTACAGCTTTTCAGGTGCTGAGATTCACTTCATGGTAGACAATCAGATTTTTATGCTAAAGATTATCTTAGGTACTGATCACTAAGAGTGATCAGGAATTAGAGAAAGAAAGAAACATGCAGCTGAGTAGTTTAAAGGTGAAGTGTAGGTTCTGTTGATTTGACAAGAGTTCACTTTCAATTACATGTCAAAGCTTATATTTTTGACTCTCAGGTTCCCAAGAATGTCCTTTAAAGTAAGTAAAAGCTCGGATTACTTTTATGAAGTTTTAAACAGATTCCACAAACCTCTTACATAAGGTTGTAATGGTGGTTACAGTAAAAAAAAATCCATGAAAAATACATATTAATTTACATTTATCATTCTATTAAACTTTTATCATAAGGATCACTGATGTCTGAATTTTTTCTCATACACTATATAGTCAAAACTATATGGACACCCCTTCAAATTACTGAATTCAAGTGCTTCAGCCAGACCCATTCTTAACAGGTGCAGGAAATCAAACATATAGCCATGCAGTCTATTTTGACAAGCATTGGAGTAAAAAGGGTCGCAATGAAGAGCTCAGTGACATCAAACCTGGTGCTATCATAGGATGCCACCTTTGCCAGAGGTCAGTAGGTGAGATCTGCCCTATCAACTGTGTTATTATTGTGAAGTGAAAATGTTTAGAAGCACCAGCAGTTCATCCATGAACAGACAGACCACATGAACATACAGAGCAGGTGCTCAAGCACATAGAAAGTAAAAATTGCCAATCCTTTGTTGCATAACTCACAGCAGAATTCCAAACTGCCTCTGGAAGCAACATCATTACAAGACTTGTGCATTTGGAACTTTATGAAATAATTCTGCATGGTGAAACAGCTGAACACAAGCCTAACATCACTACGCACAATGTCAAATATTGTCTGGAGTGGTGCAAAGCATACTGCATTTGACTCTGAAGCAGTGGAAAAGTGTTCTCTGGAGTGATGTTCCACTTTACTATCTGGCAGTCTGATGGATGAATCTGGGTTTGGTGAATGAAAGAAGAACGCTATGTTCCAGACTATAAAGTGCTTACTGTAAATGTGACAGACAGTTGTACGTTGCTAATTGTACACTTGCTGGCCTAATTCTTCGGCTAGAAAGAACCGCAGCTACGCCAGAGAGTAGATAACACCCTTTTCCAGCTTGCTTCAAGTACTTTAATAGATTTGTTTACGTAAGTGTATGTGTGGTATCTAAACAAAAATAAATGAATACAATAAGTGCACAAATACAAATGGAATACATATGTGAACATAACTAATTAAGTTTCGAAGTTACATAGTATTCAGAAAGAGCAATGTTAAACATCAATTACTCAACTTTACGTATTGTTTAATCAAACCAGTAGGTGGCACTATCAACCAGAATAAAAGGTACAGAGTAATGCCCAAGATGGCATTCGTTTACAAAAAAAAAAACCTTTATGTTTAATACTGCAAAAATCAACACATTTTAATGTCCTGGAGCAAAATAAAGTACGGTGCATCTCTCCCTAAAGGTCAACAGTGCACAGACTTAACAATATGTTCATTCACAAACAGCAAACATAGCCATAATGGCACTTCTGTATACTTGCACTGAGCATCAACATAAGTTGTAACATTAGCTAAGATATTTTAAGTTACAGTGAACAGTGCAAAAAAGAAACAACTTACTTTGTAAGTAACGCACAACACACAGTTACAAAAGGTAACAGCAAACTATAACTTGAAAAAACGCAAACAAGCAGGTAGAGACTATGAGCACGTTACAATTCAAGAACAAAATGCTGTGCATGAGCAATAGTCTTGTGGGGCATGTCTTGCTTAGGTTCAGCATAAAGCAGGGAATTTTGTACAGTAAAGTTTGGTGGAGGAGGGATAATGGTCGGGGCTGTTTTTCAGGGTTTGAGGTAGGCCACTTGGTTCCAGTAAAGGGTATAGTTAATGCTACAGCATGTAAACATATTTTAGATAATCATGTGCTACCTACTTTGTGGCAACAGTTTGGGGAAGGCCCTTTTCTGTTCCAACATGACTATGCCTCTGTGCATAAAGCCAGGTCCATAGAAATGTGGTTTGATGAATTTGGTGTGAAGAAACTCAAGTGGCCTGCACAGAATCTTAACCTTAGTAATTACTGAACAACTTTTGAATAAATTGGAACATCGATTGTGAGCCAAGTCCTTTTGTCCAATATCCGTACCTGACTTCACAAATGCTCTTTTGGCTGAATGGGAACAAATTCACACAGACACACTCCAGGATCTTGTGGAAAGCCTTCTCAGAAGAATGTAGGCTGTTATAGCTACAAAAGGGTATGGGCTCGGGGCTGTTGTTGCAAACTTCATATTAAAGTTTTGAAATGCATGTTGATTTAGTTCACGTAGGTGTGATGAACCTGGTGTCCACAATCATTTACCCAAACAGTGTATTAGTTTAGAATGTATCTAAAGTAGGAACAAAGTTTATTTAAAATGCCATATCCATTAGGCTTCTTTAATTGTAACCACCATTACGAACCTTTTCAAAAAAACACGTAAAACAAAATATTTTACCACAAAGCATTGTAGCACAGTCTGCTAATGAATGGATCCATGCCGTTCTGGAGTAATCCTGACCAAAGTACAACTGGAACTCAACAAAAAATATTGAAATGCATCTGAAAAGTAAAATAAAAAAAGTTTATTTTTCATAACCATAAAAAATCAGGCAGCACCAATATTTGATTACACAGTTTAAGTGTCTTGTATTGAATACATATTTAAAGCTTCATATTATGGTGGCAGGTTAACGCTAGTGTTTTGGACAAGTAAAATTTACAAAAGGAAGAAATTTGGCAGCATCGCTGCATAAATATTATCAAGACTTACACATTCATCTAAAAATATAAAGCAAACATATTAAGCTTTTCAGTAACTTGTCCTGTGAAAGATGAATTATCCCCTGAAGTGCCAATGTGACTTAGTTTGGAACCATGAGGCCTGGCACAGAGCACAGCTCGGATCCTAAAACTATTTTGTGCGATACCCTTTTAGTTTTAACAGATTTTATTAAGTCATCATGAGGTGTATTCCTCCAGCTAAACTACTGTACTAATTCGAAGTCTGATTTTTGCTTATCAGTCCATTTAGTCAACAATACTGAATTTCTGAGATATGCATATTATCTCTGTTGTTTTAATTTTCCTACTTTGCTTATTTACTGTATTTGCTAGTACTGTTCCACAATTGGTCTTAAGTGATTTTTACTTATTTCACAATCATCAAACAGAGCTGCACATAACAATGCTACAGAGCAGCACCCAATTCACATTAATTTGCACTTTTATGTACTTCTCATTAGTAGCTTTAAACAAAATTTAATAACAAAAAGAATGAGAGGAAAGTTATAAGGAAATAAATAAGGAAATAAATCTATGTATAATTAGAAAATATATACAGGTCGGCCCTTATGACTTGCAGGGTTACAATTTGTAGATCCACCTATTCTCGGGTTTGTCATCAATAATTAAATGAAAATTATTTTGAGAGTTTTGCGTCCTATTGTGGAAAACTGTAGATGACAATGTAGAAGTGCTACTTAAATGGACTGCAAATCCCAGTAGGCCCGGAGTACTGATCCATTGGGCAGTTTGGTGGTTGCCATGATAGTTGCTGGGTGGAACAAGACAAAGCACAACTTTTAAAAGAAAGCCGTAAGATCGCTGGGTGTCTTTTTGTTTCAACGCTTCACTGCACAATTGGATTGCAGTTACACCCATTGGATTACAATTTTCTCAGGATTTATCTTCTTCTCCTGTGCCCACTTCTTCTTGTGATATTATCTGGGTTGGAAACCATCTTCTTCTGGGGAGCGCTCCCAACTTCTACATATCTTCCCAGTAGGATAAAACTTTAAATAACTTTCAGTAGGCTGTTCACAGTGGACTTCATTTCATAACTACACCATCATCATCTGCATCTGCGAAACTGGGCTGTGTCATGAATGTTTGTCATTTTTTTGCTTAGCGTTTTGTTGGATTTCTTTTGTCTCTGTAATATTAATCATTTTTACTGTTTACTACCATAAATATACACAAATATTTATTAAAGGTTAAACAATGTAAAATGTTACAGCTCAATAAAAAACTGCAAAACTATGCTTATTGTCTGGGGGTAGCCAGCCTCACACATGTAATTTGCTTGAACAGTGGTTATTCTTTTTCGCATTTCTTGCAACATTTTGCATCTCATTTAGTGCAATAAACTTAGAATACTGAATAATTATTGTCCCAGAATGTGTTTGCGGATGTTGTCAGGGTCACAGGACCCCCACGAATAGCAAAGGATAATTGTACATTTAGAATTATAAAGTACAGATATTGCCTACCACATTATTAGGTACTCCAAATAGGTACTCCCACAAAAATGGCTTCTCGTGTTCTCAATAAACAACACCATATCATACAGCTAAGAAAAGCTATTTAAAGAAGGTAGGCAAGTACCAATGGATGTTGTTTATGTATAATTTAGAGAAGGAATAGGTAAAGTGCAACAGACATTCTGGCATTGGAGTGTCTAAATTATAATCACTGCACAGTTTCACACATAACAGTGCCATAAATGCCTAAAAGAAACATTTTTTTTTACATAAACAAGTTGGAAAATACATGCATAGCATAACATTCAGGTGTGTTAGTTTCAAAGTTGGAAATTCCATTTTTGTTTATTTAATTAATCATTTTAGTTTAACTTTAATTTATTAAAATGTGTTTATCATTGATTAATTTTACTTTATTTTCTTCTTTGTTTTTTTAATGAAGGCATGTATTTGAGAAGGAATATTTTTTGTTATATTATTTACTTATTTGACTGGCTGTACTACCCATCTAAGAAAGGTTCAGATTTAAGTAATTAACATAGACCTCAGCATTAACGTTTGCAGTGTACCATCTATTAGAATATCTTTTGTAATGCCTATATTAATAAAATACATTGCACTTCCCATTCCAAAAGATGGCACTACTAAAAATATTTGTGATGTACTAGCTGTTGAAATTAAAAATAAAAAGCAAATCTCTCTGTGATGCTATTCGGCATTTGATTTGTAAAAGCAGTGTTAATGTTTGTGATGTTTCATCTCTTGGAATGACAATAGCAAAGCAACTGGATGGATACAAACATACACAGACACATATCCTTTTATAAAGGTGGATTTCTTGAGTTTCTGTAAAAAGCTATATTTGCTACTTGAGACAAATAAAGTAATATTAAAAATAGAATAAATTTACTTCATTAGTGCAGTACATAAAATACATGTCTTAATAGCATTTTACAATATCCAAATGCGGTTGTGGTGGCTGAAATAGCATTTCTAGACACCAGATTCCAACTTTACATACTTTATATACTGCTGTTAGTAATTTTTTAGGAAGGTCTATGGCTAATTGAAGTACAATTTTCTTAAACACAAAATGTTTCAAAGCAACTCTCCTTGTGGAGAGTTAAAATTTATGTTGAAGTCTACCTATTTCGATAGCTTATATTGGGGATCTTTTTTACAGTAGCATCATGGAATGGCTAACCAATGTGCAAAAGAGGAAAGAATAGAAGTTGAAATAACCTCTCTTGAGGTAAATTATGAAACAGTAAATTAATCAGTAACTGAGACTGCACAGAATGCTTCTCTGTTTTAAAACTGGCAATTCTTTTAAAATGGGAGCTTTTCAACTTTCAAATGCAACCTGATCTATTCAAGATATCTCAACAGAAATTGAAGTTTTTGACAAATTTCCACGAAGAGTGTGTGTATTAATTGTACCAAATTTCTGTGAAATCAGTCCATGGAAGCCAAGTTGTCCCATACTAAAAGGCATATGCACAGACATAAAGACATGATGACAACACAAAAGGGGTGTGTCATTTGGCAACCCATAAGTCCCTTCTCATAACAGCAGACTGACCTGGTAAGGCATATACTTTTAAAGGAGGAATGTATACTAGTAGATGGAGAGCCCCTACATCATTTAGGTCATTTAGGCTTGAGAAGTACTTTACTGACATTAAACTAAAACAGATATCACGGGATGCACATGGGAAGTTTGGGCAAGTTGTGCAGACAGTTTGAGAGGATTTGGGAGAAGGAGGGTCGTTAGTGTGTAAGACACTGTAATTTTGTTTGGTGGGCAAGTGGGTGATCCATCACACCACATAGACAGGAACTCAAACCTGTGGATTTATGAGCAGTGGACAGATGGTATTTAATTTCTGTTTGTTTATATGACATTTTAAAAATCTTCTCTGCATTTTTTGTTTTGCTTAACAGAATTATTATTTTTGAAGTTATGTGCCTTCATTCTGGGTTAGGGAGGTCACTGAGGTGTCCCACAATAATTGAGATTCTAATTGTGCATAACTGTAGCTAGGAGGAATTAAATACTTTTTGTGCTACTAGTGGAAACCCAACAATGAACAGTTGCTTCTTGTCAACAATTAAATGTAATTTCATTATGTGGGATGTTCAACAGATGTCAAGCTATTTTAAAACTTCATAAAATTGAATCTGGTAACACAGAAGCAGTCCTATGTTGAATGAATATTTAAATACATAGTTTTTGGAAAATATTTGGAGGCTCTGAGAAAGGTCATTTGCAATGGTTTCTAAATTATACCACTACATAAACATGTACATTAATAATTAATTATTATACCTTAAAATCTTTATCAATTGACTTCTATTTACATGCACTTAAAACAGAATATATATAACTTTAATCAATTAGGTTTAATTTACAACTAAAGTAGAAAATATCTGTCACATGTTAGTGGCAGAAATAATGTTTTCCTGCAATTAGAACCCTGTAGAAGAGGATGCACTAATAAGGTTTAAAACATAACACAACACTCACGTAGACATGCTACAGTCAACAGGTTTTCCAAGAAACATTACAGTCAATGTTTTTAAGCCAGCTATGAAAAAATTCAATAGTAAGCACAAAAAACGGGCTTATCCATAAATTAAATACCATTTTTATTAAACATTGTGAACATGTTAACCTGTTATTATTCATCTTAGTAAAGATAACATCTACACTAAAGCACATTAAGCTATATGTAGATTTTAATTTGCACATTCTGCAGTAGTGCATAGCATTTCTACATTACATCTCCAAAGTCAAGAGTCTGAATCCTTTACCTAATCCTTTGAATTAGATTTCACTTCTGATTTTTGATCAAAAATAGTCATAATTGGTCTTAGTGGTCTTAGTAACAGCCAATCCAGGTTATGCTACCTTGATTCCTCCACTACTTGATTGTGTGGCAAGACGCCTTAGTGTACAATGGTAGTTATCTAATAAGTCGCTTCAAAATACAGCAGGTTGCTTTAGCATTATACTGGAATAATGGGATAATGAATTAATGACGTTCAGTAACGAAATATAGATGCATGTTTATATATTGTATACAGTACATATGTTCTGAAACGCACAGTAAAAAAATATGGGATAACCCTTCCCATCTCTGTAACCATGGCCCAGATGGAATCCAGGGAGGCTGCCTTTTTGCGTCCTAGGGAATATACTGCCCCCTCCCATCCTTCTGGGTTCCAAGCGTCTCGGTGGGGCAAGATCCCTGGCCGTCTGCCACAGTAGGTATACTTGGTATATTAATTGGCTAATTTACCATGGTTAATGTGTTCACGGTGACGATGTATATATTTAATATGGTAATTTAAGTCATGTTTATTCAAATTCACACATTCTTTGTGTTTCTTTAGTTTTCCCGCATTCTCTAGTGCATATAATTCACCTGTTTATATCATTTGTTTTGCCATGAGAATAGGTTATGCAAACACGGCTTTACTGTGAAACTAAAACTGTATTCTGTTCTTTCTATGGAAACTAAATATACCTTTCTCATCATAAGTCCTAAGTGGTGTGTTTTGTGACATTACAATAGCATAAAAAGGACTGAAGAAAATTTTTAAAAGATCTGCTATGTTTTTAGCTGTTTTTAATTCTTCATTGTTTGTAACTAATTGTAGCAAAGCATAAAAGCAATACACGTGAGTTAATATTCCAAACATTGGATTTCTGTAATATTAAACTATGTCTATAGTCAAACAAATCACTTTATTTCAAGGATAATAAACATCTTTTCTTCCTAATGATCACTTACAGATGATTGGCAATGACTATTTATATGCAGCCCTCTGATAAAGGGCATGTGAGGAATGGAATTTTTCTCACACATAATCAGACATTTCTCAGAATATCAGAGAAGTTGGGGTAGGTTAAGCTATATAAAGCATTTGGTATTCTGTTTATACATGAAAGATACATGACTTTAAGAAACAGACTTCCAGTTACTTTCAAAACATGGAATGAAGTTTCAGTCTCACAATGTGGACTGCATTCTAGACAGTTTTTCCCAGAGAAGAAGCAACTATGATGCTGCCACTGATGCTGTTCCTCTATGCATCTGTATTAAAAAATGGTCCTGACAACACCGTGAAGAAATCTAAATGTTTGACATGACATGTGAGACTTCAACTTCAGCCCCTGAGTAAAACTCAACACTTTACCCAAAAGTTGAGCTTCTCTGAGGAACCTTTCTCTGCTATGCCATGTTTGGATCTTTCTATAACACCGTATCAAATGCAGTCACACTCTTCCTAGCATATTCAAAAATTATACTGTTAATTGCCTTGGTCACAGAGATCAATGGCCATAACTAATCTTTGCTAGACTTGGTTAATAAATCTGTGAACCAATAATTAACTTAAAGGTCGGGCTTAAATGCACCAAAGAAACTAACAGTAAAATGTACACTCTATACTGCATAACCCAGTGTCAACATTAGCTCCCAACTCTGGCACCATCACCTCAGCCTGGATCAGTGCATTCTTGTTACACTAGATCCTACATTGCCTATGGTGGATTGCAAGGAAATGGTTAATCAACCCTTTACTTTAAAGGAAATCTAATGCTGGATCACATTAACAGAAGACAGCCTATAACATAGATAAATGCGGGTGCTGTTGTGAGTCCAGCCTTGGTAAAGGACAGCAATGTGCATAATCAAGAGAGACTGCAGATAAAACCAATGTATCCATCTTGTTGAAAAAAAGTGCTAATTGATCATTAACTTTCTGAACAGGCATTTTATGCTAAAAACAGGAGATTGATGTGTGAAAACCTCAAAAACATGTAATTTCAGTATAGCCAGTCACTAAAAGGTATAACCAAAACAAGAGAAGTCCAGAATTATTGTGAAAAGATATTTGAATGGTAGATGATCACAAGGAGGGCAAGATAACAACACTGGTCATCACTGGTAAAGGCACAATAAAAAAACAAATGCCCAATCCTTAAAGACCAAAATATAAATTGAGGGTCAAAAACAAAACTGGTTAAAACTGCAGTAATACTGTTTCTTTGTGGTCTCCCTTTTTTCAGATTTGCATCAGTGATGCAGGATTTATCAAATTCACTGAAATTAATTGCATATCTTTTACAAATGTAATTCGCCTCACTATAATCATTCTGTAACAATATGGAGCAGAAGTGTGTGGCAGTTGGCTTACACACGGTTTTGTGCATCTCAATATTTTTGTGCGTACACACATTTCCACTTTTGTCTGTACGACATGTTTTAGTGTGAATTCTATGCAAGGCATTATACATGAGGCCCCAGGAGATAGGTGCATATCAAGAGAAAAGTTATAATTGCAAAATCATTACTACTGCAATCTCTAATTAAAACCACTAACCAGGAATGTTACTCTGAAATAAAACAATGAGTTTAACACTTAAAACCGCAAAGAAAACCATGCCCCAACAAAGACAGTTTTGTTTAAATTACCCTCCAGCTCAGATAACCAGGAAGTACTTGGTGCTGAACTTTTTACTGTTGTAAAACTGATGTCACATGCTGGAGACATCCAGGCACTCACACCTAGCAACACTTACGGCAATGCCAACAGAATGGCAATATATGTAATGTAAACATCATAGCAACATGAAAGATGTGAAAGTATTTCAAATATTAAACTACTACATGTAGCCCAAAATAATCACTACCACTAAATTCTGTGTAGAAAGAAACTCATACAGATTTCCAAATAATGAGAAAAGCTCTAAGAAAAGTAATAAAAAATGTGATTTAACACCATAACATTTAAGTATCATTACTTGTTCTTGGTTTCGAGACTGATATAGCTTGTAACCTCATAGCTATAAAGCCAGCAAATATATTACCATATGTATTTTTGGTTGCTTGTATTCTTGAGTTCAAAGTAAACACCTGTGTAATGGGTAGATCCTCATCACTTCTACGTTTTGACCTCTTAAATTTAATTGAACAGCTAACTGTCAATGCCAGACTGCTTCTATTAAACTCACAATTTGCTGCAGCTTAAAAAAACAGTACAACACACACAAAGCTTCAGAATGGAGTTCTGAGTAGCAAGTCCAGAAAAGCTGAAAAGACAACCAGTTGCCACTGTACAAAAGTAAGCAGACAACGAGAATCTAAATCATACAAAGATTTGTCACTCCACTTGTTAATAGATAATAAATCTTACGAAGTACTTGAAAACTGTTCTTGAATGAATAATGTTTCTCATGGCACTTATTTAGGAATTAAGAGAGAGAAATATAATTAATAGTTTTGTGCTCTCTTTAAAAGAGGGAGAGAGAAAGATACCATGCCAGCATAGCCTCCTTAGCATTATGTTTAAAAATTAACTCAAAAACTTTACATTTTTTCAGCAAGAAAATTTTTTATTACATGTAACATCCATCCATCCATTATCCAACCCACTATATTCTAACTACTGGGTCACAGGGGTCTGCTGGAGCCAATCCCAGCCAACACAGGGCACAAGGCAGGAAACAAACCCCGGGCAGGGCTCCAGCCCACCGCAGGGCACGAACACACACACACACCAAGCACACACTAGGGACAATTTAGAATCACCAATGCACCTAACCAACATGTCTTTGGACTGTGGGAGGAAACCCACGCAGACACGGGGTGAACATGCAAAGTCCACACAGGGAGGATCCGGGAAGCGAACCCAGGTCTACTAACTGTTAGGCAGCAGTGCTACCCACTGCGCCACCGTGCTGCCCTTACATGTAACAGAAACATGTAAATATCAAAATGTCAAAGTACATATATACATACATACAGTAGAAAAGGTATGTTTAATGTCCACTGTTGTCCACTGATGCAGATTTAGTACATGTTCTGTATGTGATATGTTTCATTACCAAGTGGGATAGCAGGGGTGTGTTTGTTTGCACACTTTTCTTATAATATTTTTTTAGTTGTTTGAACACGAGAGAGTAGAATGACAGTTCCTGATCTGCACAACTGACATACCCCTTGTGTTACTGTGGGCTACCATAGCCTAAGACTTAGTGATTTCCATATTTCTCCTGACATTTTAGCACCATCTGCAAATTTCACACGTTTACTAACTATACCAGGATCAATGTTATTAATATAAATCAGAAATAGTAATGGTCCAAGGACCCCTGAGGGTCCACTGATGATCCCTGATGACCTCGCTCCATTTGGAGCATTCTCCTCTTACCTGTACCCTTTCTCTCCTGCTGACTAACCAACTAGAAGCACATTTCACTCTTCTATTTTAAAATCTATGAACTTAGGGTTTGTTTTTATTTCTGCATGAGGCATTCCACCTATTTCTTCCTTTAGAAATACGTGGGTGAAATATTTGTTCAGTTCATTTGCAATTTCTTTCTCATTTTCAATGATTTCTTTATTACTGTCCGTAAGGTTTCTTAAATTACCTTTTATCATATTTTTACTGGAGAAAAAAATGCTTGCTGTTTTTCTTTACTTCACTAGCAATTTTATTTCGGTTTCTCTTTTGACGTTTTAAATGCTTTTTTGATCTCTTGTTGTAGTGTCCAGTATTTCTCTATCAGAATTATTTGGCTATTTAAAATTTTCTAGTACAGTGATCTTTTCATTTTTTTTGATAATGCTCCTGCTTATTTATTTTGGCCAGTTTTTTAGTCTTTTTGTTTTATTGCTTTTCAGTCTGGATAAGAAGATCTCTGAAATGACACCAACTGTTGTTTAGAGATGCTGAGTTTTTGCTTTCCCCTTTAATTTTTTTCACATATTTCTTCATTGTTGCCATTGAGCCATGCGCTGTGACTCCTCTCGATGATATCCAGGGTGCCCTGCGAGATGAAACACCTCCTTCTAGGAACACCGGCAACACCAACACAACCCTCAGCAACCTTCAGGGTCTTGTCATGGAAGGCCTCCCACATCACATTAGGATCGGCAGTCGGATGACACTGCAGTTGTCAGAGGGTGATCCGGCTCGTAAGATCCTCATTGTTTTGGACCCGAGTGGCTGGACCAGGCCAAGGGGTCGCCCACATAACACCTGGCTGCAGCAGATAGAGGGTCATTTCCAGAGGGTGGGACTGGACCACGTGTCTGCCTGGGGGGTTGCAAACCGGGATCCCAAGTTGTTTCGTCGTGTAGTGGGTGTGGCAACGCATGCTCCCCAACTTGACTTGAACTTGACTTGACTTCCTCATTCATGTAAAGTCTGCTTTCCACAAGTTATAAATCTTCATTTTGGTATACATGTGTGTGTTTTCAAAGACTATCTCAGATTTTACCATGTTGTGATCACTGTTGCTTAAAGTATCAATAATTTCTGTTCTTATTACTCTGCCTTTATTGTTTGAAAAGATGAGATCTAGACAGGGATCACTACAAGTTGGGCTTGGGAAAACTGGGTGGAAAAACAGTCATTTGACATCTGAACCATTTCAGTTTCCACTGTTGTATTCCCGATAGGGGCATCCCAATCAATATTTGGAAAGCTGAAATCACCAATGACCACTATGTCTTCTTTGTTGCACATATGTCTGTTTTGATGAAATAATATGCTATTATCTAACATATCAGAATTTCACGGCCTGTACCACACTCCAATAACCAGGTCTCTGGCTTTATTCCACACTAGCTTAACCCATGATGATTCCAAAGTGTTTCCTTCTTCCATCTTGAAGATATGGGCCTCAATATTAATTTTCACATATACTGCCACACATACTCCTTCCCTTCCTTGTCTATCTACCCTAAAGCATGTGTAGCCACTAATATTATATTCCTCTCCATCACTCTCATTTAGCCATTACTTTTATAATATCATAGTCCCAAGTCAATACTGTTGCCTCTAGTTCATACATTTTTTTTCTAATGCTTCTTGTATTAAGGAATAAACTTTTTAAACGAGGAAAGTTATTTTTTTAGCTTTATGCTGAGTTAATGCCAAGGGGGTTAAATTTATATTTTGTTTACTGTTCATTTATTGTCCAACGTCTTATATGTAAGTATACTGTACACACATATATTCCAAGCATGTTGGGATTATGTTTGAATTATTGTTGAAAAATAGTCTGTCACTATATCCAAACCACAAAGACGCTTTATAATTATTGTTGAAAAATAGTCTGTCACTATATCCAAACCACAAAGAAGAGAAAATGAATGTGTTTAATGTGTCTTTTCCCAAGTAATTCACATTGAAGGTTTTGAGATTCATCCTTATATGGATATCCAGTCTATTAGTTGCATTTTATTTCATATAGTGCTTCATATATTAAAGACTATTTTAAAGTCAGCTGTACTAACAGCAAAACCTATGAAATGTCTTTTTTTAAGCTTATATATAAACATGTTAAGTAATCTATTAATGGTCACGTAAAAGACTAAGGGTATTATTTAAAGCTGTCTATTCAAGTGCGACACTTTAGCCATTGAACCTTAACTCTCTGTCCAAATATGACACACTGAACAAAAAACTTTGCAAATAGTGAAAACAATCTGCTTTCAAGATCTGTAGTCTACTATATAATAAAAATGTTAGGTTCTGTATGTGTCAAGTCCCTTTGAACAATCTCATTGATCAGTTTGGCTTTGGTATGATTGACTAGTTTGGCTTTAGTGATGATATTGAAAGAGGGAGTGCAAGTGTGAGACATACAAGGAGAAGCAGTCTTAGGATGCATGCTGAGAGTTGCCTTTAAAGATGAGAAGTATAAAAGTGAAGAGAAGGTGGGCAAGGCAGTTTGAAATGACAGAGCTTTGGAAGTAGGCTTTATGGAAACACACGCGAGACAGAATGAGTCAAGAGAGGTTCAAACTGATAAGAATAATGATGAAATGTGCTGAAGGTACAGGTAGGGCAAAAGATATCAAATATTTTTAAGTTTATTCTATTACCTGTCTTCAACAAGTAATATAGGTAGTTATTTTATAAATTTGTCCTCTGAAAATCTCCCCATGAACTGTGACCTTTTACTGGTTTTACTAATGAACTCTTAGTGTATCAGTTAAAAATCGTACATAATAAATCTGCAGCATAGTTTATGTATTAAATGAAATCATTAGTCAGTGATATAATATTTGTTAATGACATCATTTTAAGCTCTTCAATGTCATTCTATAATCTGATAAAAGAAAAAGGCAACCTTAAATGACACTACAGTATGTGGAAGTTTTGCTTTTTTTTAATAAATAAGGACTTTTCTTGGAAAATGGCACAGCTGTTATAATATTTCAAGAACCTGTAGTCACTTCAAGATCAATAATTTTCTTTAAAAAAATGTAATTTGAGATGGTAATTTGCCCTCAAAGGCACATGGCACGTGGCCAAGGAATGCTGAGAGTATGGAATGTTAATACACTTCCTAAGCAACCCAAGACTGACAGTAGGCACCAGCCAGTCATTTTCCTTGCTTTAAAGCCTGACACAGCAGCTACAAGGATCAAAGGGTAATGTTTACATTGTCTTAAGTATTACAATTAAAAAACCTCAGTATCACATCAACTTTTAGTCTCTGATTTGCTCATTACATTCCCTTAGGAATAGGCAGTGAATAAATAAATGGTTTCCTAATCAATACATAAATAAAGGTTAGCTTGCTGTACCAAACTGAATGATATTCAATACTTTGCAAGTAAAGGCAGTCATATTCATATCTAGGTCAGTGTGTATAAACGACTACAGTAGAAAGAAATGGAAAATAATCTTCCTGAAACACAACTCCTGTCTTGCTTACACAGAAAAACAGATCCTAGTATTGGTTCCTAAAAGAAAACAGATCAGCGCTTCTCCAAAGTTAGACACACATGCTTCTTATTCTGTAATTAGTCGATACATCTTAGACAGCAATTCTTCACAAATTCAAAAAGGTTAAAAAAGTGTACTCTATATTTTAAAGGATTTATTTGTGAAATGTATTTATAGTAGCAATGTTAATGCAGGGGATCAATGCTTTTCAAAATCAGAGAACAAATATATTACAATGTTGTCATGAGTGGTAAAAGAAAGCGAGTAAAAAACGAGAAGTGAAAACCCCAAAATATAATATATTTCCCTGGTGACTGTTATGTTATAGAAAGTAATTATTTACATAAAGCACTATTTATTTACTTAAAAACACTTATTTTAATATTGCATCAATTCTTACTGCTTAATTGACATAATTCAGTAAAAAAAAAAGACACACATCTAAGACGTGTTAATTTGCCGATCAAACTAATGATCTCCACTCATATGAGTAATCACTTTTTTCAAAAGCGTCTCAGTTATGCTCACAAACACAATAACTACAACCAAAAATATTTCAAAAGTAGAATACCAATGCTAATTAAATAAATAATTGCAGAAAGTCCATAATTATGTGCATAAAAGAAATTTAACACAGAGCTACATGAATTTCTTTTCACTTTTGAAGCTTGTGCCTTTGTTGATCTCAGTGTCATAATATTTCAACCTTTCTACATCTCTACTTAGTTTGCCAGACTTATTCTTTAAAATGGTACAAATGAAGTATTATAACTTTTTCTTTTGCACATACCTGGTGACGGCGCGAGTACAGATGGTAACAAGAAAGCAGCCAGCCACAATCATCCAGCCCCAGCCTCCGTCAGGAGGTGCAGCTATAGGCACTTTTTTAGTCAGAGCCATGGCTGCAACAGTCTTCAGTTCCCCCTAATCCCTTTTGCAAGTCCCAGTTAATAGTGCTCAGTTTCAGCTGTAGTTTTGGCAGTACAGCAGTGATCAGTCCTGGTGTTGCACAGAATGCATGGAATGTAATTTGTTGTAGGATTTGTCAGTTGCTGTTAATACAACATTAGGAAAAAAAGGAAAAAATCAATTTAAATTATGGAATGATACTTCAAAGAACATATGCATAAATATTAAATACTTTTTAATGCAAGCTGAAGCATTCAAAATTACACTCTTTAATAAGCAGCATGCATTAGATAATGATAAATAACATTCACACAATATAAAAATGTAAAGAAAGAGAGTAACAGAGAGAAACAGTGAGATAAATGGATGGATGCCTTAAACAAAGGTATAATATATACCAAACTGTCTGAGATCCAGCTGCAGTGACTTCTTTGTTTTAATGTTGAAAGGACACATTACTGGTCTAGATATTTCTAACCTTGTTAATACAATACCATACAAGTTAAGAGATGCAATGAGAATAGGTCTGCAGTCAGCCAATCACAAGCTCATCTGAGCTGCTACCTAATCATTTACATACAGTACTGTGAAGGAAAAAATACAGCAATAACAACCTTTGGAAAGGTGCAAAAGAGAAACTGCTTAATTAACAAAAATGCAAAATGACTAGAGAAATATGGAGTTTTAAAAAAAAAACCTTAAAAATAAACTTTTTCACATCAAGTTCTACTTCACTTAAAAAATGAAATGTAGAAAAAAGCAAACGTGGTGAATGACTTGCATTATTTATTGTTATATTCTTTCAAGTTAATCAAAAAGCAAATTCCAATTCATTGTGTGCTGAAGAAACTTTAATCCAAGGATGGTACACTTTATCCAGTTGGATGGGAAAATAAAAAAATATTTTTTCTTTTATGGATTCTACATTGCCAATGTTATTATGACTGAACAGTAAACTGGATATAATCAAAATGACAAAGTAGACGTTGTAATTACTATATTCTTCTACATAAAGACCCACTTAGTTACAGCAGTTTCCAAAATGTTTAGAGCCAGAGTATGTGTGTATGTGTATGAGAAGGGAGAAGAAAGAAGTCACAGCATCTTGCTTATTCAAATGAGACTTGTTAAGCATTTGTTTCTTTCTTACTTATTTCTTAAAATCAAGTTATGGCAATATTCCCCAGATTAGATTTTTATAGTGCTCAGTACACCTAAATAAACCATGTGCTACATTCATTCATGACTTACTATTTCCCGCAATACCAAACCTGTGTGTGTTTTTGACACCCAAAGGCTTACTTGAGTCATTGTTAAGCAACAAGTATGCTCTTTCTTAGGGGTCATCAAAAGTCTTCCTTTGAACTTTATTACCAAACACAAAGTTTTCTTCTGTTGTTTCCCAATAAAACCTACAGTTTCAGACTGTGTATAGTAGGAAATATAACTCTAAAGAGAAAAAAAGTGTTCCTTTGTTCTTTTGTTTACCCAAGTATAAAGTTTTACACTGATATAAAGTAGATGAAACAAATCCTGTAACTAATGAAGAGCTCTTCATCTAGCCTTAACCACCCCTGGTATAGCCATTTCAAACATGTAAAATATTTCATAACTCATTTATTCATGTATCAAGAATGTTCATTTAATAATGTTATGTTGTTTGCAAATAAAATATGTAAACCACAGTAATTGTATAAGGAATTGTAACTATTCAAATATTCTGTAGGGATCAACTGATAGTACCAATGGTGTAAGAGTTTGTTTTTACTAAAGCCATGGATTTCCATGACATTTTCTTTCAATGTTAAAAAGAAAAATCTTCATTTCATACAACACCACTTCAAAATGAGAATGGTCCCCAAGCACTTTTGTGCAATTGAAAAGGTGTTGGGAATAGACCCAGCCTATTTGTTTGAAGTGTAATGATACAACCACTCGACTACACTCTCTGTTAGTATTGCTATAAAAAAATCAAAACTGATAAAAAAACATTTTAATCATTATTATTATTCAAAGTATTTTCTGGTATAGTCTCATTGCTACTGTCCATATCATGCAGAAACCAAGACATAGGGCAGGTTTATGTGGTGTGTTTTTGTGTACATGGTCTAGGGGACTGTGATCGTGTTAAGTAATTTCCTCACAACGTGATATGTATTTACAATGCCCGTGCTTTCTGTAGTTTTATGTACAGTATATGTATTGGTTTATTTGTAATGTCTGCAGGCTTTTTTGTAGTATATGTAGGATGGCACCAATGGTGGATACAACAATGGATGTAATGAGCACCTTGTCCATTCTCCAAAAGAGGTATGTCAATGTATTTCTGAATTTTACTTGTGTGCGTATTTTGTAAGTTGAGTGCGTTTGGTATGGCAATGTCAATTATATATGTCGTTTTTTTTTTTGTTTGCCTACCAGTGTTATGTCTGGTCTGTTATGTGGGATATTTTACTTTGTCAGTCTGGTTCTGTCCCAGTGTAGTTTATGTGAGGCATTTACTAGTACTGTGGTCTGCACATGTCTACTACTTTGTGTTGCAGTGCAAGTTCTTGATGTCCAATGTTTGCTATCTAATTGGGTGTGTGAATGTAATCATTTCTGTGTCAGAAATGTACATCCTGATGTGATGTGTTAGATTGTTTCCTGTTCTTTTTGGCAGTATCTGCATATGCTGTCTTTAGCGTTAGTTTTCTTAAAAATACACAGTATATTCTGTAGTTTCTTGTGTTTAAATCTTAATCGTGCATGGCTTTCAACAACAACAACAACATTTATTTATATAGCACGTTTTCATACAAAAAAATGTAGCTCAAAGTGCTTTACAAAATGAAGAATAGAAAAATAGAAGACACAATAAAAAAAAACATAAGTCAACATTAATTAACATAGAATAAGTAAGGTCCGATGGCCAGGGTGGACAGAAAAAACAAAAAAAAAACTCCAGAGGCTGGAGAAAAAAAAAAAAATCTGTAGGGATTCCAGACCAAGAGACCGCCCAGTCCCCTCTGGGCAATCTACCTAACATAAATCAAAAAGTCCTCTTTGTATTTAGGGTTTTCATGGAAGGACTTGATTAAGATGGTCACGTAGACTTCTGGTTTTCAGTCCATCAATGTTGGAGCATCATGATGCTTTGAGTAGGTGGTGGTGGCGCAGGCCGCCACCACAAAGAAACCGGAAAAAGAAACAGAAGAGAGAGTAGGGGTCAGTATGGATTTTGGAGCCACTATGAATAGTTATTATGATGAATTGAACATACAGAGTATCAGTATTAAGTTAAAGTGAAGTTATAAAAAGGCCATGTTAAAGTAATGTGTTTTCAGCAGTGTTTTAAAGTGCTCCACTGTATTTGCCTGGCGAATTCCTATTGGCAGGCTATTCCAGATTTTAGGTGCATAACAGCAGAAGGCCGCCTCACCGCTTCTTTTAAGTTTAGCTTTTGGAATTATAAGGAGACACTCATTTGAGGATCTGAGGTTATGATTTGGAATATAACGTGTCAGACATTCCGATATATAAGATGGAGCGAGATCATTTAAGGCTTTATAAATCATAAGCAATATTTTAAAGTCAATCCTGAATGACACAGGCAACCAGTGTAGTGACATCAAAACTGGAGAAATGTGCTCGGATTTTCTTTTCCTAGTTAGGATTCTAGCATCTGCATTCTGCACTCATTGCAAGTAATTTATGTCTTTTTGGGTAGTCCTGAGAGGAGTGCGTTACAGTAATCTAGTCTACTGAAAACAAAAGCGTGAATTAATTTCTCAGCATCTTTCAATGATATAAGAGGTCTAACTTTTGCTATGTTTCTTAGGTGAAAAAAATGCTGTCCTAGTGGTCTGATGAATATGCGATATGCTAACATAAACTCTTCTATCTTGCCAAACTTATTATCATGACTTAGCTTGATATTAGATGCAGTCTTAACCACACAAGGCTAATCAAATTAATAAGGATTTCTGCCACGCAATATTTTCTGGGTCCATATTTTAAGTTGTGTGGTTGTTATGTGCTCTGTAATGTTGTCTGTGGTATGTAGGTTAAGTTGTGTGTAGTTTTTGTCTACATGAACTGTTGCTTTGTGTAGTGTTGATGTATGCTGTTTTGTGTGGAAGAATGTTCTTAAATTACTAAGCTGTATGTTGTGTATATCAACTATAGCTATGAGACCCTCTTCTCCCTCAGCACATGGAAGAGTCGTTCTATGGCTTCTTTGGAGTGGTGCTGTTTGTGTTTTGCGAGTAGTGTTCAAGTTTTCCTTTGGAGCTGTTGTAAGTCTGTTTGTGATCAGTGTATAGCTTTGATGGAATACATAAGTATTGTTATGCATATCTGTGGTGGGCTGCCGCCGTGCCTGGGGTTTGTTTCCTGCCTTGCGCCCTGTGTTGGCTGGGATTGGCTCCAGCAGACCCCCGTGACCCTGTGGTTAGGATATAGCGGGTTGGATAATGGATGGATGGAGGGATGTTACACGTATGTATTGAATGCTATAATTATGTGGCATGCATGTAGATTTGTTTTGAGTATTTGTGAAAGACATGATTTATATTTTCGTGTGTGAGAATTTTTAATATGTTTGTGTTGTATAAGTTTGTCCTGTTGGAACCCAAGGTTTTTGTATAGTTTACCATATGACATGGCCTTGATTTGGTTGCCATTTCTGAGGATATACACAGCTTCTCTAAGGATTTCCTTTTCTATATTAATTCTCTTTCATTTGCCCAGCCCAGTCATGTGTATGTCTTGTGAATACATTTAGACTATTTCTAGTAATTCTTGTAATTGTTTGTTCCTTTATATATATTTATGTTGTCCATATATAATAGCTGTGAGAGAGTATTGTTGGTGTTAATTTTTGATTTTGTATCCATATTGTGTGTTGTTTAATATTTTTGATAATGAGTTGAGAGCGAGACAGAACTAAAGAGGACTAAGTAAGTCTCCCTGGAAAATAGCCCATCATTTTTGTACCGAGTCTGTGTGTATTGCTGTGCTGTTGATACGTAAGAGTACTGTTGTTTTCCAGTGTTCCATTAGTGTTTATAGTGTTTATGAGGTGTATCTTGTATAAGTATAATATTTGTACTAACCACGTGTATGGGACACTATCAAATTCTTTTTTGTAGTCAATGAATCCTGTGTGTAGATTTCTGTATTTTTTGCAAACCAGTTGGAATATCACAGAGTTACATTTACATCTGCTTTTACTACTTGTTCGGCTGATGCCTTTATCTAAGGAGACTTACAACATTTATGATACAAATTGTTATATTTCTTTTAGTTCAATTGGAGCACAGGCTGGTCAAGTGACTGGCTCATGGTCACACAGTAGCAGGATTTAAACCCATAACCTCAGGGTTTGAAGTCCAAAGCCTTAAACACTACGCCGCACAGGTACATACTGAATGGTTTTAATTTTACATCTAAAATAGCACTAAATAAAACTTGAATAAGTCACAGTCCAGTCTTAACCTGAATACAAATATCACTGTACCAAAACGTTTTTTAAAAAATGCCAGCAGGCTCCTGCAGCTTTGCTTTAGTCTAATTCTATTCGCAACGAGACAGGAATGAACTCAAGACAATCCATATGAAATAAAGAACTATACCATATAATTCATTCAAAGAACTAACCCTGGATTTTTAACCACTGACTTAATCTCAGCCTCACATGTTTCTATGAAGTCAATAATAATGTCAGTGTTATCTGTTTAATTGAAGACAACAAATTCACCTCAAGAGAGTAAAGATGCCAGCCAAAGCACCTGAGTATGTTCTTTTCATATATACATTCATGCAAATAGTGCTGTTGTGTCAAGCCATTTTGTGTTTGTATATGGTGCGCTATTTGCATTCCCTATATTTCTAAAACAAGATAATGCTTCAGATGTTTTTCATCAATCTCTGCGAGTGGTCTCTGCATTGCATGCCCTTTTTCCATGTGTACTGTGTTTTTTTTTTTGTTTTTTTTTAAATTTGGCCCTGTTATCGTTTCAACCACAAAATGGCTGCACGTGTTGCACTGGCTGTTTCTGTAATAATATCATGATAACTTGATAATAAAAATTGATATAAAAAATTATTTTTGAAATTACAGAATATATAAAATATTTGATGCAGTTCTAAAGCAATATAAGGAAATCAAATGAAGTGTAAACTATATTCTGTTTTTTCAGCAAAGCATAGGAGCATAATAACATTCTATTAAAATGCTAAAACAACATTGGCAAGTCTCTATAGACCTGAACATTTAATTATTTCATGTTCATAATAAATTATTTTGAAAATAAAGATAGAACTATTGCAGTTTTTATAATAACATAACATTCTGAAATCCATATAATTTAATTCGCAATCAAAGGAGACTGGAGCCTATCCTGGCAGCATCAGGTACAGGGCAGGAACCATTCCTGGACAAGGCACTACTCTATCACTGGGCCACTTAAGGCAAATTCAACTGTTCTGATTTTAAATTATGATTTTTGCTTAATGTTTTATAATCACACATAGTTGTATAGGCATGTACAGTACAAGGAGTGTAGCCAACTTCATGGTAGACTACAGTATGGTTAAGTTACTGTTACTAGGCCAAATACTCACATACATATATAAACTCTGAAAGGTGACACACACCATTCAAGATGATGATATAAATGAAACAAAGGTAAAGGGAGAGCCAAAGTTAACTTCTCTGTCAATTCCCTCCTCAGTTCTGAAGCCTCTGACCTGGAAGACAAAGCTCGATTCACTTTTTCTCTCCAGGATATATTAGGCCTGTAAAGCAATTTCCCCAGGTTTTGATTTTAAACTGATCATTAAGGTAAGCTCTACAGGCACTGCACAAATTTACACAAGGACCAAACCTTGTGTCATTAACACTATTTCCAGTGACACTAATTTGTAGATCTCTTTTGGCAAATGTAACTCTGATAAAGAAGCAGACCAAATCACATTCATTATTGCCAATACTGAAACAAACTGGACAACTTATAAGTGAACCTCTAATCTATCTCGTTTGTGTCTCATGCACTAATGGTTCTAGATGTGCATGAAGTGCCTTCCTGAATTCCCATGGCAGTTGTCAGGACTATAGAATTACTGAAATCATTGTCACCAGTAGCTAATAAACTCAGACTGGCATTTGTTTTATTTTCATCCATCCATCCATTATCCAACCCACTATATCCTAACCACAGGGTCACAGGGGTCTGCTGGAGCCAATCCCAGCCAACACAGGGCGCAAGGCAGGAAACAAACCCCAGGCAGGGTGCCAGCCCACCGCAGGTATGCAATCATATCTTTTTAAATTTTTTAATTTAAAATATTTAAGTGGCAATTTGTGAAAAATTGCTTTTGAGGTGATATTAAACATTTGCATGTACAACTGATACCTGTATTGTGATGGTAATTACCATATTTATTAATAACTTAATAAGCAACATGAAAGCTTTTTCATGAAGCCCAATGAATAATGACTGCTATATCATCAATACTTTTTCCTGTAATCCAAAAAAAAAACATCAACTGTCTGCTCTAATCCAATTAAATATAACAGGTTTTGCATTCCCACATCAATTTGTTCTTATTTAAATAGATTATACCTTATGTTATGTTGCAAATATACCATTACACAGGGCGGTATTTCCATGCATGTCTGCTCTGCTTTGTTTTCTCTAGAAAAATTGAGTGCTGCATTTAAAGCAATATACAGTTGATGGAGTAAATAGCTTCTCTTAAATATTAGATAATTCCTGTTGATTTATTCCTAAGAGATATGTCTGGAGATAATGGATTACATACTGTAAAAATCAAAGGCACTACAAATAAAGCTACTGCATGTAGTAAATATGGTATAGAAAAAGCTGTGGTTAATGGTTTTCATTTGAGATTATTTTGGAAAAATAAATTAGCAATATAACTAAATAAACAATCTGTTACTATGAAGAAAATATCACAGAGATTTGCATCATTAGTTGTTCACCAGATATACTTATTGCATACTGGTCAAGGTAACAGAGAAGCCACTTAAGGGCTTGAGAAATCATACTATGTAGCCATTATATTACACTGCTAGGCCCATGTTCCAAATACAACTAACATATTCCATTTTCATTTCCTCATTATACATTTTTAAAAAAGCATAATTTTTCTCATAGAAAAAATTATGAGCATTCTATTTCCAAGTAATGTACTGAATAAACTGGCTGAGGAAAAGATGGAAGAATCACACAGAAATTTCAAGTGATGCTCTATCAAAACATGAGACAATGCACCAGATTTTTCACAATTCAAGACAGGGCAAAGGGAGGGTAAACCAATGCAAATGCATTTGGAAATGTAAAAACAATATTAATTTTTTACTGCTATATTTCTGTTTGCAATTCTAATAACAGATAAACACATGTAGCGTATTGCAAAAAAAAAATCCTTTATGATGTAAACAGATGAATAAACACATAATTATTTAAAGAATTTTCTTTACCCAATTCAATAATAGAGATTTTAAACCATCGAAACATATTTTAATTCTGATGTCTCCCTTACAAGGTTTCAGTAAGCCAAAATCTATTTCTGGAACCAACTCTGTATGGGAAATCACATAAGCTTACTCATATATTAGTTTACATTGTATCATGACAATTTAAAGATTTCCAGTTCATCTAAAAGCATTTCTCTGGAGAGTAACAGAAAAAAAGGTTAAAGATTTTAGATAACGTTTTAAATACGTTCACATGAACTACTATTTCTTTGTGCAGATATTATACTTTGCACTTACACTTATTACATAAGCATCCTGACCTAACACTGTATATGTAATGCTTGCATTATTCTATTAACGTTAAAAGCAAACCACTCTAAAAGTAAAGCTCACACCCGTTTTTTGTTTTTTTTTGTCAATGTTATAATTGATAATTTAATTACAGAGCCGCTGTAGAATACTTCCAACTTCAAAGAATTTTAGTCAGTCAGTCATTTGCTAACCTGATTAGTCCTAAACAGGGTCGTGGAGGCCTGCTGGAGCCTATCCTAGTTAGCATAGGATGCAAGGCAGGAGCAAACCCTGGACAGGGTGCCAGAGATTTTTAGTCAGAGAAATATAAATGGTGGTTTAATGTTTTTCTCTTTTTTTTGGCAAATGTGTTATAAAAGGAATCTTTAACCCCAAGCTGTGTTCAAAACAAATTTAGACCCCAGGTCAAAGTGATCTTCTTTTAATCTCACAAAAGAATAAACATGTGTCACAACAGAATATTTGCAGATTTCGCAGCTGTCAGTGAGATGCCAAAAAAGTAAAAAATCCATTAGAATTGAAGTTTCATGAGTTGAAACAAGTCTGAAGGGATGTTACATATCTGTTGTGTAATGTAAGCAGTTTTTGCTATTAGTCAAAGTCAAAGTCAAAGTGAACTTTATTGTCATCTCAACCATATACAAGTATACAGATAGACGAAATTGCGAAACTCAGGGTCCACAGTGTAACAACATGATGTGCAAATAATAAATTAAAAACAGAATTAAAATTTAAAAATTTAAAAATTAAAAATTAAAAAAAATTAAAACACAAACAAGACAAGACATTGTGCAAAGATAGGACAAAGAAGTAGCAGCAATATTGATGTGTAACATATGTAATATAATAAATACATAAATAATAAATAATAGATATAGATAATACAGAGATTATCAGTGTATGATAATAGTTGTCTAAGACATTTATTTGTAAACAATGACAGGTCAGAATGTTTCACAGCGGAAGGATATCAGGAGTGTCAAAATACTTAAAGGTCAGTATGAGATTTTCAGTTCTTTTCTACATGTACACTCTATGCTAATTAACTCTATGCTAATTAGTCCTGGGTATGAGATTAAACTGCATCCGCCCTGCAAATGATCCTCCAACTTGCAGGGAAAACTTGGGAGTTGGTGGCAGAATTGAGATGTACGTGACATCTGAGCAGCAAAGACTTAAGGACAACAAAAAAAATCAGACTAAGTGAATACTGAAAAACACTGAAGGGAAAAACAAACTCAAAGTTGTAATAATTGCTTAGACAAAGCCTAAGAAGAATTCTCCACAAATTTTTTGTTCTTTCAAAATCATTTCTCAAGCCTCTCCTTCATTATAAACAAACTTTTAATTGCAGTTGAAACATAGTCTGGATTTAAACAGCTGACTGCCATACAATACAATACACTACTATTTATTTTTGTATAGCCCAAAATCACATAAGGAGTGCCGCAAAGGGCTTTAACAGGCCCTGCCTCTTGACAGCCCCCAGCCTTGACTCTCTAAGAAGACAAGGAACAACTCCCAAAAAAACCCAGTAGGGAAAAAATGGAAGAAACCTCAGGAAAGGCAGTTCAAAGAGAGACCCCTTTTCTGGTAGTTTGGGCGTGCAGTGGTGAATTGGCTGCAGGGTGCAGTTGCCTTGACATCACACTAACTGTAACACTTTTTTCACATACCTGCAGCACTATACATACAAAGTGATATCACCAATGAGATGACAGGAAAACAAAATAAAAGCAAAAAAAGCCAAAAAGAAAAAATATTTGTTTAATTATGATAGGTGTTGGGTTAAACACAGGCTCCTTTGATATGAGTAGAGCACAATCTGAAGGCCAAAAAATATCTGAACATCACTAGTGCAGTCTATCCACCTGTAAATAGGCTTTTACAGAAGGATAATGTTCTAAATTAAAAAGATTGAAATGTTCTGGCATGGTTCCAGAATTATGAAGGAACTAGTTTCATAGCTGAATATTCCTTACCAGCCTTAATGTTACATGAGTGATTTTTTTTTTTTTTTGGGAAATTTATTGTTTCAGATTCTTCTTTTTTTAGAAAATAAAAAATAACAGTTTGTTCATGATTAATAGATTATTAAGTATAATAAACTGACTATCATTTGTTTTAATCACTGTCGGGTGTACTGCTAATCATAACAGTTGAGTTCATGCTGTAAACTTCACAGGCTGTTATGCAGCAAAAGGGAAAACTGTTTTTATTAGCCTAGTGTTCCAAGTAAGCCTCCATTCATTGTTTGGATGTGTACTGTATATGTAATAGATGGACAAACCCATCATCACAGATTGGAGAGTTACAATACATCTAAATACTGTACTGAATGGAACAGACTGCAGAAACTGATAACTGGATCATAAAGTTAAAGAAAATGCACAGAAGGATGACAGAATTCCTTGGCAAAACAAAAAAAATCATACAAGAGCACTGTACTCTTGACAGTAATGACCCTATCGACCATATAAATAGATAAGGCAGTGAATTTAACTTCTCATACATTTTTAATGTGGCAGCACTGTAAATGCTAAGTTCAGAAGAAAATACATACACTCAGGACATAAAGATGCAACTATGTGTCATCATCTTCAAACGTGGCTAATTCTTATCAATTTATACAATTATTTATTGATATACTAAGGTAGCACTAGACTCATCATTGCAACATAAATCCCCAACTGAAAGAGCATATAACGTTTATCCCAGACTATAAAGGGTTCATGGCAAGATTAGCACTCCAGGCACTGTTAAAAAAAAAAACCTCACACTATTCTCTTCGAACTAGTGTGGTGCAGAAGTGTCACCCATTGCACAACTGTACTTGGGTCCTAATTTGGGATTCTGAAGTGGTTCGTCATGTGGTGGTGGCAGCAACGTGCTGTATCAATGCATGCTCCCCTCTCCTCCTAATCCTCCAAACTATACAGTAAGCAATCGAGTCACAAACAATTGTCTTAGTCTTAAATTACAAAACATTCAGCACATGTAATCTTCAGCTTCTAAATCAAACAAAGTCCTTAATTACAGTAGTAGCTGTATTTGAGATCTACACAGTGGGTAGCTTTACCACCTTAAAAAGCTTAGACCATGTTTCAGTTCTTGGCTAGAATGCTTTATTTTTGAATTGTGCATGCTCTCCCATTGATATGGGTTTTTTTTTTATTAAGCCTGAAGATATGTTGACAGGATGAATGTGTGGGTATTCTGTGATAGACTGAAGTGTAATTCAGATTGTTTTCTGTTTTGGTGACCAGTGAAAAATACTGGTGTAAAAACAAATGTATAGCCTTTAATCATATCGCTGTATTTAGCTATATAAGAAAGACATGTATTTACAGTACAAAACTAATTAATATGATTGTTTCTAACCATTCTAAATTGCCCCTAGTGTGTGCTTGGTGTGTGTGTGTGTGTGTGTGTGTGTGTGTGTGCTTCCCTGTGGTGGGCTGGCGCCTTGCCCAGGGTTCGTTTCCTGCCTTGTGCCCTGTGTTGGCTGGGATTGGCTCCAGCAGACTCCCATGACCCTGTAGTTAGGATATAGCGGGCTGGATAATGGATGGATGGATAGATGTTTCTAACCATGCAGAACAATTACACCAATAAATTTGATGTGAAACATATTTGAATATACATTCAGGAAATGAATTATAGTGTGCTTCTAAAGTTGGATAATGTGCTCAGAACATCATTTCATCTACAGCATATTTTACTGTTCTGCACAGCAACAATTAGTGGCAACTAAAGCTTTATTGTAAGTCTGTTGAAATGTGATCAGGCTGCAGAATTCTAATTATTCATAAGTAACACTGATACCACCCTTATACTGGCAGTCCTTGCACACACAAACAAATACACAATATTTCTTGTACTGTACTGGCAGGTTATGTAATTTGTGGCTTCATTTCTGACATTTTCATTACGTGACAATTCCAAGAAAATAGCCTTTCAAATTTATTCATTCTGTACTCTAATATTTCAAGGGGAAGGTCAAAGTTTTATTGAAATTTTTAATTTGTACACAAGCCCTGTTGAAATAGTATTTGCACTTCAATAATGTAGCTGTAACTAGTGCTGAAAGAATTGTCTGCAACTTACATAACATAAGCAAAACCAAGAAACTGGGGATTGACTTTCTCTGCACCAGATAGCCTCTGTGTATATGTTCTTCATTTTTAGTCTTTTGGTGTGTGTGCAGAACACAGTGTATGTATGCATTTTTTATTTATCTATTTTTTTAATTTATTTATTTAAGACACTTCTGTAAACAGCCATATTTCCCCCTGGGAATAAATAAAGTTCTATGTCTTTAGATGCTTCGTCACCGATTGTACCGATGCTTGTACCGATCTCTCTTTTGGGCTCCTAAAAAAACAAAAATGATGTTTTATGGTGGATTTTGTGCCATTTGTATTAATTCATCTCTGCTTTTCAATCTTCCCATATTTTTTTCTTGAACAGTTTGTTTGTTTTTTTTTAAACTGCATATTTTTCTCGCTGATGGTACAAAGTAGCCCTATCCGTTGATTCTGTCAGAAAAAAAGATAAAAGTAAAAAAGTTTCAGTTATCTCGCGGAAGACACACGTTTTATTAATGACACATAATTATCTAAGTCTGTAACAACCTCCCAAATTACCGATCATGATCGTCCAAAAAATGCTCTGAAGGGTATAAGCCATCAGGTCGACCTGTTACCCAGCGTGAAGTGGAAAAGGTGTTTGAATTTAGATTTTATTTTACTCTTGATCCACATGACCGATTGTGCTGATTTTTTCAAAAAATGTGTTAAATACTTGCATCAAGACATGTGCAAAGTATTGTGTAATTTGGTTTTATATTTTTAAAGTTATTAATATTTTTTAATTTTAACTGCCCCAGTTACTAATGTTCCACATTTTAAATCTATAATAAATTGTGATTTAATTAATGGTGACACTTAATAACCTTTAGTAATTGAAAAAGGGTGTTTTGATGTACCGTCTTTCCTTTTTAAATCATAATTATCTTCTTTTATCTGCTCAGAAAGCAAAAAAAATACTTTTGGGAGCATTTGTATCTTTTATTCTTAATTAAGCATATTTTGGAATAACTGATCAGTTTTTAACAGCTGGGTGTCGTTTATGTATCTATACTAATAAAAGGCAAAGCCCTCACTCACTCACTGACTGACTGACTGACTGACTGACTGACTGACTCATCACTAATTCTCCAACTTCCCGTGTAGGTAGAAGGCTGAAATTTGGCAGGCTTATTCCTTACAGCTTCCTTACAAAAGTTGGGCAGGTTTCATTTCGAA
>JANRMT010062813.1:43149281-43183335 GCA_026402145.1 Polypterus bichir lapradei | reverse complement strand
TGTCTTTGTGAGACTTCAGGATGTTTGCAGGTGTGCCCTCAATCACAAAAATACACAAATACAACATGAAATTTACCAGCAAAACACACTGACTTTTAAAACTTGAAGCCTCACATCTTAGCTCACGTATCAGACATCAAGACCTGAACAACAATCCATCAGGATTAGAGCTCGGCCTAACAGTCCACCTCATCTTATCTTGGCAGTGAAGAGAATAGGAAAGAAGGAGAGGGTGCAGGAGTGACACTAATGACTCAATATAAAAGTTAAATATGTCTGTATAGTTAATAAAATTCACATCAATCTGTGTATTAAAAGTGTAGTGTATCCAGCATGAAGTATTATGGTGCTATAGCCTTTCAACAAACAATGTGCTAAAACCAGGAACCTACTAAGGTTAAGATTAATGTTTAAAACAAATATAAATCGAAAAATATTTTTTAAAAAGTACAAAAGTGCCAATTGTGTTACAAAATTACCCTTTTTTGGCTTGTTACTTAAGAGCCTGACTTGTGTTACAAAAAGGCCCTACAAGTTACAAATGTTCCCTGTGCTGTGGTACAAATGTACCTTAAAGTTACAAAATGTCCCTACTAGAGGTACAAATGTTCCCTGTAGGTTACAAATCTATCTATCGAGTTTTGTTTTCTTTTTCATACATTGATATGGGAATTATTGAAAGGTTGTCACTGTTTACTAGCATGGGGGGTACAATGACACAGCAGCAGGCTATCCGTCTTCAGCACTTAGGGTACCTTTTATGCCAATTTGGTATCATCTCTTTGTATTCACATTGGTTTTCTCTGACATCTCTAATTTCATTTTATAATTTAAAGAGACCCTGTCAGATTGACTGGAAAATCAAATTTGACCCAGTGTGACTGTACCAGTATAGTCCCTCAGTAAGTTAACACTGAAGAATTAGGTTTAGAAAATGGACGGGCATATGTTTTCTATTGCAGTGAACTGATGATTTTCATGGTATAATATACTACATCATATTACAGTTTGTTAAGCCTGTCTAAATAATGATACTGTATCTTTGTATAAATAAAACTGTTATTCTATCAAAATATAATGCTAACAATTTTATCACTATGTTAATTGAAAGGTTTTATTTTAAAATGTAACAGTGTAGAAAAGGGAAGATTGGATAAACAATACTTTAAACATAAAATACTTCAGCTAGTACAATTTTATTTGTGGTTTTCATTTTTACATTTTTACATCATCCAGTCATTTTATTTATATTTTATGGCAACTCAATGAGTATAGCCTGTCATTTTAACAAAACTGGACAAAGAGATCTGAATTATTAACTATTACAAAATATGAGATGTATTGGTTAGATATAGCTGTTATTTTCTTCAATATCTGCAATATACACGAAGAATTGGTAAAAAAAAAAATGTGTTTTCCATAAGATTAGCATACTTTATTTTTATTTTAAAACTGTTTTTTATTTTAATACAAATGAGGAGTATCACAGTAAATACAACTTCTTAAAGTTATTGGTATATTCTCTGGACCCAAAGTAGTCCACATAGTATCAAAAATAAGCATACAAAGCATAATAAACCATGGAAAAATTAAAATTAGAATAATAATGACTTCAACATATGGCCGTGTAACACAAGAGAAATAAAAAAAATTGTCTCTTAGGTTAATCAAAAAATGAATTCCTTCTTATACAAGGATGGACAGTATAAAGTACTAATTGTGCATGGTGGCACTATGTGTAATGATGTCAGAGCCCACAATTATTTAAGCATACATTGTCTTGTTTTGTTGTAGGACATATAATGAATGTCTATTCTTAGAATGTGCAAGTATACTTAAATAAGAAAAGTAAATGTACCATTATTTGCCTGCTAAGCGTCATCTTCCCTCAAAAATTAGTAATAGAGAAAGAAACTATTTTAATGCAAATAGGCTATCTCAGGAAATGTACAAGTAAATTGCCCACTGATTATAAATTGTGTAACATGGCAATGTATTAGTAAGTGCTTGTGCTTCATGGATCCATCATCCTGGGTTTGAATCCCATGCCCGGTCATTGTTAAAAAAAGCATATTCTCCCTCATGTACGTGGGTTTAACTTCTGGTTCTCCAGTTTTCCTCACAAAGACAAATAGGTTATGCTAACAGGTAACTCTAAAATTGGCCTTATTGTTGCATATACAGTATGTGTGGGCCTGCACTGGACTGGCATCCTGTCTAGGGTTGTTTCCTGTTGTTTCCAGACCCCCATGACTCTGAAACAAACTGAGCTGGTTTGAGAAAGTTATGTTGTGCAATGATTTCATAGGTTATATCTGTGATTCCTGGGAATATACTGCATTAGCTTATGTGTGGAAAAAGACATAAACATACTGGGTCAAGCATGCAAAACATCTTACCTAACATAGGATTAATAGGGTCAAAACTTCCACATGTATAGAGTACAGTGAAATTCAACTTTCCACTGCCATGATCAGTAAGTATTATTCCTTACCTCAAAATTTCTATCTCCCTTATCTGAAATAACTACCTTACCTCAATAAACTTCGTTTAATGACACTGAACAAATAATAAAATAGGTATGCAAGTCTTTAACTTGCTTGAGAGTTTTCACAGATATACTATAAACTTTGAAGTTAGGGAGTTATTCAGTCTACCACAAAAAAAAAATTAAACCATGTATACACCAGACACAACCACACTTTGTCCACTAATACAGCAAGTTAAAAGACATAACAAGTAAAATATTCTGCAAAAATGCAAACAAATTATAGAATTTTACAAAACTGGTAAATATAAAATACTGAAAGCATAGCAAGTCCTGGTAAGCATATTCTAGTAGTAATAGGAGGGGTGTGTTAAGGTGTTAATTGTGGAAAATTATTTCTTTCTCGAGCAGTGAGATTCCATAAAATTAGCACTGAAACTGACAGTAGGCACCACTCTTCAAGTTCAAATGATGTTTCATGAAATTTTCAGCAACAATAAAAGATGCTTTATTATACAAACTCTGACACTAAGGACATTGAATGAAATTTAAAACGAAAAAAGCTGTCACTTTGATGGTTGCAGACAATTTGCAGAACCTTCAGAAGCCCCTTCCAGGAACTTTCTATTTCTGGAAAGTTGTGTCTCTCTCTCTACTCTGAGAAATGAATAAGTACTGTTAATAAACATGTGCAAGCAAATCCCAATAAATTGTTAGGATGGTTAGCCTACATTCTTCAGTATGTGTGAAATAAGATTTCGATGAGGGTCTGAAAATTGGAAGATTGTAAAACATTCTTTTAATTTTGCTTTTGCTTGCTATTGCTTGCTTGCAGTTTTCACCTCATTTAATGAATGCTGCACCATCACCAGCACTTTACTTTTAAAGCTGAGACAAATCAATGTGCTTGATAAGAACAGTGCAGAGATCATTACTTCTACCTATTCACCTTATGTTTCCATAACAAGGTGAAATTTCAAGGTCCTGCTTTAAAGTAGACTAATTGGTTATGTGGTATATGTTATGTATTGACAGTTCTCTTGATGAAAAAGTATGTCTTTCTTGTAATATGATATACAAAAAAACACGCAAAACCTTAAAACTTAAGTGTATTATGCAGTTCAAGCAGAATCACTCTTGACTTGTAAAAAAAGACATCAAGCTCTTGTGCCATTAATGAAATAAGACTCATTTGACTAATTTATTTGCTGCCATATGACAACTGATTGTCTCCATATGCTGTACAGCTTCAAAAGTAAATTATTATTACACTTGCAGAAAATAATTCTCTACCATAGGATTCTACCACATGCCAATTTATAATACACGAGCCAGAGTCGCAGCTTTCAGAGTTTACAAGGAAAGTTGGTTGTTTAATTATTTCTGAGCTTTAGTCTCTTTCAGTCTGAAAAGACAGAAAAATGAATATATAATTTCATGGCCTTGACTACAGAACTTTGAACAAGAGTAATGCAGGTTTATTAAAATGAGTAGTGAGCAGTTTTTCACACTTCTGAGAAGAAAGCAGTAGCTTTAAAAAAATATTACATTTAAGAAATAATTATATATGCTGTAGGTCACTGAAATGCACTTACTCATATTATGTTTATGTCAGTAATTGACTATTAGCATTAGAGTCATACAAAAATGTTATTTATTTAAGGCAACAGGTTAAAGTGACAATTGAACACCTGATAAGTACTTTTTCTTTAGTCATTCCTATTAAATTAAGAGTAGTCTAAATAAATAAATAAGAGTAATGTCAGTCACATTTTGAGATATTGCAGAGACAGAAGATGCAAATAAAGTAGAACATCAAACACCAGATAACTCAAAAGTGTGGAGTTATTTGACCTTCACATCTGTTTGCATTTTTGCAATAATGTTGCATTTTTTATCTATTAATTAAAACAATGATAGTGCAAAATAGTGTTTAGTTGTAGCCATAATTATGTTTGAATAAAAGACTAACACTTTACCACTTATATGTATGTATATGTAAATGTATATGTATATGTATGTCTCTCTTCCCCACACGTGTCCAAAACAACCTGTTAATAATAAACAAATAATACTGAGAATATAAAATGAAACATACAAATTATATTATATCAAAAACCACACATACCAACTACTATTAAATAACAACAAATGGTGGACTATCGATACAGCCACACATTCGAGATACCGTTAACAGTTTGGATATGTAGTAAAAGGTAGCAATAAAAAAATAGACAAATTACAGATGATCATTTGGAATAAACAGAAACTTACCAATCTAAAGAAACAATATCTTGACCTGTTCATCAGTGTTCTCCAATGTGGAATTTTTTGTTTCATCAATCCAGGCTGCTTTTGACTGCATTACTTGTATGCACTGGGCACCTTTCCTTTTCTGGGACAGCACTGCATCAGCCCTATTAAAGAAATGTAGCGAAACAACCTCAATAGCTGACATTAAGAAAATTTACTTGCCTACACCTAATAGGCTAAAAGGATTAGTGAAGGCAATTAATTTATTATAGGTACAAAAAAGAAAACCTTACAGATAATGAGGAAACTGATTACTTTTTTGGATATTACGAATACAGAAAAGGTGTAAGTGCAATATGCTTTTACTGTGATAAAGCCATTATTGCCTCAATGTCAGGCATTTGAAACCAGCAATAAAAAATCAGGCCTTATTGGGTCAGTATTTGAATTTCCAGTAACTGATACCAGTGACATTGATTGTGATAACTATTGCAATAGTTGCATGTGAAGCAATGAGTTTAAAACCACAAAACCACATTAAAATGAGGGCCATCAAAAAAGAACTTAAATCTTTTCACCCTTTGCAGATACTGAGTTCCAGTTTTTGTTGCGGCATAACCTAAGCACCCGGAGGTTGATGTCTCTCTCTGAATTCTGCACTCCAGCTCAAACAGTGAAACAAGCACCTTCTTTTTCACTGTCTCGAGTTTTATTTTGCTGAGCCACCATCCACACAAGAGAATGGTTCTTAGGTCTGGTACTGTGTCTCCAGTGGGAAGCATTCATAGGTCCAGTGCCATGCCACCAATGGACTGTTGCCAAGCAAAGAAAAGCATTTCAACCAATGGGCACTCCTAAAAGACAGTATGCATTAAAGGAGTGGGTGTTCTAGAATTTTAGAGCAAGAATCTACACTACTCCATGTACAAAGCCTTTCCCCCTTATTGTCCAGATGTCTAACAATGTTTTTTTTTTTTTGCAATTTGGAAGCCACACTTTGGTTGGGGGGAGAGGGGGATTATGTCATGGTTTGTGGTTGTCCTTAACTTAGTTTTATTTATTGATGTCTGCTTATCGTCATTGTCTTTGTAACTAATTGTGCCCCTGACTGCTAATGCAATTCTTTTTTTTTATTTTTTTTATCAAATATTCTCTTTCTTTTTAAACATTTTGTAATTTCTTTCATTGTTGGTAACTGTTCCTAATATTTAGCTTCTTGCCTTTACCACCTTATGTTAATCCTTTTCCAATTATGTTGGTCTGCAGTTATACTGTCCCAATGTAGGCCTTTATTAAAGATTTTACAGGCACAAGGTTAGTCGCTGGGGCATTGAGTTTGTACTCTTTGCCGTTGGCCCCCCTTTTCTCATTTCACAAAAATTTGCATTTGTATTAGCTAAGATTAGTTTGGTATTCTTGTATCTTAAATATTGACTGCATTCGATCGCTTGGTCTTTATTGTCTTTATTGTTTTTTTTTAATCTTGGCCATTTCTTCTTAATTACGGTATAGAATCTGTTGAATTTTGTCTCTTACTTGTTCTTGGCCTTTTAACCTTATTTTTCTATAACTGGAGTTCTGTGCCCATATTTATCAAGTGTTTGAAAATTACTCCGAAGAACAGAACTAAAAATCAGACTAGGATACAAATTTATCCAACCCCAGAAGCTTGACTACAAAGATTATAATAATAATACTAATAATAATAAAAGGAGAAGAAAAACATAATAAGATAGGATATTGTGCTAAGCTTCTAGGATATTGTGCTAAGCTTCACGTAATTGTTGGCACATTGCAATATCAAAAATAATACTGTAACAAGCACCAAGTTGGAAAGGCCACAACACACACACTGAATGAGAGTTAAGCCTGATAACGGCCACATTTATTTAACAATGAAGGTAAAGTAACGTAAAACTTAAACTAGCAACGATAACAAGTCATGTTCACTCTTCCAGTGTATGCAATCACCAATGCCTCTCTCCATGATCTTCCCTTATCTTCTGCAAGGCTCTGCTTATTGAAATCACCCAAAGTTTTGTGCTTGCCTTCTAAACCCTTATTCTGACATGTAAACTATAATGCAAATGTTCCAAGGATCAGTGGAACACAGCACTCAGCCTACCTGTATGACATTTCGCTGTCAATCACTTATCCTGCCCCACTTATTCTCAGGGTAATATAATTGCTACAACAATTGTGATAATTATTTTCGATTCATGCATGTATGCTTATCCACACTTGGGGAATGATCTTTATGTATGTGCCAATTTGAATGAATGCAGCTTGCTTTAATGTTACCTCACATTAAGTAGTAGAGAAATGTAAGAATCTGCATATCACTTCACTTGTTTATGGGCATTCAAAGTTTGCTTCATAATTCAAGAAATGATTTTTTATGACATACCGAAATCATCACTAGCATTTTACATGTAACATTTTATTTTGACAAACAGTGCATTGATTCTCTGCATATACAGAGAAATCACGCAATGTACAAAATTTGTTACAAATATTATTCCATCTCTGTCAAATCAATATCTTTTTATGAGTTAATTTTTGTCCAGTGTTTCCTAAATATTCCATCTTTCCCAGAACATGCATGCCAATCTCTGCCTGAGTGCCATCTTCTTGCAGCTCCTAGCAAGTTAGTACTGCTCAAGAACTCTCAAAATTCCGGTGAAGTTAGCAGTAGTTTCCTAAATTAGGAATACTTATAAAATGCTTTTATACCTACTACTAAGAATAGAATGAAATTTACATCACACATCACCACAGGCTATCCAGCTTCGTGAGAAAAGCTATATTCATATCATAATACAGTGTTTCCCACAAATAGAAAATTTAGCAGTAGGATGCCTGTTTAAATGTTTTTCCCTACTGCTGCTACAAATGCGAATGTGTAGACAACCATCTGGTTGGTAAGCAGATTAGGTGAGAAGGGTTACACACAAACTCAGATTGTGTGTGTGTTTTTTTTAATAGAATCTCACTGCAACTTCATTTCAATGTTTCATCTTAACATTCATCTCATAATGACCATTAATACATCAGGGTGTAATTTTTGTAAATGGTGCATTTATAAAGAAACAAATAAAGTATTTTATTAAACTGTCAGTTTAACTTAATGTGCCTCAAACATTTGGTTACATTATAACAAAAAGTAAAAGTTTAAAAAAACAAAACTTTATTTTGCAAATCTACATACCTACAAAGAAAGAAAATATTTAAAATACATAGCTGCATGTAGCATTGTTGATACAATTTTAAAGTGGTTTTCCTATAAAAATTAAAGTAGTCATACAATATTGCTCAATTTCAGACTTGATTTCTAGGCTTGGTAGACATCCGCAACAAAAAACTTTTTTTATGTGATAATTTGAAGTTGAACTATTTGTAGCCATAGCTATATAAATGGTAACATAAAATAGTCGATCATCCTGACACTCAATTATCCTTGCTAGCCACCAGTCTCTATTGTAACCCTTTATAACCTCCCTTGCTTGCTTTGAATGTATACACATGTACTATGAAAAGCATCTACTGTGGTTGCTATATCTGTCTGTCAGTCTGTTTGTCTGTCTTTCCACCTGAGACAACTCAGCTCCCAGTGGGCTGATTTTGTTGAGATTTGGTTCACTTATTCTTAAAGGAAATTTGTTGGTCATTGAAAAGTGGTGTCTTTCTTAAAACAGAAACATTCTCTGTAATTTCAATCATAGATTAGTTTGCTGTTTGCAATTTACCTAAACAGATGAGGGACTAACTTTACTTTTCTCTGTCTGTTCTCCTAACTTTGTGCTTCTCTTATTCCTTACTTTAAAGCTCTTCACTCACATCATTTGTACTCCTTAATATTATTGAACCCTTACACTGTCTCCCTCTTAACTGCACTACTTTCCTGACTACTAAGAACTTTTAAAACTTGCATAGTGAATATCCAATGTTGGTTAATTTCGTACTGTCTTGCCTGCTCCCAAAGCCACTTGTGCTTTGAAGTCAGTTGCTGCTTTACTTTGTATTCGTCGCTACAACACTGATTATTTACTTACAGAGATGCTGGTGTCATTTACTGCTGGTTGCTGCCCTCCCTCACCAATGCTAGTTTGAATACAAATAACAAGAACATATACATGGAACCAGTATCAAATAACTTTTCCAAACACACCCCCAAACACCCAGATGCTTTTCCTCCAGTGCGGGTGGAAAAAAAAGCAAAAAACCCTTCTAAGGGGAAAAAAAGCTTTAAGAATTCCCACATGGCTCCTTAACGGAAACCAAAACAAAAGTTTTTAGCAGCAAAATGTCCTTTTTAATTAACACAACTACTCTCAGTAGCTTCTCTCTCGTTTGCAATGACATGTATTAATAGTTATTCACATGGGGTCTTTGGATAAAACATGCAGGTTAGATTATCTGGAGTAAACACAAACAGTGCTGACTATCAATTTAGGAACTAGTAAGTAAAAGTCAAGGCAAGTTTCAGACACACAGTTACAGTCTGTTCCTGTGGAGAGTCTACAATTTTGATTAAATTAGCTGTTGCATATGTTAATTCAAAAGGTAGTTTCAATAGTGTTTCAGAATTTGTCAGACACTCATGTACCTCAGCTCCTAATGCTATAAAGCACGAGGCAAATATCTGTACACATGCCATACTTCATTACTAAACATGAATCAGCAAACTCCATATTTTGCCACTACTTGGGTTTTTGAAGCCAAAGTAATATTCACTATTATAGCCACCAAAACAATGACAAATGTATAGAAACCACATACGGCACATATTTGAATGGTACAATGATTAAAGTCAGTCTAGCTCAAATTACACAAGCACAAGTAATGACAATGTCTGAACACTGATATGAGGAACCATGAAAACAACAAAACAATGGCTGTTTTACAGGAATTGTAAAATAACAGATTCATCTTTAATTGATCAGCTTTATTTCTCAAAAAGTAGCCTGAAAGTAGCATATTAAAAATTCAGCTTGTTTGTTATTCACAACCAAATTAAACTTAAAATTTCTCAAAAATAAACTTAACAAAATATTTTCTGACTTTATAACGTCTTATATTTGGTAGTTTGTTAATTAATAAATGAAAATGTGTAGATAGGTAAAAAAAAAAAGAATAATTAGCATTTTACCAATTCAAAAGGTACAGTATACAGCAATTCTATTCATTCTAATTTTAAATATTACACAATTATGAATGTTTTGAGCCTGTCATTTTTATGATTACTGTATTAAATTTATGAGGTAATTAAAATTAGCTGATAACGAAGACAGACCAGTATTCACTTCCCTATCCTATAATACTCCCTTAAGAATCCATAAAAAACATAGTTCTGTTGCCTAAAAACATCATAAATACTCAACTAAGCACTATGCAGCTCGAAATAAGCATCCATTTCAAAAATGCATCTGAAGCCAAAGCGTTACATATCAAATTGTGATTTTACAGAGATAAATCTCAAATTTCACTAAATTAACAAGATATATCCATTAAAAGCATTTCAGAACTTCAGCATGATTTTTAGATACTAAAGATATTTTTAACAGTTGAAAAGTAATCAGAATGATCATACTATAATAATCAACATGAAAATATTAGATTTTTAAGCCACATCAAAACACTCACCTATCCAACTATTTACTTAAAGGTTTTTCACAGCATAGAATAAGTAGCTATTCAATTCTTAATAATCACATTCACTTGATCCAGCTCAAAGCCAGTTGGTCTGAATCTCAGCAACATTAGGCAAAAGGCCATATCCTGAACAGAACAGAGCATCAGTCCATTCAGTGGAATGCTCACTCAAATGTACACACCCAAATACAGTACCAGGCCAATGTGTGAAGTCATTTGTCATCTTAAAATTTCATCCTAGGGCTACAGAAGGAAAGCAGCTTAAACAAAACAGAACCCATGCAGATACAAGAGAAACTTGGAAACTTCACTGGTACAGTTATTGTTCAGGAAGAAGAATGCTTTTCACTAGAGCTGTTAAGAACCATCACTAACAACTGCACCTGCATGTTGCAAATATTGACACATATACGTTGAAAAATAATTACATTCAAAATCAGACATAAGATATTGTGGTAAACATTTTATGACTATTTTTCAAACATACAGTAAAAGGTGAAAAATACTTAATACAGCAGGACATGTTCCCTGAGTGATTTTAGACATCAATAAATCCATCACAGAATAATTTTATATAGCTTTTTGCACTGAAGGTTTTCCATGTATGATAAAAAGGGCAAAAATGTACAAGTGACACAGGAAAACAAGCTCACTTGGAAGGAACAAATTATTACAAGCTCTCGTTTTATTTGTGCATTGAACATTCTGCAACTAATGAAAGATTTTGAATGGTCGTAACATTTAACATTAAAATAAATTGAATGTTTTTCTGTGAACTCAGACTATTTTCTGCATTAATGAAAGTATGAAACTGCAGTTAATATGTCTTTATTTTCAAATGCAGCTCAGTATGTTAAATAGAAATATAGCCCTTTGTTGTCTCCCTTAGGCTACCACGTGGCTTGAGCTGCTTACTTCAGAGGAAGATGAGTCATGAAAGGTAATGCCTCATTAAAAATACTGCTAACCTCATATTGCAGCTGAGACATGTAAAGGTTCTAAGGGATCCCAAGGGAAAAAAACAGAAGAAGCTCCAATGCCTGCATCAGTTTCATGACATCTCTCAGCACCACCTACCAGCTGGGTCCAAAATGCAGTTTCCTATATATCACTTTGTATGTTAGTGTTCAAATAATTCAGCAATAATGATTGTTTTATTTTATTAATAATGAAAACAAACGTATCTCAAATTGTGGTGAGAGAAAACAAAATCCACTCTGTGTCACTTGAATAAAAGCAAAATATCCAAGGAAAGAAAAAAAGGGACTTACATAACAAGTAATTTTATATCTACTAATACAGACATTGCAAAATGAGTTTTAAAGCAATACAATAAAACAGGTAATCTGTCAAGCTTACTGTTTATTGTGAAAGGATTTTAAAAATGAAAATAGAAAGTAGATATTAAGTGTATTTTGTTAGTTATACAGTTAAGTACAAAGAGGTGACATATTCTCCCTATGCATAGAAAGTAATTTTGGTTATGGTTTATTGCCTTGCTCTATAATGAAGCTGAAGGAAAAAAAAATATGACTTTCAAAGTTTATTCAGTCAACTGGGTCAATTAGCTAGCAGTACATTTGTAGATTAAAGCCAATTATGCTGAACTGATGGTTGCCAGAAGAATGGTAGCGTAACTGAAGTGAATATGCAAAGGCAGAAAGACTACATTTTAATTGCCAATTAAGAATGAAAGCAAAGTTCTGGACATGGTCCCAAATCCTTCAGGGTATCTTTTGGAGCTCCCTTTGAATTTACGATCCATTTCAGCAGGTTCAAGAGGGTGAACAAGGATGAGTGAGTAGGCAGACTCCTCATCAACTACTGGGAATAAAGATTGGCTGCAGGGAAGTGATGACAGCTTACAAAATGCAGAAGTAATTTAAATCAAACCTTCATTTAGTTCCATATTTTTCAAATGTAAGTTTTAAAATGTTTTACATATTTCAATGAAAATAATATACTAGCAATAGATCACACACACTAAGAGAAGAACAAACATGCAATGTTGTAATACTACTTAAAGTATTCACAAGACAAAAATCTAATTTTTTATCAAAACTATTCAAACTCTTTAATTAACTATAAATAAGATGCAGAAGAATGAGTTCCAATTTCACATTTTGTATTTTCAAAACAACCACATTTTACATCTAATCTACAACAGGAGACACTCATAAGTGTAAAGACATCAACTAGTCTAAAATGTAATTCTTCAAATGAAAACCAGAGAAACTGAGAAAAACCCACAAACACAAATATGGGGAGAATACACAAACCCCACACATTCATTGTAAGTATTATACTAAAACAAAACTTGATATTTTCATTAACATGTTCAACAACACAAACAACTGCTTAGATTCAAGGGACCAAGTCTGATGATTAAGCAGTACACAAAATACAGGCGTTTGCCTACCTGATAACAGGTTACAGAGCAGTGATAGCTTTCAAAAATCTCATTACTTAACAAGAGCTACATTGTGCCATTTAAGTGGAAATTTACAAATTCTTTATGTTGGATCCATTGTAAAAATTTTGATATTCATCTTGTGGAAATGATTGGAACACTCACACATCTTTTACAAATTCTACAAAGGCAACAAAATACATTGGAGTGATTAAATTGCTGGCACAAATTACACAGGAATATCTCAAAACATTTTAATTCTGAAACCCAAAGAAGTACAGTTTAAACCTGCAAAACCTAACATTTAATATGTCAGCCTATTTGCCATCACTTTATGAGCTGTGATTCTGGCTAACATGACTGTGATTTTCCCTCTAGCTGCTGTGCAAAGACTGCAACTGTGCTCTCATTCTAAGCCCATTTTCCTTTAATTATACCTAAGCATATAAAACAAACACAGAATTTAACTGAATTTGTGACTTTTATTGATGAATCACACCGCAATTCATACCAGTTCAATCATTTTCACTGTGGTAGCTGCCGGTGGCCAGCCACGAACCCACAATGTCTGGATTACAAAGGCCCTCAGAAGCCTTTCCCCTACTGCAAGAGCAAAAGAAGAACCTCCGATGCCTGGGTGCACAGGGACTGACAGTAGGAACTGCAAGCGGAGTGCATCCTACTGTAGTAAGCTGTGGTCTCTCTCATACTTAGTACCCACCTTCTGCTCAGCACCACCACTACAGTGACCTTTTTTCCTAGCTTCTTGTTTGCACATACACTTTTGTTTTCAACTTTGAATGCATACTGATCTGTGACTATATTTTCAGCTTAAAGTTTTGATTTATCCTTGCTATTTGCAATTTTCACTCAATAAGCAGAGCAGCTGTTCCTTATACTTTTCTTCAGCGCTTATCTTTATCAGTCTTTACAAACTTGCATTGTTTGAGAATCTAATATTTCTATACCTGAAAAAGAAGGTTGTGTGCACAATTAACACTTTTGCCAAGATATTCCATAAAATTCAGGAAAAAATCTGATATACTCATTATAGTTTTCCAAACAGGCACTGTAAACTTTCTGCTTGCCTTTACTCTCCACTAAGTGGGCTCCTTTTATCATGTACATTCACTTTTATTTAGTCATTTAGTTCAAATAACTTCAAGGGCAGTCCCCAGTTTCTGTCAGATTTCAAAATCTGGCAGCTACCCAGTCCATCTTATTTTTCTGCATTACCAGCTGCTGGAGAAACATATGATGTCTGTAGCTTTAATTTCAAATTGTGCTTCTACTAATAACTGGACAGTAAATATATTTTTTAAACTATAATTTAATGTAAAATTATCTTTGAAGTGGCATATATTAATATTAAAATTCACAGCATTTGTATTTAAAAGTTGAACATCATGAACTCTAGCTCTCCACAAACCTATCATAGAGATGGAAGAATGGAAAACTAATAGATATGTGTGCATAACCATAATTCACATTTTTCATACATTATTCTTCAATAGACATGTATATGTACTTCTTACTGCAATATAAATATACTTTAAAAATATCAGCATTTTAAATTTTATACTATAGCACAATCCAAGAAATAAAAAGCTGAAAAGAAAGTTATTTGAATTTAAGGTTCTAGTTATATAAAATGAAGGATATTTTGCTTTATATAATCACTGTACCAAGTTTATAATCAATGTGACCTTAAAGCAATTTGTAAACAGTTGATCTGTATTATGTAATCATGTTAGCTAATTAAAGAAGAGGTCACATCAATAGGTAAACAGTTTTATAGACTTCCAGTGCCCTCTGAATCTAAGCAAGATACAGTACTTTCATAAGGAGCACTCTTTTTATTACTTTTTTTTATGAAGTTTTGCAAAACTTAAACATAGCTTTGGTCTTTCTGCACACATTGCTGTTGTAAGGCTTAGCAATACAAATATCTGAGAACTTGAAATCCCCAAAGGCTTTGCTTTTAATTCAGAATGATCAAAAAATGTGTGTACTGATTTATAATCTATTTACTTAACCAACAGTTTTCACTGCCCTGTTAAACTCTATCATTGTTTTTGAACCTATTTATATATATTTTTAAACATCCTAAGTATACACAGTATATTTGTAATGTCAGCCTCCAGGAGAGCACAAGTTGCTGCTGGACTTTGCTCAGACCATTATTTTAATTAAAAGCCAAAACTTGCTGTAAATGTACTTTATTAGGGAGACTTGTTTTCTCAGTCAATATTCAGTGCTCTTAGTCTGCTGCATGTAGTAAATAAATATTTTACTTTTGTAGAAAAATCAACAAAATTCTTTTTCCATTAATTAATTTACAAGTGTATTTTTTCTAATTTATTTCTATATATTGTATCAAAATGAGTACTTTTTGATGAATGTACACAAGTACAATGAGTATCTAGTAAGTCATAGCTATTCTGTAATTTATTCTTCACTGTTAATGAACAAACTAAAACAAATTATACAATTAAAGGGGAAGAAACCAAACAGGCAAATTGATTAAAGTGAAGCAAAGAAGAAACACTGAAAATGAAAATTCTCAGATCTACTAAAAGCTATGACTATACTAAGCATCTTTCTCAAGTTCATAACGAAGTTAAACTTAAACATAACAAGTACTATATGTGTCTACAGGCAAAGAGTTGTGAATATGCCTCTAATTAAATCACAACTTTTAACAAGAAGTATTGGAGAAATATGTTTTATTTATGAAATTGGCCAGAACTAGAGCTTGCTACAGCCCCCGTCCCCCCAGTGTCTGTGTATGAAACACTAATAGGTTATTTACTTTCTTTCTGTTTCATTGTTCTTTGGTTGTGTTTATTTTTCCCATCTGGAATTTGCCCTCTCTACATCCTTTATTTTCTTCTCCCCTGATGTCACTTTTTTCAGTTACATTGTCTACTTACACATGTTCTGATAGTTCTGTTTCATGCTGAAGCATAACTGTCTCGAGACTCCAGGTTTAATATCTAGTTATCCTTCTTTCTCATATTGGCTAGCTTTCTGCCCATTTTTGTTATTGTCTAATGCGTTTCATTATCACTGTGGATTTCTCATTAACATCATTATCCTCTGTACTTGCTGTTAACATTATCACATAATGCCAACGTTCTCTTCCCTCACAATTGACATCTCTTTGTTTTACACCCTGTACATTTCTCTATTCTAACCTTTTATGGGTTGACCATTGAAATCCAAATGAGATCAAACTAAATCCTAAGCATATTTTTATTGGCATATGCGCTCGGTGACCACTTTATTAAATACATCTAATAAAGTTTTCTGAATTCTTTGTGTCATGGACCTAGCAAGGTGAGGAAATATTCCTTAAGGACTTTGGTCAATACTAACTCAGTAGCATCATGCAGTTCATGATGTCTTAAACCAAATATGTCTTCCACAAAAAGTACCCTCTGTAAAGTATGGGGTCACTGCTCTGGCCATCAAAGTAAATTTAAGTCACTGATAGGGTTGTCCCACTAGCTTGACGTGATGTGTTCTTTTTGACAAGGCGCATCACCCTACTAGAAGAATTAATTTGAAAAATTATAGTCTGTAGCAATAAAGTAAGTATTACAAAGTCTAATGTGTTCAAAGAAAACATTTTTGGCCAATGCATTAAAATCATCATCCTGTATCATTGACAAATTATTAACCTACATTTGGCCTGTTAAAATTAAAATTGAAATAACACAGACCATTCAATTTAATTACCTTATTTTGGGTCAATAATGTACTTAACCTGGCATTTAATCATTACGTGTTTTATTTCAAAATTTCCTTATTTTTAAAGATTGTTTTTCTGAATGGCACATTTTCAAATGACTATTTTAATGTGTGAGCTACTTATTTCAGAATGTCTCTTTTCTTGGTTGTTTCATCACTTTTCAATCAAGACCAATGGGTTGAACTACTTCCTATTGATTAATAAATTCCAGTCAATTACTTTTGCTTGACCATAGGCAGTTGGCTTCCAAAGTTCTTTAGCCCTATTTTTCTTTAACTCAAACTGGAAAAAAATATCAAGGCAGCAAGAGTTGCATTAGCTAGTTTTGCACACAAAATATATAGAAATAATTTAATATACGGGAATATTTATTAAACAATACAAACTGTTCTTTAAAAGCCTAACAACCTAGTTACACTTTTCCACTGTTATGATTCAAGTGAAGTGCCTCATAAAATCATAAACTCACAACAATGACAAGACGTGGCTAGTCTCATGCTGTAACCCCCTCTGAAATGTTATACTTTCGAGTATTTCCTATCACTCCTTCTCAATGTCTCTCTCTCTCACTCTCCACAATCCACCACATTCAATCCACAACTCCTGCATGTGACTCCTGTTTAATTTCTCCACCTGTCTTCTTGAATGTTCTCTAGTCTTGTGAAATACCATGGCTTCCCATCCTACTGTAATGGGCTACTGTCATTCAAGCATTTAGCCCCGCCAATCTGAAGAGCAGCCTGTCAGACACAATATGAACTAACTTTATGTTGGGAATGGTTAGACTGATAAGTGCTAAAAATTATCTTCAAGTTAATGAAGAGTTTCTCATTAGTTTAAGGCTTGAGCACCATGTCCAAACAGAAGGTCATATGGAAGCATGTCACCTGATATTTCCAGCCTTGGACATTTAGCATTAATTTTTTCAACAACATAAACATTTTAACAACCAGTTATCTATCTAAGCATTGCCAATATATCTTCAATTTATTTCAAACTAGCATAATATACTAAATCATTTATTTCTACGTTATCTGCAAAACTGTCAAAACTCTTAACTGCTTCCATGTCTTTGCCAGTTGGAATGCAAGTTGCACTAAAGATCTTTGATAGCCTACAATTTATAATCTGGCAAATGTAACTGACAGCAAAGGATTAACCACTATGAACAGGTTCAGCCTGTTAGTCTTTGACTTGATTGACAAGTGATAAAACCACCATGAAAAGAGGCATTTTGAAATAAATAGCACCTGCATTAAAAGAACCATTCAGAAATCTTCCGTTTAGAAAAGTCCCATTGTTAAAAAAAAAGTCTTTACAAATAAGGCCATTTTGAAATAAAAACTGCAGTAATTAAATTAAATTTAATTCTGTTTGGCAACAGATGGTATTCCATAGACAATAACATTGCCTATCATAATCACATGTTTGCAATTATATTGTCATTCTAACACTAGGCTCCTTACTACTATAAAAAAATGAAATTCAAGAGCAGCAGTAAAAAAGAATGCAAATAGGACAAAATTTCAAGTTCACAGTGAAACAAAGTTAATTAGGAAGTGGGGCCAACCCTGGCTGCAAGGCAACAAAGAGGACTAATCCATTTTAAAGAAATCAGTCAAAACAGCTAAACCTGATGAGTAGTAGTACTTCTTCAACATTTGTAGTGCAAAAACTCCAATGGTACAATTTGTAATATATTAATATTTTAACATTTAAAAGTGAAAAGTACTTGAGATAACAGCAAAGTCCCCTTAAAACAAGTTTTAGGTGCTCATCCGTTCATGTCTCCTTGTATCTCTGCTATCAGAATACCATCCAAAGCAAGGAAAGAAGCAACACAGGATATGATGAAAGGCTATTGCAGGAACACAAGATCAATTTAGAGTTTCCAATCAATTTAACATGCACAAATTTTGGATACAAACACACAGAAACAAGGAGATTATTACATTTACATATAGTAGACATTTGCTTTAAAGATCTGGTATCCACAAATAACTATAAACTGAGAAACTGGAGTACAAAGAAATTACTTCATGGTTAATTTATTAATTTTTTCTTTTTTCATTGCTGTTCATAAACTCTCAGTATAGAAACTATGACATACTAACAGACTGCTGTTGAACAGGCTATTTTAAGTGTACTTCTTAGGGTAAGACAAAGTAGCAAATTCCATTTAAATGATGATCCATTATGAGCACAGCTCACTATCAATCAATTAAGGTTAGAATCAAACATTGAGTCCAGCATTTTAAATCTGCCCCACAACCCAGTTTAGGATTAAGCACGCTTAGAAAATTGTATGGTATGGTATGGTATTTTAGATTTGGTATAAACCTTTCACCTTAGTAAACATTCCAAAAAGTTCAGCCTGGTCTGAATGGAGGATGTCGCTTAACAGGAAAGAGGTTTGCCAACAATAAACACATTCTGTATTTTGCTGAATATCTATTTAGTACTTACAACAACATTTCAACAACAACATTTATTTATATAGCACATTTTCATACAAAAAATGTAGCTCAAAGTGCTTTACATAATGAAGAATAGAAAAATAAAAGACACAGTAAGAAAATAAAATAAGTCAACATTAATTAACATAGAATAAGAGTAAGGTCCGATGGCCAGGGAGGACACAAAAAACAAAATAACTCCAGACAGCTGGAGAAAAAAATAATATCTGCAAGGATTCCAGACCATGAGACCACCCAGTCCCCTCTGGGCATTCTACCTCACATAAATGAAACAGTCCTCTTTGTATTTAGGGTTCTCACAGAAGGACTTGATGATGATGGTTATGTAGACTTCTGGCATTTAGTCCATCAATGTTGGAGCATCATGATGCTTTGAGTAGGTGCTTTGAGTAGGTGGTGGTGGAGTGAACTACTGAAAATGTATGGGTAACAGCTACTTTATAAGGCTTGTAGCTTTAAAACTGACACATTTACAAACAAATCAGAAAATGTAATGTTGAAAAAAATCAGTCATTCATACAATGTCTATTGTTTCTGTCATAATATATTGTTTAGTTTATGTCTACCTAACTTTACATACTGTATCTGTGCAGAATTACCACTGAGCTATTCACTGTATTTATCCATTAAAGAAACATACCGGTAACCTAACATGAAATATCCAATCAATCTACCAGAAACTACTGATACAATTTTTATATGTAATCTTCTGTTAGTATACAATTAATGCAGGTCCCCAGACTATAATCTAAATGCCTAAATAAATTACTTCCTGGTTTCACATGGACCTATTGGAGTAAGCAAGGCATTAAATTAGACATCTGAGGAGCCCATTTTTGTTTCACACATATCAGAAGCCATTTGCTATATTTGTCCAGAGTGGGTGGGCAGTCAGCAGTGACCCTTATCTTCACAGAGGAATTAAGACATCAAAACAAAAAAGGACAAAATGAGAGAAAGTCAAAGTCCAAAGACCAGCCATGTAAAACCAACTTTTTCTAAACAAAAAAAGAAACAATGATCCTACTGATCCCTAGTAGCTTTTTAGGCATGATAACTTGCAGTAAAGCAATACAAGCAGTAATAATAGCTATGATAATTCTGTAGAAATTTTTAAATGTTAGATAAATTCTAGCCTACATTACAAATAATTTGCTAAAGTGACTACAAAAAATATTTTTTATATATACATATTATATATTCACTTAAAAAAATATATTTGAAAAAAAAATTGGAAGACTGGGCATTACTTTCACCGTTCACTTTGTGAAATCTATCAGGTCATCTGGCTGTTACATCCTAGTTAAACTGATGATCAATAGCCATACTGTACTAATGGCATACAATACAGCCCTAATGGGCTCAAGTGCTTTTACATAGTCGACAATTCTACTTTTTAAGTTTACCACCAGCCCAACATTAATCAATGGAAACCACATACCAACATTTATTACAATACTGTGAATATCTGGTTAAAAAATCCAAATGCTTCGAAATTATATTTTCTCTCTCACTGCAAATTTGAAGAATATAGTATAGTGTTACTCCAGGCCATAAACAAGATATCACAGTGATCAAGAACTTTTGCACAAGACAGACATACAACCAGACCATCATGTTATGCTACAGTTATTCCATATGTGTCATATGTTACTCTCAATTATTCTGGTGATGAGGCGCAGCCAACAGACCAAGATGAGACAGATTTTGACTTTGCTCATGTCAAAGGATCTTTAATTCCTCCTAGAATGCTCTGCAGTGATTTCTTTTTTGTGTACTGGACAGATGTTCTGTTAATATCACTACATATACATTTCAGATACAGTGTATATCTTTTTATTAACTTTAAGTTTTATTAAGCTTGAGTATGTAATATATTGAATGATTAAGTGATTTGGAAATTTGTGCCGCCCTTGTCTTTGGTAAAGACAGCTATAAAGGATTAAACTGAAGAAGAATATACTAACACACTGTAACAGACTATATGGACATTTATGAACATATATGAACAGCACATTTTTGCGAATTTTGTACTTTTTGTGTGTTTTAAAGGCTGTTGAAGAAATTCATAATGACATATTACAGAAACAGATATTTCCGGCCACTAATTGGTTTCTCCATGATTTCATTATGCACTCTTGTGTAGGCTAGCAGTGGAGTGGAAAGATTAGTAACATGATGTGTTGAGTTATGAAAAAATCCCATAGCCTGGAAAATTACAGTCACTGTATTTTAAGTCTTGTGATGGACACCCGGGCATCAGCAAGCCTAAACCCCAACACGAACACACAAGCACAGTCTCTGGTTCAAATAAAGGTTAATTTATTAATCAAATCCTCTCACATATGTCATCACAAGCACAAAATACAAGTTTTCTCTCCAGAAATGTTTCTTCCTACCGCCCTACCTTCCTCCACTCAAGCATTGCTCCACCACCTCCCAGCTCCAACTCATCTGGATAAGGGAGTATGGCCCCTTTTATGATAGACCCGGGAGTACTTCCGGAAAAGAAAAAAAGGATGTACATGCAAACTCTACTTGGACAGCAACCAGTTGAGGAGTTCAAACCCAGATATTGGGTCAACGAAGCAGCAGTGGTAGGTTTGCCATAACCAAAATACACATGTCTATTGTTATATAACACAAGTTTTTTTTTTCTGTGGAATTTATTGATGGATTCAAATCTGAATAGCTTCAAAAAATGAGTGCAATGCTAATTTAATAAGATTACACATTATTTCTCATTTCCCAACATACAGCACAACACTGCTTCAAGCATCATCTTATTTTAGAAACAATCATGTTTTGTGCACAAACAGTTTTCTGCATAGATTTTTACTGTGGCTCTCATGTATTACATACATGCAATGGCTAAGTAACATACACTTTAAACTAACTTATGAAGATTATAGAAATATAACTTATGAGTGCAAAACATAAACTGCCAATTTAAGCTGTGATTTTCATCAAGCAGGCCTATTTGGTTAATGTCAGCCAAAGCCTGACAGACACAAAAGAGATGCTTCGTACACTCGGTACTTTTTTTAATGTGGAAGGGTGTTTTGTTGAATAACAACATGTGTCAGGGAACATGCAAAGGCTGAGAACGGCAAACTTTTACAGGAATATGCAACACAGTTATGGAACATTGTACACTTTGATGTTGAGGCCCTAAAGGCATTTTTCATCAGATTTCATTTATTCCCAGCATGAACTTTTTTTTTACAGTATCTAAACTAAAACAGTGAGGCAGAGATTTCAAAAACAAATGTACAGCAGTTAATCGCTATTCATATAACGAATTAAAATACTGCTACTACTACTTGTAATATAAAGATGATTCTCATCATCACAATCAATGGATAACTAGCTCTTCTAATTATACAGTGTAACTGTAGCATCCTTGGATAACTTCGTTAAAACATCACCAAACGAGCCTGACTGGCTCAGCACTCCTTTCGCAAATTTCTTATTTTCTGTACGTTCAGTGTTTAAAATGGTGACAAATTCCGCGTTACGACTCAGAAGAGCAATAAAAACTTGCCCTTTGAAAACTTACCGCACAAAGCTCGGCATCACTCGCGTGTCCCCTAACCGCTAGTAGCGTTGCTCTGCTACCCTTCTCACGTGTAACTACTGAAAAGCATTATTTTGTTTCAAAACGATTCTCTCGTGTTGCGCATTCTTGTTATGCTCTACCCAAAAAAAAAAAGGCGGAAGAAACACGACATGGAGATAAAGACGGGCTGTCTTAAAAAGATATTCATGAAATATAGCCCCTCCTAGATATACCCAGGCAAAGCTTGCCTTGCTGGGCAGGTTGACAGGCAATGCCGCCTCCTCCTCCTCCTCCTCCTCCCACCTTCCGTACTCCACCCCGCCCTGAGCGTGCGAGTCGAGCAAGTCAGGATGAGGCGACGACTGTGGCGGGCAGGACACGCGGGCGTGGATCAGACGACAAACCCGGAGGCGAAGTGCGAGCATGTTACCAAATAACAGAAGAGCCCAGTGCACCCCGTATGTTGCAACTATTAGTTAAACAAAAATGTAAAAGTGCAGGCTAAGCAAAAGCTACCCAGCGTGGAATTGTGCGACTCTGTTGCTGTTGTGCAAACTTGGGCAAGCGCGCGTGTAAAAGACAGTCTGATCTCCAGAAATAGAATGCGTGTTGCATTGTCAATGGAAACAAACAAAGTCTACAACTCAAACTAATTCATGGTTGCCTTGCCAATATTAAAATAAGCGTTAAGATACTGGAGGGGGAGAGCGCACATAAAGTAAAACTTGACAGCATATTTCTTTCCAAAGGACGGTTTAAATTATCGTGTTTCTGTCATCATACAAAAACATTATATAAGTTATACAAGAACAGAATTTAACACAGTGCTATATAATACTGGATTTGCGTGAATTTGGGAAGGGACCTGGAATCTAAAAAGGTATGAAATACTAAGCATTTTTTAAAGAAATTTAGAAGATGTAATCTTTCAATATGTAGGAATAGGAGAATTTCAGGATCTTGTTTAAGTTAGTAAATATTCAGCTGGAGGCTTTCCAATGTGTGACACCGTCCAAGCAGCTCTAACATTATTGTCACATCAGACTTCACAATTGTTTTTATAGGGATATTAAAACACTTTTATTTTTTTAAACAACGCTCAATATAGTTTACTGCCAGTCCTCCAAAACAGACCTACCTCAAAGGAAAATCAAAACCAGGAAAGGGCTGTTTTCAATTAACGCCATTGCATTCCTTAGTCTGCTTTGAATTTTACAGGGATCATTAAGTAGATGACATCTAAAAGTCGATCTCACATTGGAAAGTCTTCTCCCAACACCAAAAAAAAGAATCTTATGATGCACCAAGTTAATAATTTACCCGTGATGCTGAAAGGGTACTGGTCAAGACATGTACAATGACTGACTGGGACTATGAAATATTAATGAAAATATAATGCTGTTGAAAGTAAACCTTATATTGTATGCATTAACCATTTCAAAGGCTATTAGTTCATGGTTTTCTTGAAAATAAATATTTACAGTTTTAAAAAAGCAAAATTGCACCAAATATTGTATTGTATTGTATTCACACTATTTTTGTTTTGCTTTAATCCTTAACTTAGACTTTAAATTTCCTGCTTTATGAATTCTGACACAATGGTGTATTTCATTCAGTAAAAGATAATAAATATACAGTAAAGACAAACTGAAAGCTGCATAAATTAAGAGTGTGGTCATATTTTTGATTGGAGGAGAAATTTAAACTTATTCAAGTTTAAGTACAAAAAAGAACTAAAGAATCGGTTGCAATTTGGCTTGATGGCCCCCATCAGTCAAAGACAACTTTGGAAAAGTGTGCTCTAGTTTCCCTTGCTGTTGTTGTTTTTGTTAATGTTGTAGCCAAGCAATGCGGGAGTGGTAATCTCTGTTTCAGAGGTCACTCTTGTGGGTGGTCTCGGCTCAGTCTGTGGGACAGTGTTGCTTTCTGTGAGCTTGCTTGCCCGCCAATGCTTTCTAGAGTGTTTCTTCTCTGGACTTGAGGCGCTGCTTCAAGATGCCTTTCCACTTTGAATAATTGGCTATAAGGTCTTCTCAAGACTCGGTGCTGATGTCGAGGGTCTTTATGTCCCGCCTATAGACATCCCTTTAGTGCAGCTGTGGGTGGCCTGCTGTTCTCTTGTCTCACGCCTGCTGGCCATAGAGAATGTCTTTAGGGATGTGGTCATCATCCGTGTGGCAGATTTGACCAAGCCAGTGCAGTCTGTGTTGCTTGAGAAGGATGTATATGCTGGAAAAGCCAGCGCGGAACAGAACTTTAGTGTTGGTCACTTTCTCCTCCCAGGAGATGCTTAGGATGCAGCGAAAGCATCGCAGGTGGAAGGTATTAAGTCATTTTTCCAAATTGGCATATGATGTCCAGGTCTCACTGCCATATAGAAGTATGCTGATCACACAGGCGCTGTAGACAGCCAGCTTGGTGTACTCCCAGACGAGTGTGGTGAGGCGGGCAAGAGTTGCAGCCTTCCCAATGTGTCTGTTAATTTCATCCTCATCCAAGGAGAGGTTATCACTGATGGTGGAGCCCAGGTAGATGAAATGGTGAACTACCTCCAGTTTGTAGATGTCTGTGGTGATGACTGGCAGTGCCTCAATATCCTGCCTCATTACAGTGGTCTTTTTCAGACTGATGGTTAGACCAATGTATTGTAAGACACACTATCAACACAAGAGAAAGGTTTGATGTCCAGGAGGATTGGCCCTTATATTGGCTTTTATTAACAAAACAAAAAGAAAGTGAAACAAGAATCAGGATTGTGGTCTGCATATATGTAGTTGTGAGTTGCTTAAGGTACACGCATGACAGGAGTTTCTCATATAGTTTCACAACCATGAAACACACTTATGACGGTGTTTTGAAGTTGTAAAAGATTTTGCAAGGTTGAAAAAAAATCATTGCTTTTTAAAGGTTTATCAACACCGTACACCCATTTTGAACTAATAGGTATACATGAAAATAAATGGGGACAACTGTCTTTTGGAAATTCAATATTACATTCAAACACAATGCATGGTAAAACAAAATGATACAACTCGGTACAAAACTTGTGTGCACTTATAACATTGTCCTCTCATCCACCCCAACACTCTCTTGCTGCCTGATAGGAATTGTAGTCTTCACATCAGTGCTGGTTTTTGGGTTACCCTCCCTCTGTTATAACCCCTGTTCTCAATACACCGATATGGCCTATATTTTAAATAGGACTAATGGCAACAGACATGCAAAATGTAATGAAAATCAGTTCAGCCATTTTTGCAAGATTGGCGAACAGAAAAAACAGGTAACTATTTTATTTACATGGATAGCTGAAGTACCCAGCATTGGTATATAAGGTAAGTAAATAAATATTTTATTTTTTTCTTATATTTAAAGTGTCAGCTCTTTTGTGATTGCTGGCCATTTCTGTGGCAAGTGTGCCATTTCTCATCTAAACTACATTTTCTGATAACTATCAACTTGTCTGCTCCCATCAGTCAAGAATTTTTTTGTGTATGATGGGATCACATATTTGCAGTAACTCCTTTCTGGGCTGGAACAATACACGGTACGTTTTGCAATTAGACGTTGAATCATTGATATGCTATGTATACTGGGCGAAATTACCTGGACGGATAATGCGGCTTTTGTTTTGCACCCCACCCCATTGTAGCACTGTTTCTTGAAGGAACGTTTGGAAGGCCTTAAAGTTTCATGAAGTTCACTTCAGCAATTTTGGATTGGTGCATTTTTTACCGTCAGTTACAACCTCCCTTCCCAATGAAATTTTTGACACAGCGTTAGCCTGATTTTAAGTTAGTTCAGCTGTATTATACATGCAACATTTCACAAAGATTGATGCAGCCATTTTACAATAATGTACAGTGTTTGGGTTTCCTCCAATTGCAGCCCTTCTTCCTGTGAAATTTTTAAAATATTATGTAGCCTATATTTTAAGTTGGAGCAACAGTAACCTACATGAGAAATTTAATGAAAATCAGTGCAGCCATTTTTGCATGATTGGCAATCAAACATACAGACAGGATGCAATTTGAGGGTTGAAATGAGGTCCTTATTGTGCAAAATGGAAAAATAACATTAAAAAGGTGAAAAACTCAAATAAAAGAGTGTATTATGATTTCATATATATATACTATATGTATAGAAAAAATAAAAGCATGTGTCAATGTATTTAAGATTTGTGGTTGTCACGTCTCGGGACCCTGAATTTGATTAAAATGGTCAATAATGGACAGATGGAAAAAGTGATACAGTTTATCAATGTACACATGTGAAAAACAAGTGTGAAATAAAGGCAGCACACACAAAATATCAGGGAGTTAACTTCCAAATTGTACTGAAAGTTTTTTCTGAGCTAAAATGAATACACAAATATGCAGGTTAACAATTCAAAAGTGACAGCAGCCTTTTTTGGCTTTTCCCTAAAAATATAATTTCAGCTACAAAGTAAAAACAGGTCCAGTTTCCAATAAGAAACCAATATTGTTGCCCATCTATTATGCCAAAACAGGAACCTCAAACAAAGTGTAAGTATACTCATTTTCTTTTCATAAACTGACACAGAAACTAATGTTTAGGTGCTCTCTAATATGCATACATTCTAGATACATGAAATGAAAATACTACCATGTGTTCTCTTGTCGCATATTTAAGAAGACCATCAAATTCTGATATATTAATAGATACAAGAAAAGCACAATTATTTCAGTAATAATGTAATATAAATATAATACTGCTCCATTAGGTAATTCAGTACAGACAAATCACTGGAAGTATAACAAGTAAAATGATATTGTTCTCCCAGGTTTGGATATTTTTTTAATTACCCCTTCTTCGGTGTTACTTCATTGATGCAGCATGGGTTTGACTTTCCACACTAGATCCCTGACCCTGTGGAGTCTTCCACATTCTTCTGGTGTCTACATGCATTTTCCTCTGGGTGCTCTGGTTTTCCACTTACATACCCAGTGATGTGCACGTTACGTTAGCTGCAACCTCAAAACTATGAGCGTTAGTGTGAGTTTGAGTATGCGTGGGCCTTGGTGCCCTGTCCAAAATTACTTCCTGCCTTGTGCCTAGTCCTGCTTGGATGATCATCAGTCCCCCCTTGACTCTGACTCAGGTTAAACAGGTATGACAATGAGTATCATTGCTGATTTCAAGATGAGATTCAGTGCAAAAATATTTTTTATTAAAAACAGTATTTTTAAGACATAATGTATAAATAGAAGACCTTTGAATGGATTGGGTGTAGTTGGTTATAAAAAGAAATTATTTGACCAAAAAGGTTTATATTTACTATTAAGTATGGTGTAGTACTATATATTTACATTGGTATAGGTTTGTTTTTTTAGATTTTTTTTTGTAAGGATGTAGAGAAAAGTATATCTATAAGGTTGAGAACTAACAATTATCAGTGACTACTAAAGTAAGAAAATAAATGAGTATCAGAAGATTTAAGACACAAACATTTTCATTATAGACAAACCCATCCATCAGTTTATTTTATGAACCCATTTCTATCAGGATACACTCAGCTAAGGGTTTCATTTTGTCAGTTATTGAAGACAACCTTAATGTTTTACTCATAAAGGTACACTTTTATCACAATTATGTGTCCATTTTTCTTCCCAAATGATGATGCAATCAAAATCTCTCAAAATTGCTTTACATACAAATTAAGAAAAAACAATCTACAAAAAATGCACAGTCACAAAATATATATGAGAAATGCCTCTTCCTTCAGCACTGTCAACTGCATGCAAAGAGTGCTGCTCCACAAGGAATCTGTGACATCAGCAATGCAAGCCTCCCTAATGAACCAACAAGCTGTGTTCTGTGAAGTTTTGACAAATTAGAAACTACAAGTTGGATATGACAGAAGGAATTTTGAGGAAAACAACAGTGATTTTTAGCATAATGTGTTACACAGTTGGCATGTTTTCATGTGGATGAGATCAAACTTTCATTTAACTCAAGGAATTGATTTGTTATTGGATTTATATTTCTCTAGTGGTGAAAAATTAGTCTACAGCTCCTATTATACATTCATTTCAGCTCTGTGTATTTGTTAGGTAAGCACTATGATGGATGGACTGGCATCCTGACTGGGATGGAAGGTGGATCATTTGCCCTGGCTGAGAAACTATAACAGAAGGACAGCATGAGAGGCATAACCTGGCCAGGGTAGGGGAAATATTAATGGATGGACTGGGGAAGTTGTTTGTCAAGAGCAGTTCCTCCCCCAGTACAATACATTGCAGTGCTCCACTGGCATGGACCCGCAGGAATGTATGGGATTCATAGTCCTATGAGACAACCCAGTCAGGGTTCCTTGGGTGCTGCCAGAGGTTCTTCCATTTGGCTATGCCCTGGCACCAGGAGTACTGCTGTGTCCAACATAAAAAGAAGTCATCCAGCCTCCTCGAGTTGAGTCAGGAGGCAGAGGGTGAAGCTCATCTGGAGGAGTATAAGGAGCTGTTGTGGATTGAGAAGTGTGGTGTGAACTTTGAAAATGGTTAAAAAAAAAAGTTTTTTTGCTCCCAGGACAGTCTTGGTTTGGCTGTCTCTGGGGTTTGGAATGGTCAGTGGCACCCCCTGATGGTCACAACAAACTAGTTAAAGGTTGCTGGATGCATCCACCTGGTTTTACAAACTCATTTTGGATGTACAATAATAATAATATTTAATAATAAAATAATGCATGTTATATGTCTTATAGCCACCTGAGTCTACAGATTGAGTGCATTTTTGTGCAGTGGGTTGCAATGGCTCACACAGTATTTTGAGTTAAATAGGACTGTTTCCCGGCCATATCACTGTCTATATGAAGTATGCACATTTTCTCTCTCTATGAAGGCTTTCTTCTGAGTATTCCAATTTTCTCCCAGATCCCAAAAACTCAATATTCTGCAAACTAACAATTCTAAGTGACACACTATATATGACACAGTCTGTTTCTTACCATGCCCCTGATGTTGCTGGAATAGGCTCTGGTTCTGGACGTTTTGTGTTAATTTAAGCTAATTCAAAAATTAGATTCTGTTGTTTTTTTACTATTTTTCTCTGACTAATAATGTCACATGGATTACACATCCATTGTCCATTGTGTGTTGCTGCTCATTTTAGTTCAACGTTATCAGGGTGCAAAGCCTACCCTAGCATACTGAGTGTAAGACAGCTTTGGACAGGATACTGGTATTTAACAGGACACAGTCATGTACACACTCATACCAGTCTAGTTTTAGGGTTGCCAGTCTATCTAACATATTTTTGGGTTGTGGTTAGAAAGCCTGTGTACTCAAAAGAAAAAGCAATGGAGACACAGGGAGCACAAGCAAACTATTTGAGGCTGAGATTCAAACCTAATTTTTGGAGGTATGAGGCAGAGGCCCTAACCAATGTTAGTTACAACTACTAATGTTGTTGGAGTACATGCTTTACTACAAGAAACTATTTATGCCATGCTTGGACTAAACTTGGCCTTTTCACCAGGTAATATTAAAGAAATATACATATATATATAGTAAGTACTTCACACTCCTCCTCTAGATTCATTGTTTCTTTTACGATATATTTCTAGCACCCACAAAAAAGAGTATTAATATTTTACTATTAGCTAATTATACAAATTAGTAATATGTAACTGATAAGTGGTGGCACAGTGAGTAGTGCTGCTGCCTCGCAGTTAGGAGACCTGGGTTCGCTTCCCGGGTCTTCCCTGTGTGGAATTTGCATGTTCTCCCCATGTCTGCATGGGTTTCGTCCAAAGACATGCAGGTTAGGTGCATTGGCAGTTCTAAAATTGTCCCTAGTGTGTGTGCACACCCTGTGGTGGGCTGGTGCCCTGCCCGGGATTTGTTTCCTGTGTTAGCTGGGATTGGTTCCTGTGACCCTGTAGTTAGGATATAGTGGGTTGGATAATGGATGGATAAGTGTAACATACACATAAGTATTAGTTTTCTTCATGTGTAAATAATTAAAGTTATTTTTTAGTGATTTTTTCTTCCACAGTTATAATTTAGCTAATTTAATTTTAACCAATTATTTGTATGTGCTTGGCCTAAGTTATTTCTCGCTTACTAGAATGTGAGTGTATTTTGGAGGTGAACCTTACACCTTTTCTACGTGAGTTTTCTTTTGGATACTGCCATTTTTCTCTTACATTCCAACAATGTGTCTGTTACAGTAATTGTTAAATGTAAACTGGCACTGTATGGGTAAGTGTGCAAGTGTGCATGAGTAAGTCTTGTAATGAATTGGTTCTTCGTCCAGGTCTCATGTCTGCCTTCCCCCAAAACTGCCATTATTGAATTAACTGGCTTTACAAATAGGATGGATAGACTTTTCAAAGTAACTAACTTCTTTATCAACATGTTTTTGTTATATGTTACAGTTTTTTAATTAAAGACCAATATTAAAGGACAGTTTTCTGTTTGTACATTTATCATGAAAATATAACAGGTAGTACAGTGGCATTACTGATAGTTCTGCTGTCTTACAGCTTCCTGGGTTGAACTCCTAGATCTTGTGTGGATTTTGCACATGCTCTCAGTGTCTGAGTGAGTTTATCTCCAAGTACTCGAAAAATTTCAAACATGTGTATTGGGTAAGATGGCTTTTCTAAAGGGGTAAATCAAAAGGTACGGGCAATTTGAAAATTACGAGTTAATCGCAACAGATAGAAGTTGACGCAATACAACACATTTGCGATGGCTATGGGTAGTTCAAACACACACAGCACAGCGCTCTGCCATTAGTTTAGTCAAGGTCAAATGAACATGGACAATCTGCTGCAGGTCTGAACAATTGTTGAACAATGTGCCACAGTGGGATTTCTTTGGGCAGAAGGAGTGAAACCTGATGAAATTCACCATAGGATGTTGGCTCTGGATAGAAGTAAAAACAGCAAATCTCACGTAATACTTTATGAATGCCTACAAAGGTTTAAAGTGGGAAGAACAAGTGCAACTGACAAAGCTTGACCTGACTGACCATCAAAATTGCGTACATAAGCCCAATTTGACTTGGCGAATGCCATCAACAGAGAAGACTGACTGATTACAGTGTCGGCTGTTGCTGTACATTTGAATATCAGCTAAGGATCTGCACATGCCATAGTACATGATGACCTGAGGCAGTGTAAAGTTTGTGCAAGATGGGTTCCTAAACAGCTTACAGATTGGCAGGAGCCAACATCCTTTGGTGAATGTTAGCAGGTTTCACTGCCTAGCACATTTAAGGAAAGGTTTCCTTAAGAATGAATGTCCATCAGCTGTCCATGTAAAATGCTTCAGGATAGTGTTCAGCACAGAAGGAGTTACTTTGTATCTGCTACACATTCATTTGGTTATCGTGAATCAGCATTACTTCACAGAGGATAAAAATCAACTGCTGCACTTATAGCATGCATTATTACTTGAAACTAAATGAAATTAAACATTGCATATTTATTTTCTTGCTTTTAGTCTGTATGGTTATTATCTCATTAAAGAGTGCTTTAGTGAAAAACAAAGAAAGACAAAAGAATTCATGGCATGAATGTCCAAGTGGGAAGTCTGAGTACTGTGGTTCACAGCATGATTAAATTGAAACCGGAAATCTATCCTGGAATCACACAAAAACTCACTGAAACTCCCAAGATCTACGTAAATCTCACCATTACTATCATAGGTGAATAGAATTATGCCTACTTATCTCTTATTACAAGCAGTATCCTGCTGACCAAGAACACAATTCAAGCTGAATTTTCAAATGTTAACTTTTTTGTTATTGTTTCCCTAAGTTCCATAAAAGTGGGTTTTGTTGTTTGATTGCATTCTACATTTTAAGCAATACAATGCTAAGAAAAGCAGTGCAGAATCTTGCTCTGTCTTGCACACAGCCAAGCTCCAAAATGTACGCATATTAAAGGATAGAGACAGGCTTTGTTTTCTGGCACATTAAAACAGAACAAGGCTTTTAGCAGATACTTTAAAGCTCTAAAACTGGACCTTTGCCAGCAAACACTGGGTGAGACTGCAGTATTTCTTTTAAAGAGATACTGTAGGTTAGATACCATCCATCCATTATCCAACCTGCTACATCCTAACTACGGGGTCACGGGGGGGTCTGTTGGAGCCAATCCCAGCCAACACAGGGCGTAAGGCAGGAAACAAACCCTGGGCAGGGTGCCAGCCCACCACAGGTAGGTTAGATACATCCAATGATGATTTTTTTACTGACTAAAAATAAATACTAGTAAGATACAGAGTTTTCATTTGTCCAGCTATCTGGTTTGACATTTTATTCTAGCCTTTTCGATACTTTGACTCAATAAAGATTTACTCAATAAATTGTGAGTGTAATTAAGCAATTTCAGAAACCCCCAAGAGAAAAGTGATAGATAAAAAGGTCTGATCTGACCCAGAAGGTCATTAAAATTGAAAAATTACACTATAATATAGATTGTTGCTAAGGATTTTTGTTAATCTACTTTTCACAAATAACTGGAAGATACACCAAAAAGTGTATCTGCAACTATGAGAAAAGATTTTGAGATCTTTAGTCAGGGTCATTTTTGCAAAAGCAGAATGAAAATCTAATATACTTTAATGACAAATAGTGGTTTGCATCATTCTGCATAATGAATACTATCAATATTCATTCCTAAAATGATTGCTAACCGTATTAGCTTCAATTACATTTTTCTTGTACATATAATGCAATTTTTCTGACATTTTTAAAAAATGTTTGATGCATTACATACTACAACTTAATAAAATCTTTACTTTAAATATCAATATATAAATATTTCTCTTCAATGAAATATTTCATGTTTCATAGAATTCATAATAACATTATATTAGGCATATTTATATACACAGTATACACACACACTCAGACTTGTCTATAGTAAAGACAAGGAAAATATAAAAGTGTTGGGTATCACCTGGTAACCTTATGTATTAGGGTGGCTAAGAGGCTCCATGTCAAAAAATTGTAAGTTAGTAGCCATTGAGAGGTTTGCCGTCCGAGCATCCTAAGAGTGTTGACTAATTCCTGTTGCATTTGGTTTTAAAGTGGAAGGACCAGAAGAGGAACAACAGGACATAATTCCTCTACTGGCCATTTTCTGGGCTGACATGAACATACAGGATAATGCATACATTATATATGTTTGGTATCATTCTTTTCAGAATTTTTCAAACTTTAATGTGATGTTAGATTTTCAGATTCTCGTGTCCCATGAGACAAGAGTTTGTGTCAAGAGATTTAACCACGCCCGGCTACTGTACAGGCTTTTAAATGTTCGAAGCGCTTTACGGGTTGCAGATCACATGGCACGGCTGCAGCAGCAGCTGATCGAGCAAAGAGGAGGTAAAAAAAACGGTATTTGTTTCCCATTGTATCACCATTTAAGAGGGGGTTTCAGAGGAGCGACTGCATCTCCTTGGGGTGCGTTCAGCCCCCCTCTTCACAACGT
>JANRMT010062813.1:43091255-43148881 GCA_026402145.1 Polypterus bichir lapradei | reverse complement strand
ATATATAAAAATGTGTGTATGTGTACACAGAAATTAATGAAGAGTGATCCTAAAATCTAGAATGAACAAAAGTGAGATAAATGAAAAAAGAAGGTGAGGTTTATGAAAGAAATCAACTATATACAGAGGAGGAAATAATATAGAGAGAAACAAACTAATAAAAATAACAGATAAAAATAAAGAGAATTTGCCAGACTGATGCAACAACGAATTCCCTTTCAGTCAGACAGGGTGTATATCAGACTTACTCACCAAAGTACTTCAAGCAAACCTCTTTCCTTCTTTTCTCCTCATCTGTTTCTTACTCTGGCCTGAAATTCATCTATCAGCCAAACCTCAGTCCACATTCCACCCAAACCCATGGTTCTGGACTTGTGGTAAAGGACCCCATACTCTTAGATCGAGACCACTGAATTAACTACACACATTAATTAACAACCTTTAAGTATAGAACATAACTTAAGTTTAACACAAGAAAGATAATATTGTAGAAGAAGCATTTTTTCCTATTATTCTGCTTGTGAAATAACTTTTTTTCTGTATTTTTGTGATTTGTTCCTATTTAAATTTTCACAAAACTTGTTTAAAATGCACTTTATTGGACTGAGAAATTTCTTTTGTTATGCATTGGATCCTATTTTGCCAAATCAGGTGCTTGATTTTGGGAACATGGAAAAGATGTAGCTACATTTTAAATTTAAAAAGGAACAAATCACAAATTAAACTACTTCCAGGGTGTGCTAAGATGAGGCCCTGAAGCCCTATGTCCAGCTGTCCCTCTGACAGCCTAAGGTGCACTTGAACTGCTGGTCACCAGCCATTATTTAAAAGCCAGGTTACTCTCAGGTTACCTTTCAAAGATAATGGGTAGCTGGATTATAAAATGCTGAAGTATCCTATTTTTCCACAGTTTCCTTCCATATTTTGTATCTCCTCTGGGCCTTTTCGGAATGTCAATTGACCAACTCATTGTTATAATCACACATTGCATCTAATTAGCACTTACAGAGTTCAGATTCAAAGTTTAAGTATTACTCCACTAAATGATGTTTTCTCTGATCACTACTAGTTACAGTAAATTTGATTTGTTTTCCCCTTACCAATATAATCACAGATTAAAATAAGGATAGAGTGATGTCTGGATTGTAACTCTGCAACAACATTTTCAATGTCCTGGACTTTGAGAAACTCAAACATAATTATGGCTGTTGTAGTTCTTCTGGATTAAGCTCCTAAGATAAAGCAAGATTGTTGGCATTTTCATTTTTAAAGTTATTTCAATATTGAATAGCAAGCATTTATAGGAAGGATCAATATGACAGCCAACAAATATACTAAGAAGGTAAACATTTTAAAAATTGACAAAAACAAAATATAGTAAAAGTAAAGTAAAATAAAAATATAACACCAAAAAGGGCCTCTCCTCATCCTACCAGTTCAGCCTTCACTATAAAAGTTTCTCATGATTAGAAACTCAATCTACATCTTGCTATAAGATGGCTTTAAACTCCTTCCCAGGGCCTTAAGCATAAGCAGCCTTTTATTCCTCCAGGGACACCAGACCGAACTTCCTCTCTCAGATTCTGCTGTCCCCACAACCCTGATCTTTTAAGGGCCTGGGGCTTCATGTATAAAACCTTAGATTCTTTACTAAGATATTGCTTATGCTCAAAAGGCAAAAACAGCATACATACACAAAAAAAAAAAAAATCAGGTTTAAGAAACCGTACATACACCATGTGCTGTGACAAATTCCTTTGAAAATTTTAAATCAATTTAAAACTAAGTGCACATGCACAAACTTTTAGCAACTCCTTAAACTCTCCTGCCATTAACTAAGTATGGCTTAAAAAAGGTGTATTTTCTGAATATGCATGATCTAATAAATATATAAATGTGTCCATGCTCCTGAATGACATCTTTATTACAAACCATGGAAGACCAGATGAAAATGGCAGAAAACAAAACTTGAGGAATTACTGACTGAAATGGACAACCGCAAATATGTTCTTTTAGTTGGTCTCTCTGTGGGAGTCTCAAAGAAAACAAAAAAAACAAAGTGGGACAGCAGCTGTACATGCAGCAACATCTGAGCAGAGTTCCATTACACAAATGAAAAACAAATTCTGATACAAAGGTAGGAGTTAAAGTGAGAATAATGGAACACTGGTTAAGTGTGCATGCTACTGGTGAGGGCTCTTGGTATACATAACCTTAGTCCCTTTGACCTGTGAATTGCACCAGTCTATGAAGAAACAGCAATCCGTGGCCTTTTGCCAGAATGAGATATGGATTCTGGTGTAATGCATCAAGATGATGTTGATCAAGTATGATCATTTTAAAACATTTAATATCACAGTTCTATTAGCTACTACACAAATCATGTCCAAGTGAAGCCCAGCACAATTGTTCAATTTTCCAGTCAACACACATGGCCAATATGTGCCCTTAGAAGTTTGTTTATTTTATTATTTAGTCAGTCAGTCAGTCAGTCATCATCCAACCCGCGATATCCAAATACAGAGTCACGGGGGTCTGCTGGAGCCAATCCCAGCCAGTACAGGGCGCAAGGCAGGAACAAATCCCGGGCAGGGCGCCAGCCCACTGCAGGGCACACACACACAACCACACACCAAGCACACACTAGGGACATTTTAGGATCACCAATGTACCTAACCTGCATGTCTTTGGACTGTGGGAGGATTTGCAGAGTGGAGTCAGGAATAGCAATGTGACATCATTCACTACCCAAACCGTGGCCAGTGCAGGGTAACAATGTGACATGTATTGACTGACGAGGTGCAAGCAGACACAAAAAGAATTGATGCAGGCTGTTAATGCTGTGTGCTAGAAACAGTGTGAATTAAAACAGGCTGTGAGATATGAAGAACATTCTTATTGAACCTGTAAGTAAATAAAATCATTTTGCCAAGTAACTGTTAGCGTTGCAGTACATACAAGGCTCTTTACATTGGATGTACAACATCCAAACATCTTTGAAAATCTCCACTGTGTTGATTTCCTGAGGGACAGAGTCTGGATCATTCATGCTTTCACTGAGACCCATCTCAGGTGGCAGAGGCAGTCCATGTTTCCATTCTATGTTGTGGAGTACTGCACAAGCCACCACTATGTGGCTAACCTTGTGTGGCCATGCAGCAGTGTGCTGCCCAATGAGTACAAATAATACCGTCTATCTTTTAATGAACTAATGATTCTATCAACCACCATTTACAGAAGAATTCAAGTATTTGGGGTCACTGATCCAAGAGAAGAAAGCTGCATCCACCACAGAAGTCCACAGGTGGTTTGGCCAGGCAACAACTGTGTTCGCCTCACTCAAGTGGCGTCTATGGAGGAAGCCCAACATCTCCCTCAAGACTAAAATCCACCTCTTCCGAGCACTAATCCTGCCAATTCTCCTCTTTGGATCTGAAACTTTCACCCTGCTTAAACAAGACCTACATAAATTTGAGGTCTTCCAAACGAGATGCCTGCAGCAGATCCTGGGTAAAATCATATGGACAAGCTGCATCCACCAACCAACAGTTGAAGAGGTAATACAACTGAAAAGGACGAGATGGTTCGGCCATGTCTGCAGAATGAACACCTGCCAGATACCATACAAGCTACTCTGGCGGAAATGCCCTGAGGACTGGAAGGTTCAAAGAGCAGCGCCTAAAAAGATGTGGTCCAAACACAGAAAAATCTGAGAAACCATCAACTCAGGATCAATGATGCCAAAGCCATTGCCATGGACCACATAGCATGGGAAGGCGTTATATATATATAATGAAAAATCCAGTGGCAGACTACAGCAATGTATGGGTTTCGGAGGAAACCTTGTCCTATCACCAGCTAAGGATCAGACAGGAGTGCCTTTCATTATGTCTCCTCTCTTGTAGTGTACCCCCTTATCACCTGAAAGAAAGATTAAACAAGTTATGCTTAATGTACTAAACTTAATTGCAATCCTATCATTAAGGTCTACTTACCAAGAAGCCAACCTTCACACCCAGCATGACCCTGAAGTATGCTTCCCACACAATTATTTGATAAAATAAAGGAACTGGATGTCTCTGGTAGCATCTTAATCATACTATCCCGTACATATTGCATAACATGGCTTAGGGATGACTGCGTGATTCCTGACCAGTCACCAAACAACCTATAGTTTTTAAATCCTGTATTGGAACAGGGATTGTGTCATTTTCATGTGAAGGTGTCTGTAGTGTAGATGCCAGTTCAGTCTACAATTCCAAGATGATGGGTCTAAGGAGTCTAAATCAGCTTATAAATCTGTCATCATCATGAACCAAAGAATTCATGAAAACTCTCTCCTTGCATGGCCTGCTACAGTGGAACCTCAGGTCACGAACATCTCGGAACACGTACAAATCGGGTTACGACCAAAAAGTTTGCCAAACTTTTGCATCTGTTCACAACCACACACTTGGGTGACAGACAAGCCAGTTTCCCTTCCGGTTCGTATGCAGTGATGATTTCCGCACATGTTGAGTCTCTCCCTGTACATTGTTCTCGGTCAGGCGTGCGTGCATTCGCTGTGAACTCTTTGTGCTCTATTTTGTGTGCTTTTGCATTAATTTTGCAATTAACCATGGCCTCTAAGCAAGTGAAGAGTGGTAGTGTTGGTGAGAAGAAAGGTTCAAAGAAAATTGAAATCGAATTAAAGAAAGAAATTATTGAAAAGTATGAGCGTGGCGTTCATGTTACTGATCTTGCTGCCGAGTACAAGAAGTCAAAATCTACGATTTCGACTATTCTAAAGCAGAAAGAGGCCATTAAAGCAGCTGATGTTGCCAAAGGAGTTACAGTGTTAACCAAGCAGAGGCCTCAAGAGGTGGAAAAACTGTTGCTAGTGTGGTTTAACGAGAAGCAACTTGCAGGGGATAGCGTAAGCGAGGCAATGTTATGCGAGAAAGCCAGGAAGTTCATGGCGATTTGTTGCAAAACTATCCTTCTACGAGTGGCGAAGGTGAGGAATTTAAAGCCAGTAGAGGATGGTTTGAAAAGTTTCGCAAGAGAAGTGGCATTCATAGTGTGGTAAGGCATGGAGAGGCTGCTAGTTCCAACGCTGCAGCTGCAAAAGAATTTGTGAAAAATTTCACAAAATTCATGGAGGACAAGGGCTACATCCCACAACAAGTGTTCAACTGCGACGAGACCGGATTATTCTGGAAGAGGATGCCGAAGAGGACCTACATTACCCAGGAAGAGAAGGCTATGCCCGGCCATAAACCAATGAAGGAGAGGTTAACCATTTTGCTGTGTGCTAACGCTAGTGGCAACGTAAAAATCAAGCTGCTAGTCATTTACCAATTTCAGAACCCTCATGCTTTCAAGCAGCACAATGTAAACAAAGCCAGACTGCCTGTGATGTGGAGGGCATCAGTTGGAATGGCTGCACGAGGCTTTCACTCCCACTATGAAGTGATATCTTGAAGAGAATAATCTGCATGAAAAATGCCTTCTTCTGATGGACAATGCACCGACACACCTTCCAAATTTGGTTGACGATATGGTCAAGGAGTACGACTTTATTAAGGTCGTGTTTCTCCCCCCCAACACGACTCCTCTTCTGCAGCCCATGGACCAGCTCGAACTCTTGCAATGTTAGTTTTCTCTGTTGTTCAAGGTTTTTCACAGCGGTTCGTAAGGCTGTAGAATGAACTCTTGCAATGTTAGTTTTCTTGGTTGTTTATGGTTAGTTTTTGTATAAATTTAGGATTTTTCAAATTTTCATTTTTTTCCCTGTGCTTAAAACTCATTAATAAAAAAGTGTTTACAGCAAGCGGTTCGTAAGGCTGTAGCGTGAACTCTTGCAATGTTAGTTTTCTCTGTTCAAGGTTTTCTTAGTGTTATTCAATGTTTTTACATTTAGTTTACTATTACACTGTGCATTCTATGGTATAATTAACTATTTTTGTGCTTAAAAATCTTTTAAAAAAAATATTTGCATACAGTTTGTACGGTCTGGAACGGATTAATTGTATTTACATACAATCCTATGGGGGAAATTAGTTCGGGTCGCAACCAAATTGGGTTGCGACCAGAGTTTTGGAACAAATTACGGTCGTGACCCAAGGTTCCACTGTATTGGCAATATTCTCAAAAGAGCAAACGCTGCCATTGCCAATTATGTCATACTACCAACCGCACACCTTTCTTAGAAACAAAATACAGTAGATAGCCTTCACACTACGGCAATTAACATTAATTGTATGCATTAGGCGTTATTGCCAACTTTGAAAATTGTTGCATTGAGTGAATGTGTCAATAATCTGTGACATAATCATTTCAAAAACACTGGAATATACCTGACACATAATTGAAATGTGCAGCGAAACAACACCAAAAAAGTCTGCATAGGACAGATGGTCGAAATTTTCCTCAATGTTAAGCCAGCTTTCACAGCAAGTTAGTGTTTTAATAAACCCTGACTTTGACTTACATGTGTTTCTTAGCATAAGCACATTTTATACAGTACATGAGGATCCAGGTGTTTAAGGCAGCTCTTCAGCTGTCTGCTGGGTCTGAGGGACAGCGTTGTTCTATGTGTTCTCTTCTAGGATTGTGTGCCATCCAGTGGTCAGGAATTGTTGCCACCTTGGGTGTTCAATAAAATTGCCTCTCTCTCTCTCTCTCATTTAAAAGATGGTGAAATATCCCTATTCTCAGGACTTCATATGTCATTCTGAATTATATTATTATATTATTATTATTATTATTATATTATTCTGAATGTCATTCTGAATCATACAGTAGGACCCACATTTAGTATTTTTCAAGGGGCCAACTAAAAAATAAAGTTTTAAATGCAGGAAAAGTATAAAATGAGAAAAATCATTAGTGCATTGCCAGATTCCCATTAGTACAGGTCTGCGTTCACTGTGCTTGTTTTTTAATAGTTTCACTACAGTTATTGTTGTAATTGCAACTTAGGATTCAGTTCCAATGTGCCCTGATTTGCCTGTTTAATTTGCTGAGTTATTAATGTCATTTTTTATTGTTTAATATTGTTGTGCATATCATGAAAGCGGCCATGTTGATGATAGCAATGGTGTCATTGTTAAACCAAAGAGCCTGAAGGCTGATTACAGCATGTCAAATTTTTTTGATTTTTAAAAACTCATTAAGCCTATGTTCACTCATTATTTCACTCATAAGACACAGATCTGACATTTTTTTTACAAAAGTGAGATCAACAACAAAAATGTCATAGAGTCAGTTCCTCAGAAAGGATTTACACAACTTTCATAACCACTATTTTGCATCCAAATTCCAACCAGACCTGGTTTCACTCTCATGTCTATAGAAGTCTATGGCCAGATGAAGCAGTGACAAACACCCTCAAATCAACAGCTATGATATTTTCTTTTCTATTTCACAGACATCCTGCATTAAAATGAAGTGAAACAGAACAGGACCCACCATCTGTCCACTAGGCCACATCTGCATGAAAAAAACATCCATCCATCCATCCATCCATTATCCAACCCGCTATATCCTAACTACAGGGTCACGGGGGTCTGCTGGAGTCAGTCCCAGCCAACACAGGGCACAAGGCAGGAAACAAACCTTGGGCAGGGCGCCAGCCCACCACAGATGGAAAAAACAGTTTTTATTAATTGTGTGTATGTGCAGCACATTCAGAATTGATATCTGTACACACTCATATCTGATTTGGATTGCACATAAAATCAGTTTGAAGATTGAAGCAAAAAAATATGCTTGAGGTAAAAATCAGAATAGTCACTTTTAGCAACAGTAAGAACAAAAAAAGATTTGCATTTGTGCAGACAAGAGGCTTTTTTATGTTTGGCAATAGCATACAAAAAGGATGTTAAATGTTGGAAATCACTAAATATGAGAGAGTTTACAGTTAGAGTGTATTTGTGATTAATTTAACATTTTAGTCATTAAAATTTGTTAGTTGGGATTTAGATGTTATGGTAGGCACAGGACACCTTTGTGCACATATTTTGGATTTGTAAATTTCATTTGAGATTATTATTTTTTGATCTTTATAATTGCTTGTTTTCATGCCATCATTTACATTTTTCTAGATATAGTCATTTTGTGTAATTAAGGTTGTTTTGTTGGTGGTAACAGCATACCGTTCCTAAGTTGTGATTGCCAGAAGCTGTGACATGTAACTTCATCTCCATGACCATATTAAAGATGGCATCATAGCATTCCCTTTACTCAAGATTGTAGATATTGTTAGAATCCCTTTTTGTGGTGTTGGTTAGCATCAAAATAATCTCATGTAGTAAATACTTTGTGTATATTATTGACTAACAATTTGGATTGTGTATTGGGCTGTAGCATCTTGGTTATTTTTGACTTTTAGGAAATTGTTTTGTTGGGTTTTTTGAGAAACAATTTTTTTCCTCTTCATTTCTTGATCCTTTTCACTTGTTCTTGTAATTCAGTTTGGGCAGAACATGACTATGTTTGTAGCAAGTGTTTTATAACAGATATCACCATTTTGTAGCTTATTATCATGGCCTGAAGTGCTGCGGATTTGTAGAAATATGGAGTGGAACAACTCGCATCATGAAGACCTTTGAGAGACTGGTCCTGGACTATATGAGTCGTCTTGTGGTAGACTACCTGAACCCATTGCAGTCTGCCAATAAGGCACAGATGGAGTGAAGGATACAATTATCTCTCTGCTCCACAAGGCTTATTCTCACCTGGGCAAAGCTGGCAGCACTGTGAGGGTTATATTTGTTGATTTCTTAAGCGCCTTCAGTACCATTTAGCCCTCCCTGTTAAGGGGAAAACTCAGGTTGAGCCTATGGTGCCCTGGATAATGGACTATCTGTCAGGCAGACTGCGTTTGTGATACGAACGTGAGCAACACTGGAGCACAACAAGGAACAGTCCTGTCTCCTTTTATCTTTATTCTGTACATTTCAACTACAAATATAACACTAGGTCATGTCACTTGCAGAAATTCTCACATGATTCTGCACTTATGGGGTGTATTGATTTCTAGTAGGATTGACTACTGCAATGCGGTGTTCGCTGGATGTTCAAATTGTTATTTATACAGCCTCCAGTTAATCCAAAATGCTGCTGCAAGAATTGCTACAAGAACAAGAAAATAAAAACACATAACTCCAGTTCTTAAATCCTTACACTAGCTCCCGGTTAAGTTTAAGGCAGATTTCAAAATCCTCCTTTTAACATATAAAACTTTAAATGGCCAAGGTCCAGCTTACTTGTCTGAACTTATCATAACTTACAAACCAGAGCACACATTAAGATCGCAAGATGCCAGTCTGCTTATGATTCCAAGAATTAATAAAATAACAGTGGGAGGTCGAGCTTTTATTTACAGGGGACCTAAACTGTAGGAGGGTTTGCATGCTACTATAAGAGATGCCCCTCCTGTGTTAGCTTTCACTACTTCAGTTTAGCATATCTTGACTAGAGCTGCTGATTAACTGTACAGACAGCATCTCTGTTGTTAGTCATTAGCACTAAAACATAAGTAACATGATAGTTATAATTTGATACTAACCCTCATCTATTCTGTTTCTGTTCTCGGTACCCAAATGTGGCAGTTGGTGCCATGGCCCACCTGACAAGTTGTTTCGCTTGCCTAAGGTATAGTTATCCCTGATGGAGGATTGCAGGAATTGTGGGGTAGAGGGGTCCTTTCATCAGATTGCTGGCCCAGCACTGTCTCAGCCATGGAATGGCCAAATGCGGGAGGGAGCTTGATGGCTGAGGTCTCCAGGACTCTAAACAAATCCAAATCATATTAAGGGATATCATCTACTGTTACATTCTGCTCCGTACTTGTAGTATTTTTATTTTTATACTGCATTGAGGATTACTTGTATTCTGTTCTGTGTATTTTATTGTATTGACCCCCTTCTTTTTGACACCCACTGCACACCCAACCTACCTGGAAAGGGGCCTCTCTTTGAATTGCCTTTCCCAAGGTTTCTTCCATTTTTTTCCTACAAGGGCGCTTTTTTTTTGGAGTTTTTCCTTATCTTCTTAGAGAGTCAAGGCTGGGGGGCTGTCAAGAGGCAGGGCCTGTTAAAGCCCATTGCGGCACTTCTTGTGTGATTTTGGCCTATACAAAAATAAAGTCAATTGTATTGTATTGTATTGATCAGAAGGATTAGACAAAGTATGGGATTCAGGTGGAGAACTGTTTCTTGGTGCAAAGAGAATTATCTGCACCTTAACATAAGCAAAACCAAAGAACTGGGACTTTCACCACACCAAACAGCTTCTATTTCCTGTCTTTATTCAGTGAGTGGCTATAAAGGTAGTGCACTCTTACAACTACTTGGGGTTCCACATTAATGACTAGTCTCTGTCTCGGAACACGGAGGAACTATATAAGAAAGGGCAGAGCAGTTTCATCTTCCATAGGAAACTGCATTCCTTTAATGTGGAAATGACATCCTTCACATCTTCTACAACTCTCTGATGGCCAGTGCAATTTTCTACACTGTGGTGTGCTGGGCTGGTAACATCACTTCAAGAGATGCCCACTGCATCAGCAAGCCAATTCAAAGGGAAGGTTCAGTTATGGAACACACTCTGGACCCCCTGGAGATAGAAGCAAAGGACAGAACTAAAACAATCCTTAGGGCCATTATGAACAATTTGTACATCCTCTCCCTAATACATTAACACTGAGTACTTTCAGCCAAAAAATCATTCAGAAAAACTGTGTCAAGTAACACTTTTAGTGCTCCTTTAACCAAAAGCAATATGTCTGCATAATGCATGATGCATATGTGCGTTGGCATGTATTCTATTTACAGTATATTTTGTAAGTACCATAGTGGATGGACTGGTATCCTGACTGAGATAGAGGGTGAAACCCTGCCTGGCTGGGAGGAACATGGAATGTAAGGACAACATGAGGTAGGGTTATCGATTCTTATCCCAGTCGGAAATAAAAGAATAATGAACAGGGAGAGACTTGGAATTCTGAACAGTTTATTTCCTAGTATATTAGACAGCTCCATCGGTTTGAACCCAGTCTGGACACCAACAGGGTTGCCTGGGACTTGTAGTCTCAAAAGGCAAACAAATCAGAATCTTTAGCTGCCGCCAGGGGATATTAGTGTGAATACACCTCCCTGGTTTGGGAGACTTCTGTATGACATGGAAGTGCTTCCATTATGTGAGGCCATGGCTCCAGAATTATTCCTGGTTTGTCATAAAAAGAAGGCATCTTGCTTGAAGGGTTGAGTCACAGTTGGGAAGCACAGGGCAAAACTCAGCTGGAGAAGCAGAAGGAGACATTGAGTTCATTTGTGATTGTGAATTAAAAAAAATGTTTGCACCCAAAACTGTCTTGATGTAATTGTGCCTGGGGTTTGGGGCCCACCTGTCACTATATGTATATAGTTATATCTATCTATATACATTCAACGACCACTTTATTAGTTACACCTTGTTAGTATCGGGTTGGACCTCCTTTTGCCTTCAGAACTGCTGTAATCTTTCGTGGTATAGATTGAATAAAGTGCTGGAAACATTCCTCAGGGATTTCAGTCCACATTGACATGATAGCATCCCGCAGTCCCTACAGATTTGTCGCCTGCACATCCATGATGTGAATCTCCTGTTCCACCACATCCCAAAGGTGCTCTATTGGATTGAGATCTGATGAATGTGCAGGCCATTTGAGTACAGTAATGTCATTGTCATGTCCAAGAAACCAGGTTGACAGGATCTGAGCTCTGTGATATGGCACGTTATCCTGCTGAAAGTAGACATTAGAAGATGGGTACACTGCAGTCATAAAGGGATGGACATGGTCAGCAACAACACTCAGGTAGGCTGTGGCATTTAAACAATGAGCAGTTGGTGCTAAGGGTCCCAAAGTGTGCCAAGAAAATATCCCCCACACCATTACACCACCAGCATGAACTGCTAATACAATGTAGGATGGATCCATCCTTTCTTTTTGTTGATGCCAAATTCTGACCCCATTATCTGAATGTTGCAGCAGAAATCAAGATTCATCAGACCAGGCAAAGTTTTTCCAGTCTTCTAGTGTCCAATTTTGGTGAGCCCGCGTGAATTACAGCCTCATCTGCCTGTTCTTAGCTGACAGGAATGGCACCCAGTGTGGCCTCAAGCTACTGTAGTTCATCTGCTTCAAGGTTCAATGTGTTGTGTGTTCAGAGATGCTTTTCTGCATACCTCAGTTGTAACAAGTGGTTGTTTAAGTTGCTGTTGGCTTTCTATCAGCTCGAATCAGTCTGGCCATTCTCCTTTGAACTCTGGTATCAAGGCAATTTCGCAAAGAGAACTGATCTTCAATGGATATATTCTCTGTAAACCTAAGAGATGGTTGTGTGTGGAAATCCCAGTAGATCAGCAGTTTCTGAAATATTCAGACCAGCCCGTCTGGCACCAGCAAACATGCCACATTCAAAGTCACTTAAATCACCTTTCTTCCCCATTCTGATGCTTGATTTGAAATTCAGCAGGTCATCTTGACAATGTCTGCATGCCTAAATGCATTTAGTTGCTGCCATGTGATTGGCTGATTAGATATTTGCGTTAGCAAGAAGTTGAACAGGTGTACCTAATAAAGTGGCCGGTGAGTGTATTATATACAGTACAGTATACATATGTGTGTGTGTGTCTTTGGCTAGGTGCAGGAATTACAGGTCACAAAAGCAGAGGCATAGTTGGGACACAACAGAGTCGCCCCATTTAATAAAGGAGAGTCCAACAATTGTATGCCTCTTGGTTTCAATATGCAGCCCATTTGGGCAAAATAAACAACAAACAGTAATTCAGTTCTTTTCTGTGGAAATCAGTCTGTCACTGGAGCCCCATTCAGAGGGTTGCTATGTCTGCAAATGACATTTCCTTCCGGGCAGACGGGCTTCTTAGTTCACACGGACCAGAAGGGGCGGGGCTAAGTGCCCATGCTGGACAGTTTCACAGTGCTGTTGGGAGAAAAGGAGAAGTGAATGTTAGTGACAACATCCCCTGTCATCCTGGCAGGTTATCACATACCTTGATAGAATCTGTGAGGAACTGATGCACCAAAGTTGAACTGGAAAAAGTAGGGTTAGAAAATGAGAAAATTAATGAATTAATAGTGTTTTAAATATGCTAGTTTTTGGCACTTAATTTTAAACAATGTTCTCCATAATAATATTAGAGTAAAATGTGTTTTTATTTTTCAACAACAACAATGTCTAACAATTAATAAATATTATTTTAAAACTGTTAATCTCTTTATAAGAGAACTGCAAAGAAAAAAGAAACTTAATCCTCATCTCTTTAATTTATTTGCATCCCCCTTCCAGCCCCGTGGACACTCTGACTAGTAACTTCAGCCAGTTTATTACCACCTCAAACTTCATTCCATTTTATCCAATATTAGGAATGCAGGGACTAAAGTATGCATATACAGTATTTCACAAAATGATTTTGTATGTACATCATGTTAATAATTATTTGATCAGTTGCCTGTATTTTTTTTCATGCTTGTATAATGTATTTACAAGATTCTGTGTTATTTACTGCTCATTCACATTTGCATGATGGCTTTTTTTAGATTTTGTGTAATATCAATTAGTAGTTTAGTTTTCCTTTAGCTTCTTTTAGCATTTCCCATCTGCTGACTAGTGATCTGTCAGCTTGTGAACAGCTGTTGGATGTTTTGCTTCTTTTATGTCACGAAATACAGCTCATAATGAAGGTAATGGTTTATTTGAGAATCAGACTTTACCGAAGACCTGCCACAGTGTGACAGCATTCACAAGCATGCCATGGACATGATAAAATGAATCAAGTTTATTTGAAATGCTTATTGAATGTATTGAATAAAGTAATGGCTCTTATCTGGAATAAAACAAGGAATTGTATTTTTTTTTTGTTTTTCTTTGCTTTGTTTGGGAACTTACATACTGCCATACAGCCCCAGGGACCAGGCTTTAAATACTGCCCTGCATACTGTCTGTGGGAAGTTTGCACCTGCTTCCTGTCATGTCTGTGTTGTTTTTTTCTGGGTGTTATGGATTCCTCAATGCACCATAGACACGCAGGTTATGTTTACTGGCCAAGTAGCCATTGAGGTTGGTTTGTGCTTTGCATGAGTGTGCCTTGCAATGGTGGCATCCTGTCAGGATCAAGTGCCAGTCCAGTACCCAATGCTGTAAGCAATGGCTTCAACACCCTTGTGACCATAAAAATAGAGCTATGCAGCTTTGAATGGAAGGATGAACTTTTTTATATCATGATACTGTACTGTACAGATCGACTGGTACACTCTTAAGTTGCCAGAATGGTTCTTCAGAGTGATGCAATAGGCGGACAATTTTTGGTTCCTAAATGTCCCATCCACATGAAGAATCCAGAAAAAAATCTTTACTTATTTAGATCTGTAACAGGCACTATAGAGTGAATAACCATGGATAGATGATAACAGATTAGTGACATACCAACTAGTTTCAGATTTTAAAAGAACTCTTGCTGCATAGAAGTCCAGGTCTTCATAATCTGTTAGTGTCCTGTAGCCTACCATACTTTAAAGATTTCTTTTTTTTTTAATTCCAAAATAGAAGGAAGTTTTTCAAAGCAGAAAGAACCAACTTCATATAGAAAGAACCATTCCCAGAATAAAACGGTGCTTTGTAAAGCAATGGAGCTACGAGGGACCACATAACCCAGTAGAGGACCATAAAGGTCCAGAGAAGAGCGACTAGGCTGATTCCAGGGTTACAAGGTTTGAATTATGAGGAAAGATTAAAAGAGCTGAGCCTTTACAGTTTAAGCAAAAGAAGATCAAAAGGTGACATGATTGAAGTGTTTAAAATTATGAAGGGAATCAATACAGTGGATCAAGACTGTTATTTTAAAATGAGTTCATCAAGAACACAGGAACACAGTTGGAAACTTGTTAAGGGTAAATTTTGCACAAACATTAGGAAGTTTTTCTTTACACAAAGAACAACAGAAGTACCAAGTAGTGTGGTTGACAGTATGATGTTAGGGACTTTCAAAAACCGACTTGATGTTTTTTTGGAAGAAATAAGTGGATAGGACTGGCGAGCTTTGTTGGGCTGAATCGCCTGTTCTCGTCTACAGTGTTCTAATGTTCTAATATAGTGCCATTAAACAACCTAAAAGTGTAGGAATACCATCAATAGATAGATACCTGTATGTATGTCAAAATAAAAAGGTAAATGTGCCTGATTAGAATGGGTGTAAATATCAGGATCCTTGTATGCATGATTATTATTGCAACAATAGAGTACATGGTTGGCTCTATATTTTTTAACTAATTGCAAAGAAAGGTGCTATATGACATATGACTTGAGTAATAATACTCCTTCTTTTATTTATCCATTACACCTAATTTTAGGCTTTACATTTCATTTTCTACTTCATACTACTAAGTAACAGATATTTCGTTATGTGGGAAAACAAGGCCTCATTTACAAATGAATTAATATAAAAGTCTACCTTAACCCAATTATATATGGTCCAAAGGAGCCAAGGTCTTTAAAGGATTCAAGGAAACTCAATTACCGACAGTGTTTTGCAGCAGATCTTTCTTATAATTGATGCTTGCCGACTTACTGGAAAACTTTTCTTCTTGCTTTATGAGTTTTATTATATAAACTCGCAATTTTCTTGGCATGATATATTTGAGCTGTGATGATGCTGGCCTAAGGACTGAAAAGAGCAGGGTTTGCATTAGAAGACACATTTGCCAGCTCAGTTGTTATTTTGTGCAGGCAGATTGGCCAGCATATTTGTTAAAATGTCAATGTCAGAGACATCAGAATTTCTTATCACAACACATTACATTAAGCTCCAGAACAAAGTAATGTTTTGCATATTTTAAAAATATTTACTAATAAGTGATAAAGTTTAGCTTCCTGCACATATCTTGAAGGTTAAAAAATGAAAAATAATAATAATAATAACTGTGGTCTTAGACTATTTGTTTCAAAGATAGTTTCATTTCCTTTTTTCATAAAAGCTTGTTTATTATTGTTGTCTTAGAAATTAACCATATTTGTTATTAGGTCATTATTATCATTATCATCACATGTGCGGAGTGTTTTGTTGCCTAATATTTTTCATGTGATGAAAACGCTGAAAAAAGAGGGTAGTTTTAGTGGTGAACTGGTTAATGTGCTGGAGTCCAGGTTCAAATCCTGGTCCAATTACTGCCTGTGTGAAATTTATGCAATCTCTGTTTGCTTGCAAGAGTTTTCCTCTTACATTCTAATAATGTGCAAGTCAAGTTAATTGACAACTGTCTGAGTGAGTGTGCCCTGTGATGGACTGGTGCCTTTCAGTCTCCAGCTGCTAGTCTGATAGGTTTCAGCCTATTGTGACTCTGAATTAGATTGCATAAGTTTGAAAACAGATGAATGGATGGACGGACAAATACAGTACAAGTGTGCAGTACTATTTGGCAGAATGCACACTCTTAGTAGCCTAATGTTTTTCTCCTGCCACATGCCTCTTCTTTTCCATAACATCCTAATTAAATACACTTATCTTTTGCATTCAGGTTGATTTTGTGATAGATCTGTAAACCAAACTCTGGACTGTAATAAAGAACTTGAAACTTGCTCTTTCTAGAGAATGTTGAAGTTGTGGAATGAGCTTTCTCTGACTGTCCAAACTATTCCCAATCAGCTTTTTCAAGTTTTAGTCAGTACATTTAGACTGCTTTAGCTAGCTAAGACTCTGATCAATATTTTTTCAGCTTTGCCTAACTTTTATTTCTACCACACTGCCCTACTTTAACTCCTATTATTCTCAATTGCATTTTAACTTTGCACTGTTGAGTCAAGCACTCTAAATGTTATGCATCTTCAATTTTTCAAATTTGACAGGGATAAATATGTTTTATTGCTAAATAAACCTGTTCTGTTTTAAAAGAAGTTGCTGAATTAGTTTAATCTTTCTTATCATTTTCTATAGCTGTTTTTCAATCACACAGTTACAGGAAACAGTGGCTTATTTTGTCAACACTGAATGCAAGGTAGGAGTTAGCCTTGGATGTGACTTTGATCCATCCCATTGCTGGACCAACATAGTCTTGTCAATTTTAATGATATGTCTTTAGGATGTAGAAGACCCCTAACACCCAGCGAATCTTAACATGACCACTGGGAGAATGTGCTAATCCCACAGAAAATGATTTTGCTGTAAATCGAAATTAGGACTCTATAGCTACCAGGTCTCAATCAAAGAACACTTCATCAGTAGACTACCTGGCTTTTAAATTAATTTATTAAGAACAACATAGACCTTTGAAACCCAAAATTAATGAATACACATTTCTGACTTCTTCCCCTCTATTTTGTGTATGTTTGTGGTATGCATTTTCCTAAATAACTGGTTCATATGTTTTATCATGATAAATAAGATGTTCATGCAGTTTTCAAATTCAAATCAGTAGGAGTGAAATAGGTTTGAAACGGTAGAAACACAAAACCAAAGCAAAATGCTGGCACTGAAAGTGATTGACAGGACAACACAAATCTGACGGAGATGAGAACATTTTTATTTCTCTCTTATAACTATCTCCTGTGAAACATGACACAGTACCGTGCAGTACAGTTACCATGACTACTTAATTATTTTTTAGTTCTTTTAGTAGCCATTCATTTCTATTTTGAATGTTATTTTTTTTAAATATTCATTTATTTTTATTGTTATGATGGTGATATTACCTCACTGTCATTTTAAGTGATTTTCTTCATAGTTGTGGCTACTTTGTTTGAAGTTTGCTATCATGCAGGTCTAGTGTTTTGATGTGTGATGTCATCTTCTAGAGAGTACTTAGTTTTAATATAATACTACTAGCCAACCCGCGGCGTAGCATACGCCACATATAATTATTTATTGATAAGTGAACACTTTTGAGTTTATGCTGAGGCATGCCAGTGGGAGTAAGACTATTAAGAAATTCTTGAAATTAAGAATGCAAGTTGATCTGCAGGATCGTCTGTGACAATGGAATCAACGCTGGTGAAAGTTACTTTGTCGTTAGGGATAAGTTTTAGCACCTGTTCATTAAGGTGTAGTAAGTCTTCGTTGGTGATGCTTAATATATCTTGCATACTGAGTTGTTCCAGAGTGACAGTTGAGAAGTCGATGTCGCCATATAATTGCTTCGAGAGCGATCTTGGAAGCCTCCGAAGGGTGAGAGTTGGCGGGCGGGGCCTTGTCGTGCGTTCCCCATGACGTGGGAGTAGGGTTAGAGTAGGCGTTCGTGGCTCTTTCGTGCGTAACCCATGGGCGGGGCTCTGTGAGTTGTCAGTTGTGGCTCTCTGTCTTGCATGCGGTGAAAAGTCAATGCGGCTCAGAGGTGCATGTGGACTTTTGCACAGATGAAAGCGACTGAGGCTGTGTTTGGTGAGTTGTTGCATGCGGGCACATGAGTAGGCAGTGCACATGCCTCGAGAGCGACGCTGGACGCGGAAGGATGGTTACAGTTAGCGTGCGTGGCTCTGTCGTGCGTATCCCATGACGCGGTAGGAGGGTTAGAGTTGGCGGGCAGGGCTCTGTCGAGCGTATACCATGGTCTTAGAGTTGGCGGGCGGGGTTCGGTGAGTTGGCAGGCGGGGCTCTCTGTCTTGCTTTCACTGTTTGGCATGCCCTTAGTGAATTATATATATAGATAATAATAATAAGACGTTTTTATATGTTACCTCATTTAGTTTGTAGAAAACAAATATAATCTCATTCTCTCATGCAGAACTGAGAGAAAAACGTTTATGATATAGTAGAAGCTAATAGTGACCGATGCTGTACAATGATAAATGATGTGAGAAGCATCCATGGAAAAAGAGAAAGAAAAAACTCACATTACTCGTGTTGCACGACCAACATGGCATTTATCCAGTCATAGGCACAAAATGTGCAAAATGCTTGCTTTTTTGGTTAAATATTATTAAATCATTACATAGCCATCACTAAAAACTACATGAAGTAATTAACACGTTAAAAAAAAAAATCCCTTCAGAAGGAAGCATGGCAGTATGGATGTCTTAGCCTTTGAATACAGTATACAAAAACAACTCTGTAATAATAATAATAATAATAATAAATTTTATTTATGTAGCACCTTTCATACATTCAAGGACACTTTACAATTCAATTAACACATTAACAAGACAGTAGAAATTACACACAAGAAAATGAATAATACTCGTTGAAAAGATATGTTTTTAACAGGACTTGAATAATAGACTTTTCCTCGCGAAGGCTGAGAGGAAGAGCATTCCAGATTTTAGGGACTATCACACTGAAAGCTCTGCCACCAATAGTTACTAACCTGTATTTTGTAACCTGTGTACCTTATGCTTTTTATTTTGCAGTAGGAAATTTCATTTTGTTAGTTTATCTTTGACCTTGACTCCTTTATTTGATTTTTTGACCCTGTTTAGTGTTTTGGCTTGTTGCATATGTCTCTTAGTTAAACGTTAACAACACATGCATTTTCTTCACCTTTTCTGCATTTATCAATTCCTAGTAAACATGTGTGTATCTCCTGCCCAACTACTGTGTGGAGTTAACATGTTCTGTGTTTCTCTTTGTGGATGGTGGCTCAAACATACCATGTAGATTAAATTACTCTGTGACTCTGAATTGGCCCTGTGCAGATGAATTTGTCAGCGGTGTTATGATCAGCTGCCTTTTAAAAATGTTTCTGCATTTTTTCTTCTGTTTTTATCAAATGGTGTACATGTAGAATAGGATTTTGAAGACCAGTGAATCTATTGATGGCATTTGTTTTTTATTTTAGATTAAGTTCTATAATGTTCAAATTTTTTTGCATTCTCCCCATTTAGATTTCTATTGGGCACCACCATTCTGAGGAATTTCTGTTGATGGTTGCTGTGCCATTTTCAAGCTAAGTCTGCCAGAGGTGTGCAGCACGTGACATCATAGGTTACAGGTATAAAATGTAAGAGGAGAATGGGCATCCCGGATGAGACAGGGAAAAATACACTACCCGGACAGGAGGCCAGAACGATGACGAATTGACCAGTGGAGCGGAGAAATAACTTTGTGTCCGGCTGACAAGAGATAAGTGATGGACCAACAGAAGCTGAGATTCGGGAGAGGTCCCATCCCCCCATACGCAAGGTGGCAATGGTCCTCATATGGGAACCCAGTAGGGACACCCACAGGGGTGCTTGGGATATCCAGAAGTGCAGTCGTGACGGTGTCCCTACATTCCAATAGAGGATTCTGTCGGTGGAGGACCTCCCTACTTTCATTATGGTCCAGAACTGCTCCCTACAAGATTTGGCATGACCCTTTGAAGCATTTCCGCATCCAGTAGAAAAGGAAACTCACTGTCACACATGGACAAGTCAGAGTTGGGAGAAAGTGGGCAACACTCAACTTGAGGACAGAAGGAAGAAGATTCATTGGTTTATCGTGGCTTGTTATTGGAGGGAGAGTTTAGGGCTCTCTGGCACACCCTTGTGGTCCCAAAAGTTTAGCATTATACACTTCTGGGCTGTCTAATAGTGCAGATACTGTCTGAACAATTGTCAGTGCATTTTTTTTCTTTACCTAGTTTATTTTGGTTAATGATTCTCCAACAGAAAGAATTAATTTTGTTTTAGTATTTGGGGTTAGATGTCACAGGTTATTGAGTTTTTGGTATCAAATAGGCCTGTTTTTTTGACTATGTTTCATCTGCCAATCTTTCATTCAAAAAAACATCTGTCTTTACCCTTTGAGTGACAGAACAAACAGGTGTTCCAATGGGCAGGTGTTCCATTCAGGGTTTGCTCCTTATGCAGCTGGAATAGGCTCTGGGCCTCAAGCAACCTAAACTGGATTAAGCAAGTTTCAGAGTGTCTCAGTGACATTCCCTCTTTGTTTTATTTATGGTAATTTTCAGTTGGAGTTTTGGGACAAATACAACATCTTTATTTATTAGCTGTTATACAAAAAAAATTAAAGATTAGTACAGCGGTTTTATGAATAAAAAAAAACCCAAAAGAAATATATTAAGAGGGAATCACACCATGACCACCAAGTAAAATGAAATAAGGCAAGACATCAATGTTACATCACAATTCAGCAAATTCAGAGAAAAAGCTGCAGGTCTTTGGAAAGACATTCATGTAAATTGGGTATTGCTAATGAAGCAATTCAAGAAGCAAACTCCACAGAAAATGACAAAAAAAGTCACAAATCCTTCTAAATTTCTTTCTAATTAATGGAAATCTCACACTGTGGCTCTTCTCTAAAGGAAGAATAGGAGTGAAAATACAGACAAGCAAATTACAACAACAAGATCAATTTGATGGAAAACAAATCACTGACTGTGAAACCGGCTGGAACACCTGGGGCTCCTAGGACTGAGACTGGAAACCACCAAGCTAGGCTGAGCGTAGAGCTTTAGGAGGATATTCTCTCAGAAGTTTAAAATGCATTTCATCCGAATCTTCTTAAGGAAACATCAGTAAAATCAAACCAAATGGTCTGTGTGGGATACTAAAAACTGAAACTCCCAAATTATTTTAAATTTTATTTTTGTAAATGCAAAGTACTGTGTCTGAAGATAAGCAGTTTATGTGAACGTTCATACAGTGTCATCTGTTTGTAATTAATGCCAAAATCAATGCATAAAATAACAGAATGCATGTGTGGAAAAATAAGATTAAGGTGAACAGCACTCACTCAAATATGAAGACCAACCACAAAAATATAACAACTTTTCAAGTCAGCAAGCATAAAGTGCTTCATATTGAAAATACATATTAGTAACAGATAAAATAAGTCAACCTAAAATCTGGATTTTTAAATAATACTCCGATAAGGTGAATAAAACATGAAATTAAGAACCAAGTACATTTAAAAAGGTTAGATTATTCCAAACTCCGGGAAACCCTGGAGAGGTGGAGATATGCTCTAGAGAGGAGAGGAATGAAGGTCAGTAGGAACAAGACAGAATACATGTATGTAAATGAGAGGGAGGTCAGTGGAATGGTGAGGATGCAGGGAGTATAGTTGGCGAAGGTGGATGAGTTTAAATACTTGGGATCAACAGTACAGAGTAATGGGGATTGTGGAAGAGAAGTTGAAAAGAGAGTGCAGGCAGGGTGGAATGGATGGAAACGAGTGTCAGGAGTGATTTGTGACAGACGAGTATCAGCAAGAGTGAAAGGGAAGCTCTACAGGACGGTAGTGAGACCAGCTATGTTATATGGGTTGGAGACGGAAAGCAGGAGACAGAGCTGGAGGTGGCAGAGTTAAAGATGCTAAGATTTGCATTGGTTGTGACGAGGATGGACAGGATTAGAAATGAGTACATTAGAGGGTCAGCTCAAGTTGGACGGTTGGGAGACAAAGTCAGAGAGGCAAGATTATGTTGGTTTGGTCATGTGCAGAGGAGAGATGCTAAGTATATTCGGAGAAGGATGCTAAGGATAGAGCTGCCAGGCAAGAGGAAAAGAGGAAGGCCTAAGCGAAGGTTTATGGATGTGGTGAGAGAGGACATTCAGGTGATGGGTGTAAAAGAACAAGATGCAGAGGACAGAAAGATATGGAAGAAGATGATCTGCTGTGGCGACCCCTAACGAGAGCAGCCGACAGAAGAAGATTATTCCAAACTACATTCCATTCTAGTCTGCTTAAGTGGGCTGTTACTTCCCAGTTTCTGTGTTTTGGGGTCAATTTAGAAATTATAAAACAAAATTTGGAGCTTTTTTTTATTAAAATGTACTAAGCAGTTATATATATATATATATTTTAACTTTTTAACAATATTGTAATCCTGATTATCATTGTGCTTTTCCGAGTGTTCTGGTTATTTAATCCATTATTTATTAATTAGAGGATGTGACTCTGAAGTAGTTGCAAACTTTCATTATTCAGTGTTGTTTGCTCAGGTGTCTGCTCTGCTTGTTTTTAGTGGTCATTATCAGGATACAATGAAGGGATCAATCTACACGGAAAAGGGGCAAAATAACAGAACAACAACAAAAGAGGTTTAAGCATTTAAAGCTATAGCAAAAATAGAAATATTTCTAAATGTTTTATAAATGTAAAACTCATGCTGCTGGGCTTTTCTGAATGCAGAATAAGATAAAAGAAAAAAGACCAGCTAATTAGATCAGTTGTTATTACTTTTCAAGACTGATTTAGAATCTGGTTGGAACAAAAACTTGCAGCCACAGTGTGTCCCCAGAAACTAATAAAAGTATGTCTTTTAATAAGAATTAAAGTGGCTAATGAATCAGCTGATCTAATGCCCGGCTGTTCCAAAGTCTAGCTGCCATCAGAGAAAAAAAAAACGCTTGTCTTTAATCTAGACTTTGGAACAGCCAATAGACCTTGACTAGACATCTTAGTGGTCTCACTGTTTGATAAGGTATCAGAAATTCATTGACATATAGAGGATCTAAATCAAGAAAGGCATTAAACATAATCAATACGATTTTAAAATTTTTTTCAGAACTGAATTGGAAGTCACTGAAAGATACCAAAATTGTAGGAATGTAATCACAAAGTTTTGATCTTGTAAGTAATCTTGGTGCAGCATTCTGCACAACCAAAGCCAGGCAAGAGAAGAACAGTTCAGTGTTTCAAACAAAGCATTGCAATAATCAAGACGACATGCAACAAAGGCACGTATGACCTTTACAGTATCTTCAAATGGTAAAAAAGTTCTGATCTTAGCAATGTTTCTCAATTGATAAAACCTTGAATGTACGAGTTTATTTACATGAGATTTAAAGCCAAAAAGCACCTATAATTTTTTTTTTCTGGATACTGATTTAATACATGGTGTCACATAATTATTAAATGTTTTTTAATCAGAATTTAGCTGAAGAAAGAGATAACACATCCAACTTGTTATACTGACTATAAAGACTTTTAATTTGCAAAACTAGACACATTATTTGGATTAAAAAAAACTGGCATAGCAATGAAAGTTAATATTATATTGCCAAATGACATATCCACATGGAAGCATTTATAAGGAAAATACAATTAAACCTAAAATGGAGCCTTGAGGAACTGTGCAAATAAACACAGAAGATGAAGAAACCTCCTTCCAATGGCAACCACAAATGTTCTGTTAGACAAATAAAAGGAAAACCAATTCAGTGCCGTTATTGATATTCAAACCCACAGTTTTATTAGGAAGTGTCAACCTATCATAAGTCGTTCCCACTGCTCTTTGCTCATACTTTTTGGTCATGGCACAATCACTAATAAGTATATTTTTTTAACTCACGTAAGGTTTCACTTAACTGTTGGTCACAGTGCCAGAACAGAAGAGAGGACAGGCCTTTACTTTGTGAGGTGATGACTCTATAGACCTGTTTTCTTCTACTTCCTTTCATCTTGGGTTTGCTTTGTAATGAATCTTAGGCCATTAAACCTTGAAGTATGAGGTTGAATGTGTTAGCTGTTTCCACTTTCAGTTGACTTATTTTCTCTTCCATTATTCTCCCACAATCTTGTACCCGTGGGTCTGAACATAGTTAAATAATTGGTTCAGTTTTGTATATTTACTTATTTCCTGTTTGGTAAACTATGCAAATATTTGTTTGCACGATTGGAGCTAGGAGGGGTTTCACTAACTTTCTGGCTACTCTGAATTAAATGAAAGTTTTGTGTGAGGAGTAAGTTACACTTTGAGATGTTGGTTTTTGAAGAGTGCTGTCTGCCCTTATTCCTTTCATCTGCTGAGTTGTAATGCCAGATATGAGTACTTGAAGAGGTTCAGGTGGACCTTAGCACTGTCTGAATTTTAATTTCTAGCAACTAGCCTGCTGGTAAAATGAAGGACAGCAACTACTATATGTTATTGGCAACAAAGCAGGAGATGTGTGTCATTTTCAAGACAGAAACTAGACTAGAGAGTTTTCTAAATAGACTGTGGTTTAATATCAAAAACCAGAGGGTTTAACTATTATCGTAATCAACCAAGAATTTCCACGAGTTGTTAACAAGAGCACAATAATTAATCAGAGCCAAAACAAGAGAATCAAATCAAAACATGGAAAGCTATAAGTTGTTCCCAGAAAATCATAACCATACCAAAACTTGTTTACAATTCAACTCCCTATTCACCTCCGTACTAAGTACAAACTTTGTTTGCTCACTCATCAGTGTATTCATGGAAATGCTCCACAATATCTTAAGGAACTCCTTATATTACAATCTACTACAAAAAACTCCATTTTGCAAATACCTACCACCTTCGCCCCCCCTATGACCAAACTTCGTACAATGGGTGGCCGAGCCTTTGCAGTTGCAGCTCCACGGCTCGGGAATGCCCTACCAGAGAACCTGAGAACACAGCAGATTGTGGGCTGTTTTAAAAAACAGCTAAAGACTTTACTATTAAGGGAAGCATATTAACAGGAATGCCACTAATTATTGTTGTTTTATCTTTGTTTTTATTTGTTTTGTCTTTGTTAAATTTCTTTTATGTAGCACTTTGAGATTTACTACAAATGTAAATTGCCTTATAAATAAAATGAATTATTATTATTATTAACTTCATAATCTCACACAAACGACTACTGGTGCTGCAGTGCATTGCACAAGCACATCTTCATGATGTGAATCATGGGGTCTCCTGAGAAGCAGTCCCTAGCAGTCCCGTTAAGTTTCTGTGGAAAATGGCACTGAGACACGCTTATGAATAAATAAGAAAAAAAAATGTACAATCATTCTTCAACAAAGATGTCAAATAAAAACACACATGGAAATTAGGATTACAATTTCTACTTTCAAAAAGTTCAAGCTTTACTAATAACAACAAAGGAATTTTCTATATCTTAACACTGAGACTGAAAAGACAATGTTATTAATATGAACCATATTATTAATGATTCATTTTATTAATATGAAAATGTTTTTTAATATTTAAACAATATATTGCATTTAAATATACAGTATATCTGATACAAATATGAATTATTAACCTCTTTGGCCATTCATAGTTACCCACCAACTGTAGATTATGATTAGATTATTACAACCAACTATGAGGGACCACCAGGCTGTAAATCAAAAATGTTGTCCATAATACATTGATTTACATCAAGAGTTCCCAAAGTGGTCGATAGTTTCAATAAAAAAAATTCGGGGTTGACGACAGCAAAAATAGACCCCCTTACTACTGCTATTTGTTTGTTACTTCAAAATATCTATGATTCCAATAGGTACCTAATTAATAAGTAAAATAATTCAAAAAACAATTTTTTGATAAAAACACATTACATACCAAACTTACGAAAGAAAAGGTAAAATGTGTCATTAAAAGAATCACACGTAAGAATGCATGTCCGCACTTGCTTGCGGTGGGACGAGACGAAGGATATTCGATTTTAGCAGAATCTATCTATCTTGTACGGTCATGCTTTCATAAAACACTATAAATTGGTTTGTTTGATGTGACATGTACTTATTTGTGATTTGAACTTTGAATATAATTATTTATTGAGGAGCAGTACTAAGAAAAAGAAAATCAGAGGACACAGTTTATTTATTTGAGTTTGAACAAAAATCTTCTGTTTCAAGTAAGTACATACTTTATTATTTTTTTGATATCTATTGAAAAATTTGATATCTAGTGAAATATTGAGTACTGTACAAATTTATTAATTTGAGTAAGTAAAGTAAATGACAAGGGGGTCGACGGTTTTAAAAGTTTATGGTAAAGGTGTCTGCGGCCGAAAAAAGTTTGGGAACTCTTGATTTTCATGTTCACACCATTGGTTTATGAGTATTTACTATCAGTATGCAGGTGTACATTATTGGTTTGCGTATGCATACAGTACAGGCCAAACGTTTGGACACACCTCCTCATTCAATGTGTTTTCTTTATTTTCATGACCATTTACAGCACTCCATCACTCTCCTTCTTGGTCAAATAGCCCTTACACAGCCTGGAGGTGTGTTTGGGGATCATTGTCTTGTTGAAAAATAAATGATCGTCCAACTAACCTGACTTCTGCACAACACAACTGCTGGTCCCAACCCCATTGATAAAGCAAGAAATTCCACTAAATAACCCTGATAAGGCACACCTGTGAAGTGAAAACCATTTCAGGTGACTACCTGTTGAAGCTCATCGAGAGAATGCCAAGAGTGTGCAAAGCAGTAATCAGAGCAAAGGGTGGCTATTTTGAAGAAACTAGAATATAAAACATGTTTTCAGTAATTTCACCTTTTTTTGTTAAGTACATAACTCCACATGTGTTCATTCATAGTTTTGATGCCTTCATTCATGAAAATAAAGAAAACACATTGAATGAGGAGGTGTGTCCAAACTTTTGGCCTGTACTGTATATTAGTATCATTCATTTAAACTTTACCGATTCATGTGTGAACTATACTGATATGAACTTCACAATTCATGTGTGTTTATTATTGGTTTGTAATTAAACTGCATGGGTTGGCGCTGGTATGCTACCGATTTGCGCATGAACTATGTACAACATGTATGTTGGCCTATTTGTTATGTGCAATTGGTCTGCTTACATATAATAAAAGTGTTTTGATTTCACTATACCTGCTTATAAATGCTGGGCCCTTGAGCAATGCCCTTAACCTTTAATTGCTCCAGGGGTGCTGTACAATGGCTGACCCTGTGCTCTGACCCCAAGGGGTATGCGAAAACTAACAAATTCCTGATACAAGAAAATGTATAAGGCGAAATAAAGAACAAAAAAAAAAAAAGTCTTCTGCTGGTTTCAAATGGGTAATATATTGGTTACACATACACGTATGACCTCTGTTGGTTTTATATACAGTATATGCTAGACTAATTTACTGGTTGTTCATGTTATCTTGACCAGTATCACATGCGATTAGGTGACAGTCTACAAGCTCGAAAATAAATATTTTTCAGCCAAGCCAAGGACTGGTGCTTTCCAGAAATACTCTCTACTCCTTTCCCTCTGCAGATCCTCAACAGAACCTGTACCTAATGACAACAATTCCACCTACCAAGATCCCTCATCCTGATGACATCATTTCCGGTTCCTGTCCCACCAGCGCCAACCTCTTCCTGTCTCCAATATTTATATCCACCATCTTGCCTATCTATGTCAGTTCAATTTTGAACTTGTTTTCTGTAAAGGCAACATTTCCTTTTGCATATATTCAAGTATACTGGGTACAAATTCCAAAAACTTTTTTTGTTGTTCCTGCCTGTTATTACAGTTGTGTATTCAGCAGGAGTTTTGTTCACCTTGTAAAAAGAATAGGACATTACAACTGTCTAGACCACCACGGCACTACAAAACTACAAAGCCTCAAGGTAAAGGTGGGGGAATGCTGGATGCAGCTTGCCAAGTCTGAGGCGTGGTATGAAGCTCTTGTTGCTGTCCAACAGGACCGCTCACGAGCTCCATCACCGGTGTTAATGTAGTTGCAGGACAATGATGATATTGGGTCCTATTTCCTCATCTTTGAACGCATTACTACATGTCACAGCTGGGAATATGGGGTGTGGGCCAACATATTGGCACCATTACCGAAAGGAGATATGACATCAGCGAGCAAGGAGCCTCCAATTATGATACGATCAAAGCCAAAATACTAAAGCGCTATGGGGTCTCTATGGATCTGCAGGAGAGATTATGCCAAGAGTGTAGGTTTGACCCTATGCAGCCATTCTGTACAAAAACACGATGTCTGGGGTAAAGCAGGCCACTGGCTATGGCCAGATATTAACAATTCAAAACACTGAGCAAGTGGCTTGCGACCCATTTATAAGCATAAGTTGTATATTTTAGAATGTAGTTTATTGTTGGTTTATGAGTATTTACTACCTGCTTGCATACATACTGTACTTGACTGGTTTGTGTTTGTGCAGTACTGGTTTCATTCATAGGAGTTGTATTGGTGTGTGTTATTGTTTTGTGTTTGAACTGTTTTGGTTTGTATATACACACATATATATATATATATACATATATACATACACACATATGATTTTCTCAGAGACATTTTAATGTCCTGTGAGCCAAGGAAGTGAGACAAAAGAACAGCTGCTGTACGGGTTTTTAAATGTTCGATGCACTGCGCGACATGCACATCACGCATCATGGCACAAGCAGCAGCAGCAGCAGCAGCAGCAAGCCAGCTGATTGAGCAAAGAGGAGGTAAAAAAAATCTATGTTTTCCATTGTATCACCGTTTAAGAGGGGGTGTCGGAGGAGCGACCGCATCTCCTTAGTGTGTGTTTAGCCCCACTCTTCACAACGCGAGAGGCAGAGACATGAAGTGGCTGGCGCGTAGCGCGCCCCGGGGGGAGGGGGAATAACTCATTCACTACAGCTTTATTACTGGCAAATATCAAGAAATAAAAAATGAATTAAATGAAAATAAAAATCTCTTTAAATTGTATATCAGGTTAACCAAACCCGGGGATGGACTAGCGAAGTAAGCAGGGGGCAGAGCCCCCTAGTGTATATATACTGTATATATATATATATATACACAACTCGTCTCGTGTATAATATATATATATATACACACACACACACACACACACACTATGGGTTTGCACTTACTAATTTGTATGTGTGTGTCAATGGTTCATGTGCATTTATAATTAGTTTGTGAGAGGTTTACACTCATATGCTTTTGATTTCCATTTGAATTATGTTGTCTAGTGTTAATGCAATTGATCTGCCTACATATAGTGATGGATTTGTGTATGCACTATACCAGTTCCATGCACATCTTGTACTGGTTTCATGCGGGTTATATGTTGGTTTTGGTTATGAATTCTATCGGTTTTATGCATTCTCTAATCGATTTTATATAAGTCTCATACTGGTATTTGTGTGTGTGCTGTATCATTTTAGCACGTGAAACATACTGGTTTTATGTATACTGCTCAAAAAAATTAAAGGAACACTTTTTAATTAGAGTATAGCGTCATGTCAACGACACTTCGGAGATATTGATCTGGTCAGTTAAGTAGCAGAGGGGGTTGTTAATCAGTTTCAGCTGCTTTGGTGTTTGAAATGAAATTAACAACAGGTGCACTAGAGGGGCAACAATAAGACGACCCCCAAAACAGGAATGGTTTAACAGGTGGAGGCCACTGACATTTTTCCCTTCTCATCTTTTCTGACTGTTTTTTCACTAGTTTTGCATTTGGCTACAGTCAGTGTCACTACTGGTAGCACGAAGTGACACCTGGACCCTACAGAGGTTGCACTGGTAGTCCAACTTCTCCAGGATGGCATATCAATACGTGCCATTGCCAGAAGGTTTGCTGTGTCTCACAGCACAGTCTCAAGGGCATGGAGGAGATTCCAGGAGACAGGCAGCTACTCTAGGAGAGCTGGACAGGGCCGTAGAAGGTCCTTAACCACTCAGCAGGACTGGTATCTGCTCCTTTGGGCAAGGAGGAACAGGATGAGCACTGCCAGAGCCCTACAAAATGACCTCCAGCAGGCCACTGGTGTGAATGTCTCTGACCAAACAATCAGAAATAGACTTCATGAGGGTGGCCTGAGGGCCCGACGTCTTCTAAAAGGGCCTGTGCTCACTGCCCGGCACCGAGGAGCTCAGTTGGCATTTGCCATAGAATACCAGAATTGGCAGGTTCCTCCTGAGCACATGTGACAGACGTGAAAGGGTCTGGAGAAGCCGTGGAGAACATTATGCTGCCTGTAACATCATTCAGCATGACCGGTTTGGTGGTGGGTCAGTGATGGTCTGGGGAGGCATATCCATACACAGACCTCTACAGGCTAGACAACGGCACCTCGACTGCCATTAGATATCAGGATTAAAACCTTAGACTCATTGTCAGACCCTATGCTGGTGCAGTGGGTCTTGGGTTCCTCCTGGTGCACGACAATGCTGTACGGCCTCATGTGGCGAGAGTATGCAGGCAGTTCCTGGAGGATGAAGCAATAAATATCATTGACTAGCCCCCATGCTCGCCTGACCTAAATCCAACAGAACACCTCTGAGACATTATGTTTCGGTCCATCCGACGCTACCAGTTTGCACCTCAGACTGTCCAGGAGCTCAGTGATGCCCTGATTCAGATCTGGGAGGAGATCTCCTAGGACACCAACCGTTGTCTCATTAGGAGCATGCCCCCCCCCCACCGACAAACCCCCCACCAACGTTGTCAGATATGCAAACAAGCTCTTTAGGGGGCATACAAACTACTGAGTTACTGCAATGAAATTTCGGCAAAATGGACTAGCCTGCCACATAATTTTTTCACTTTGATTTTTGGGGTGTCTTTGAATTCAGCCCTCTGTAGATTGATAATTTTCATTTCCATCAAACGATGTGACATCCTTTCGTTCCTAACACATTACCCAGTCCATATCAGTACAGATATCCAGCAGGATTTTTTTCCCAATGAGATCTGATGTGTTTTCCAAGTGTTCCTTTAATTTTTTTTTTGAGCAGTTTATATGCCCTGTCATTATTTGTGAGCTCTGTTGTTTTTGGGTACAAACTCACATGATTCTGAGCATCAATGGGTGAGGCAAGACAAAGGTACCTCTATGAAATGAAAAAAGTATTTTAAAACTTTTTTTCACTGTAATAAAAGACAATATGTAAAATTTGTGCTACCTCCAAAACATCTAACAGGTGAAATATTCATACTGCACCAATTAAACTTTTTACATTTGTACGTGTCAGAGTGGATGGACAGGCATCCCGACCAGGTTGGTTGCTGGTACCTTTCCCAGTTTGAAGGCCATAATGGATAGACATAGGGCCGTTTACCAAAACTACTGCATTTCTAGCAAATTTAAGGGAGTCATCACTCCAATGCTCCCTTTTAATGAAGGCTGATGTTTATCTCAATTGAAACTGTAATCTGTGAGCAGGTCTGAGATGACCTCAATGGGCAGAGTCCTTGGCTGTGACTGAGGATAATGTGGCAATCTGTGCTGGCATGTCTGCAACCCTATCACACTGAATGGCCACTTGACTCCTTACGACCAGCTGTGTACATGGCATGGAGACAGTTTGGGGCAGGTCACCTCAGTCTGTAACAAGGCCCAAAGATTTTACTGGAGTGGTTTGTGCTATACCACATTTATTTTCCTACTGTTCTTGCTTTAATATACTGATTTCTAAGTACTGCCACCTGCAACGCCCTCAAGGAACCATCAAAGTTAATTACACAAGTGGTGGAATGATAGCAGCAGGTTTCCCTATAAATACAGGTTAGGCTGGTCCTTCCCACAGGCCATTGTTGCAGTAACACAAAACAGTGAGTGACAATAGGAATGTTGCTGCTGGTATCGATAAGTGCAGTGACCTTATGCCATTAACTAACACAACTCCTGTGCAAGGAACAGACGAAGGATTAGCAACAGCACAGTACCTCTCTCATTTCACCCAGCTGTAGTCCATGGGCTCTCCGGGTTGAAGACAGTTGGGGGTGGTATGCCTGCATTCCCCACACTTGAAACAGCGTGGGGGCACTGTGTGCCTGTCCTTCAGACTTTCTGCAGACTCTGTGCTGCAGTGGGAGGCCACAGAGTGGGCAACACGTCCTGTTCCAGTTTGGCGAGGTGACTTTTCTGAATGCTTGGCTTGTGCAGCCACCCTATTACGCTCCACCGTATCAATTGTTCTTATAAGCCTGTCTCCGGTTGGGCTGGGTGAGGAAATCGGGTAAGTCTTAGACAAAGCAATGTAATATTAATGCTTCATTGGTAAGAAGCTTTCATGTTTTACAGACCCACCCCACCAGGCTTTAGGACTGACTGAGGAATTTATGGCAGACTTGGGGGAAGTGCCTCAAACTGGTCTGGCAAGAGATTCTCTGCAGGACTCTTTCAATCAAACCCCCACAGGAAAGCCAAACTAGTTAGCTGGCAAGCTTCACTAAACAAATGCTTTTTGCAGGCAGGTGTGAAAATAAGCCCATAACTGGGGGATGTGCCACACCAGAAATCTATTGATCTAAAGTTGGCTGTTTGAGTTTGAATCAGAGGCCGTTCTGTACTACGATGCCCTTTTGGCCATAGGATTTGAACAGAGAATGTATGTAGTACTAAGGTGTTGTACCGTGTTAGCCATTATGGATGTAATGAGAAGTCAAGCGAAATGACACCTTTTATTGTAATATTTTTAGTTAGTCAATAAAAGGTGTCATTTGGCTTGCCTTCTCACAACAGAGAATGTGTAAATTTGGTTGCTGTACCCCTCCCTTTCTCTGTCTCTCCACTACCTTGAAAAGGACAGCACACTGAAGAGCACAGCTCAGCAGCCATATTGAGAGAGGCCTGCAGCCTGTCCTGAGGAAAGCTAGAAATGATGACTTAACTACGGCAACGACAACAATATTTATTTATACTAGCCGACGCCCACCGTAGCATACAGCGGTGTAAGAATAGGAACGGAAAACAGTGAGAAAGAAATTCAGAAATCAAGAAGTAATAAATACTTCTTGAAAGACGCAGAATTTCCGGTCAAGCAGGATTACAAGTGAAAGTGATAAGTAAATCAGGCTTTCCGAATTTACGTACTATGGCCATGGCATCCTGATAGTTTTTATTGCATGTATCTTGGACTTTCTGGAAATGTGGACGGTAATATGATTATTTTGCCTACACGAACGTTGTTATTTTCAGCATTTGCTTGCAGTGCGTCTGATAGTTCAATGCGCAGATGATGTTGATGTAATCTGAGATAGTTGAGATGCGCGCCCTCTGTTTTAACATACGCATCTACAACGCACTGTTGGAATAGTTTGCCGCTGGAGTGCAAGATACTTTCAGTATTCCTCACTGCTAATCTGTACGTGTAAAATTGGCATTGAGTAAGCCTTATTCGCTTGGCAGTTCTTTTATCGGGAACATGTTGTAAATCTTTGTGCCAGCCAATGTCTCCGTAAGGGAATAAAAGTGGGTAAACCATAGGATCGCAAATCATATTGAGCGCGGAAATCTGTTTACAGGAGTTGCCTATGGGGTAGATGCAAATGCCACTTTCGGCAGGAGTTTCGCCATCTTCTCCAACGAAAATCGCTGCAACATCGGTGTGAAATGTCTTGGCATTGAATCGTCGTAAATCCTGCCTAGGGGTTTCTCTGAAAATCATTTGTACAGATGCTGTTGGATTGGACTGCGCGATTTCATGCATGTGTTTGTATGATCTAGCGAAGGGGTTGATGGTTCTGAGCATGGAATCTAGCGGAGAAGTACATTTTTGCTGCATGCAGAATTTGCTTTATTTTGTAAGTGTACTTTAGGAGCTTGCGCTGTGTCAAAAACATACAACTGTCCATATCCTGGAGAGGTAGAAGTGTTAGCGTATAGTGGAGAGATTTGGTGATAAATTTGCCCGTGTATTTTAAAACAGTATAGCCAACCCGTGGCGTAGCATACGCTGCAAAATTATTCATTGATGGGTGAACACTTCCTGAAATACACAGTTCAGCAATCCCCTATTCAGCATTGCGATAGGGTGGCGGCCATCACTTCGGGTTCGGTGTCGGTCTAACAAAGCAAAGCAGCCCAAATGGAGAAGAACAATGAAAAGTTAACGTGGGTCAGAGGACAGCAATGAGAGAGACCTGTTAGCAAAGCAAAGCAGCTGGAACCGAAAAGAACAATGAAAAGTCAACGTGGCTCAGAGGTGCATGTGGACTATAGCAGAGACCAAAGCGACTGAGGATGTGTTTGGTGAGGTGTTGGGGGCGAGCACATGAGCAGGCAGTGCGCATGCCTCGAGAGCGAGGGTGGGCACCGGAGGAGGGTTAGAGTTGGCGGGCGGGGCTCCGTCGTGCATACCCCATGGTCGGGTGACTTAGTCGATTATATATATAGATAGCACATTTTCTTACAAATGATGTAGCTCAAAGTACTTTACAGGATGAAGAAAGAGAAAAAAGACAAAAATAAAAAATACAATTAGGCAATACTAAATAACATATAATAGAACATACAAATAAGGTCCGTTGGCCAGAGAGGACAGAGAAAAAAAAAAAAAAAAACTCCAGACGACTGGAGAAAAAATAAAATCTGCAGGGGTTCACATGGAAGAACTTGATGATGATGGTCTCGTGGACATCTGGCCTTTAAGCCATCAACTAGAGACATTTAAAGTGACTACAAGTCTGTCTGCCACCTGAAACTACACATCTAGCCTTTATCAGTTTAAATGGTTACCAATATTCACTTGAACTTTGCTTATTGTTATTATTTTACGAATATTATCAATAATACATTATTTAAAGTTGTAACTCCTGCTTGTCTTTTACTCACAGTTGGCCACCAACTGGGAAGTTCATGAGGGTCAATTTGATTAAAAGTATGATGAGCACTGGGATGGAGATGATACAAATGTGTGCAATATAGGCTAGCAGTACCCTAAACATGATGTAGACATTTTAGCAAAAGCAGAAAATAATATATATAAATATGGACACACAAGGAAATAAAATACAACTTGCATTCTTAGCTGTTAAAATCATAAAGCAGAAGTCATGTTGCTGAAGAAAGGAATTCCTAATGTTTAGACACAGAGGAAGACAGCAAACGCTTCTATCAAGTGGTCTTGCATAGAAGCCCCCCACAAGTATTATACATTGCTGTGTACTGTAGGTTTTCTTATTAACATAAGGGGAACATGGACACCCCATAAAGGTAGCATCTAGGCCAATGACTTCCCGATTAACTCGGCCAACTCCTAAGACAACCCTCATCATGGCAAAGAAAAGAGAACACTCAATCCAAATGAGGGAGAAGTGTGTTGCCCTTCATAACTCAGGGAATGGCTGCTCACCTGAAAAATGCCAATTTCTCCAGTTAGGGCAATGATAAAGAAGTGGACATCAACTGGAACTGTGACAAACTTGCCTGGAAGGGGACCCAAGTTTATTTTACCCCCGCGTACAGTGAGAAGGATGGTAAGAGAGGCAATAATATCTCCAAGGATCACTGTTGGCAAGAAAAATTAAAACCCTGGGATTATCGAGTCTCGAGAACCACCATTACAACTTTGACTGGAACCGAGTTTACGGTTCTACGGCCTGATGAAGTAAAAAAATTTAACTTTTTGGCAATAAACACACAAAGTGGGTTTGGTGTAAAAAGAAGGATGGCTATAATGAAAAGAACCTGTGAAATATAGTGGCGGTTCTGTGATGTTTTTCCTCCAAAGGCCCTGGAAACATTGTTAGGGTACATGGCATCATGGATTCCATGAAATGTCAGGAGATTTAAATTAAAACCTGGCTGCCTTTGCTAAGTAACAAAAGCTGGGTCATCCTTGTATCTCCCAGCAGGATAATGATCCAAAACACATGTCCAACCCTGCCATGGTTAACTGACCACAAAATCAAAAGTCTGCCATGGCCATCTCAGTTCCCTGTAAACAGGAGAAGGTCTAGGACCCTGGATGATCTGCAGAGATTAGGTAAAAAAGAATGGTTTCAGATACCATGCTGTGTATTCTCCAACCTTATAAAAGGTTACAACAGAAGACTGCATGCTGTTAAATTGGCAAAGGGAGATTGTACAAAGTATAAAATGCAGGGGTGCCAACAATCATGGCAGATGTGTTTTTGACGAGGGCTTTGTTTTTCTTTGAAAGAACTTGTGATTTTTTCTAAGCCTTCTTACTAATTTTTACAAGGGGTGTAAATAATAGTGGTGGGGACTGTAGGTGAAGGAAACATCAAAAATACTTCATTTCAAGCAGAAACTGTAGGAGCTACAGTACTTGAAACTGTCAGCCAAGTGTTTGTCTTCTTGATGGTATTCTTGGTGGCAAATCAGATCATACGCATGGCTGGAACCCCTTCTGCATCTTCAGTGGGTCACAAGCGTTTCACCCTTTAACCGGTATGCTTCATCTTAGCATGGCAACATTGGCTAAGTTAGCCCTCGCTGGCAAACCGGTTCCAACTGCAAGCTCTTGTGAGCCACAACAATCTTGAGCCTGGTCTCAGCTGCCATGGCCATTCCTTGGTGGCTTTCTTCAGGAATTTAGGTTCCAAAGAGATCTTCTGTATAAAAAATAGGGCACTGATGTTGCATGAAGCCATGGCGGCTGACATGAATGGAGTTTGCACAACTGCTTGGGTTTTCTTCCCACAACCCCAGAAATGAGCAGGTTTGGTTAACTGGCAGGTCCAAAGTGTGGTTGTGTGTGCGAGCGAGCCCTGTGATGAGACTGGCACCCCGTTCACTACCTTGATGCTGGGATGGGCTCCAGCCCTCTGGGACCTTGAATTGGAAAAAACTACATTCTGTTAGTGAATTTGTGATGCGAAAAACATTAAGAAATACATGAACAATAAAACCCCCATTCACCCACTGCACTCTCCCATTTATTTAAAAAATAAACTGGCATTGGTGGTCACAGGCCCTTTGTACTCCATTTCAGACACTCACCCCTTTCCTGGCATTACAGTATATGTATAAATGGTACCAGGTACTGGAAGGTCACCCTGACATGTGTAAATAAGCAAGCTGCAGTACATGTACATTTTCTATGTGTAAAAGAGGGTTTTCCAAATATTCACAAATATTTGCAAAATGATGTTTTCTGCTTAATAGGTTTTAGTCATCATCTGGTGGAATTTGACCTAAAAATAAAGTCATTTTTCATCCTGCAGTATGACTGGATATTGTTAATGATTTAACTATACGCTGAATAAAGTGTAGCACAACCCCATAATTACAGCCCAGATTTGCATTTCGATCAGGCTCCAGAACAGGATGATCTACAATTTTACATGTTTGCAATACAGCACACCACATGGCATTTCTCTGTTTATGTTTAGCATTTGTTGCATTTTCATACCATTTTTGTGGTTAGCACTGAGACCTCAGGGCTCCGGTGCCTTGGTTTTGTTTCCCACTTCTTTCAAGTGTCTGTGTTGCTCATCTTCCCACATCTCCAAAGATACCAAGGTTAGGATCATTTGCAATTCCAAACACGACCACATGATCCCCCCAATGGGTGGAAACATGAGAGGGTCCTGCATTGGTCTTGTACCCAGCGCTGTGACTTTGTGTGGAAAGCAGATTTGTGAATATTATACTTGCATAGAACACTGAACTCATAATCACTTAATAACAATAAACAGAATTAAACTGAATATTTTGATAATTGTGTTTTCTTCTCTCAATGAACAGGCAAGCAGACTTAAAAGCTGAGGTCATATTATGTAACTTCTACCCATTGCCAATGTCAAATTTGCTGACCACAGCTGCTGATCTCATCCAGACCAGAAAATCTAGCCATGCTACCATTAGTGATCATGAGCCAACCTTCCAGCGTAGTCATGCTCACCCCAATTCCATGCTGCCTGACAGAGCTTGTGCTGTACAAAAGGTTAACGGGTACACGGACTACTGCTTAATCTCGACCCTTTTTTCCTTTCTGTCGTGGTACATAAAACACGAGACCTCTGATAGGCAAGTTTCTCTTCTGTTTGTCAGGTCCAATACTTCTCAGTTCCTCATTGCTGATTTATTTAACTTGTACTTTCTTGAAGAGCATTCAGTGGTTGTTGGCTCCCATGCACACAGAGTCCACACCACGACTAAAGACAAAATAAAATTTCTTTGATTTTGTCAGAGAGAGTTGTGGACTAGTTGGAGTGTGTCGTCGTATATGTCACATTACATACATCTCCGGCATCACATAAATGCCCCACCCACTGCTTCCAACTTACGTGGACCACCAAGGTGGGCACTGCCACCCCAACCCGACCCGACACAGACCGACGCAGAAGGCACGAGTGCAAGCACCCACTTTTTATTTTTCTTTCTCCCTTGTGGTAAACGTCTTCCTTGTTTCCCACAAGCACAACACAACACAACTCTTCTTCTTTCTCTTTTTCCTCCTCCACTCCTCTGGAGAAGCTTCATCTTCCTCCTCCTGACTCTGGCTCCCAGAGTAGTGGCTGCTGGCTAGTTTTATAAGGCACCCGGAAGTGCTCCAGGTGCTCATTGATGCATTTCCAGCAGCACCTCCGGGTGTGGCGGAAGAACTGCACTCCAGGGCTCAGCAGTAGCTGCAGCACCACCTGGCGGAGCCAATAGATCCCAACAGGGTGGTATCCAACTCCAATTCCTCAGACGACCTGCAGGAGTCCGAGGCACTGCTACAACCCATGGGGGCTGCCACCTGGTACTCTGGGGATGGTACTGCTCTGGATATGCTTCCTCCCCCGGTCCTCCCTGTATTGTGGCGTCCCGTCCATATACCACACTTGCTAAAAGTAAGTAAATGAAGGCTGATATTTTAAGAAATCAGACAGGGGAATTTTTCCAGCATTGCAGTTCTAAAGTGCTGGGTCTGGGCTCTCCCGGTGTGGGTTTTCCTCGTGCATCTTAAAGATGTGTTTTTAAATTAATAGACCTGGTGTGGGTATGCCCTGCGGTAAACTGGCAAATCAACCAGGGGTGGTTCTTGTCTTGTAACCAAAACTGATGAGATAGGCTCTTAAACTTAGATAAAGCCCCTATATTAGACAAGGGATGAATGGATTAGGAATTTCACCTGGATAAAACTTGCACTACTCTTTTTGCTTCTTCATGTTTCAGAGCCTGAGAGTAGGAAGTTGTTTTAGTACCGTGTCTGCAGCATTTCTACTACAAACACTGTGCCTGCAGGATAAACAGTTTTAAGTATTTCATGAAGAAGGATATCAGGTTATTTCTGGATAACCAACATAACACTTGTGGCTTGTTCAAATGCTGTAGGTTTGTCAATTCTATCACTTCTTCAAAACTAAAGGTAAAAATCAACAACTTTAGTCTGTGATCCTGTAGGTCAGCGAGCTGAATACAGCTAAGCTTTCAGAATAAACTGCAGGTCATAAAAAATAGAAAATTGCAAACATGCAAAATGAACATCAGAAAAAAGGTGAAGAGGGATCACTTAGATTTAAGGTCTTTTAACACCATATATGAAAACAAAATTAAAATATTGACCCCTACCCCAAGATTGAGAAAGCACTTTGAAACAAATGGATATTCTAAATTTTGTCAGATTTGGAACTTTGGCAGGAAATTCATAAGGTATGTGGAGTATCTCCATGAGAAGCAAATTTAAATTTATACTGCAAGAAATGGAGAAGGGCATTATTTTTTGTTTAGTGCATCCTTCATAGTTGTTCTCAAAAATGTAACTTGAAAAAAGTAAGAATAAACCTAGGCCAGGGCTGGCGAACTCTAGGCCTCGAGTGCCGCAGTGGCTGCAGGTTTTCATTCTTACCATCTTCTTAATTAGTGACCAGTTTTTGCTGCTGATTACTTCTTTTAATTAACTTGACTCAGGTCCCATAGTTGTTTCTTTTTCTTTAAATAGCAGCTAAACAATAATGAGACACAACACAAGCCACCACCTGACCAGCTCCCCTGTGCCCATTACACAATATCTAAAATTAAAGAGAGGTGATGGTCTTGGTAAGGTTGATCTCTCAGCTCACCAAAACATTTTGACAGTGCTCTTAGAAAGAACAGAAAAACAACAGTTTTCGAAATGTGTGCTGCGGCAGAATGAGAGCAGCAACAAGTCATGGAATTAAATAACTGGTTTAATTAACAGCAAGAAATGGATTTGCATTAAGAAAGTGATTGGAGTGAAATTGGTTGGAGTTTGAAGCCCCAGTTTAGCTGGTCATCTGTTAGCTCTTTTCACATCTCAATTCTGCTTGGCTGTCATTTAATGAAGAAAGGAATCAATTCAGTGGGCTGAACTCTTCTAACAGGGCTATTAAAGTGAGGGGGAAAAAGTTATAATTAGCAGTGAAAACTGGTCACTGATTAGGAAAAGGGTTAGAATGAAAACCTGTAGCCACTGCGGCACTCCAGGCCTGGAGTTCGCCACACCGACCTAGGCATATTAATTTATTTGGTACCTGTAAGAATGAAAGTAAATGGAGTATATGGGTGGAATTGTGTAAAGATAAAATACAGGGAAGTGGGAACACAGAACTAAGGGAATATTAAATTTAACAGTCAAAACTGGTATGTTAAATTAAAAACAGTACAGAAAAGAAATAAGAAAATGTTAGTGGTTAGTGCTGCTGCCGCAGAACTCCAAAGTCAGAAGTCTGAATTTAGAGGCCTAGGGACTGCCTAGTTAGAGCACCATCTCCTTATGTCTGCAAAATTTGCTTCCAGTTAGGTTAATTGGTTATACTAAACTGACCAGTATGAATAAACGTGCCCTATGTTGTCCCTGTGCTCCAGTGTTTCCAGCATAGAAAAAAGCACCTCACAAACCTAAACTAAAACATAATTAGTTCAAACAATACAAGACAGCATGCCTTAAATTACAAGGACAGTGGCTTTGAACCCTGGCCCAATCAGACTTGGTTTGGCTTTTTAAAGTGGAGCAATCCAAATATGTCCTAGGATCAGCAAGATATCCAGGGATGGTTCTTACTTTATGTCCAATGCTGTACAGACAGGCTACCTGCAAACCTCAAACTGGTTTAGAAAAGGAGGAAAAGGAATTTTGTTAAAGTTTGTATGTTCTCATAAAGTAAAAGTAAGTTCTTTTAATAACAATTGTGCATCTTTTTGCTGCACATTTTACTTGAAATTGATTTTCCATAAAATCAGTTATGTTGGAATTGTGAACTTGCACAAAATGGTCATCTTCAAAAAATAAAATTTTGACGTCACACTATGTCGCTTCACAATACTTTTCATTTAATTAGGAAAAGGTTCTTTAACATTAGAGCTGTTAAATGCACACATCAGTTGTAACATGGATAAAAAGTTTTACACAGGCATGGAACACTTGCAAGTAAGACTGTAGTCATTGTATAAAACTTCATTGGACACACGGTTAGTCAGAAGTCTTATTGCAATAAGTTACAAACACAGAATCATAACAGGACTGGACAATATTTCAGCAGGACAAAGACAAGGCCAACCATTTTTTATTCATTTACATAGAACATGAAGTGATATTTAGCAAGTATTCTCCACAAATGAATCAATGCCATCATAAATTAATAAAAGAAAATGAATTGTTATATTCACACATACATTTTTCAAAAATACGTTTTTCAGGAAATACAGTATGCTAAAATTACAGTAATTTTTGATAGCAATCTTGTTATTGGCAGAAACAAAATACAGATAATGAAGATTGTTTACTTTATCTTGCATAGTTTTTTGGGAAAATCCACTAATAATTATTGCATGCTGAATTCACTGAATGACACTAGCTCACTCTTATCATGAACATGATGTACAGTCATGGCCAAAAAATGTGAGAATGACACAAGTATTGGTTTTCACAAAGTTTGCTGCTTCAGTGTTTGTAGATCTTTTTGTCAGATGTTTCTATGGTATACTGAAGTATAATTACAAGTATTTCATAAGGCTTTTATTGACAATTACATTAAGTTTATGAAAAGAGTCAATATTTGCAGTGTTGGCCCTTCTTTTTCAAGACCTCTGCAATTCACCCTGGCATGCTGTTAATCAACTTGTGTCATTCTCAAAACTTTTGGCCATGACGGTACATGAGGTAGGAAAATGTTATGACACTTGTACTGGTATCAACAGTACAATTACAATGATGTAATTTAATTACGCAGTTACATCCAGTAAGCATGAGAATTACACTTTGGGAATGCCTGGTCAAAAAACTGCAACCCATTTTGTGTACACACAGTACAAATCTGACTGATTATGCTGGTCATGCTGAAGATTAGTAAAACTGAAAGAGGAAAATGGAAAGCTTTAAACCTTCACCATTTAGTACAGAATATATATATAAAACGTTAGTGCAGAGTAAAATTCAATGTTCCTTCTGCAACATTCTTATTAAATAGGATTTTTAAAACACTGCAAATGTAATTAAATATTTAAATATTTTGCTACATAATACAATAGGTCCTGTAAAAAGATTACGGCTCAGGGAAAACTTTAATCTGGCTGTACAAAAAAAAAAAAAAAGAAGAGATGCAGGAAAGTCAACTGCCATTGTACAGTACCTTAAAGATCAAACGTAAAGCATGTTGGTAGGCTTCAAAAGGTGCAAATTTCAAACCTAAATTTGCTTGCTGATGCTACAGAATGAGAATTCTACCATATTATTATTGCATGTTCACATTGCACACATACAGTAGAATTACTTTCTTCCATATTTGCTTAATGCTAGGCCATGTATTCTAAAGTCAAATTACACATTGTAGAACAGCAGACTACTGACAGAAATTTCGATACATGCCTCAGGTTCACTTTTCCAGAAGTAGGAACCTTACAGAAAGATACAGTCTGAAGAGTAACGCTACACGAACCGTGACATAACTGAAAAAAGACTCAAAAGGTGATACATTCTGGGAGCGCAAAAGACACAGTTATCACAAGTACCATATATTCCACCATCTATGCAAGTGACTATCACGGAATAATATTTAATTTATTTTCTCAATGGAGGGAAAAAAAAACAAACAAAAAAAACAAACAAACAAACAAACAAACAAACAAACACCACACCACACAAAACAACAGAACAACACACCCACCCACACAAGCAATATCTGCTGGACCACTGGGGTACACCACTAAAACATTTGACCAAGCACCTTGCATTATTATATGTGATGGATCTCTCAGACTATTTCCAGGGACCAGAAAGGCCCATGACCTAGCATTATCATGTAGCGTGTTGTTATATTCATCTCGGGTCATCAAAAAACAAAGGGTTCCTGCCCCCTGCTGATCTTTTTCAGATAGTGTTAAATCTTACCTAAACTATCAGTTAACAAAAAAATGCAAGCAGTGTAGATCATGTTAACAAAAGTCATGATCAGCATAAGCTCACTGGTCCAACACTGGATTCATGCAACCACATTCATATTAATGACTGAATAACATTCTTACAAAGTATTTCATTACAGCATTGGTGGAAAACCAAATCTCCATAGAAATAGGCACAAACAAAATAACACTATCAATGCAACGGAATGGGAAAACATTTTTGCTATAAAATCAATGAAGAGGAAAAAATGAACTTTTAAGATTACAGGCATCAAATATTGACACATCAAAAGGCAGTGCAAGTGGCAAGACAAGAAAACAATTTTTTGGCTTAAAATTGAAGCAACTTATAATTGCTTATGTTAAATTATAGTGTAAGAATTTTAGTCAAAAAAAAAAAAAAATGGATGGAGATATTTCAGCACAAGATTTGTTGGCGTGATCACTGTAGCAATGCAGTTTTGATACATTTACCAAAGTATCTTTTACTTCTGTGCACAAAGGCATAAGGAATACGTAAAGATATTTTTAATTTCTGTCTTAACATTTGAAACATCAGCCAACCAAAAGTTATGATTGCTGAAGGCAATTCTATAATAAAATAAAACCGATGATACTGGCTTACAGGATTATAGGATTTAGAAAATGCTCATTAAGATAATTTTGAAGACAATGACATTCTAAAGATCTGAAAAGGAGTCCAATGGCATTTCACAATACTTTACAGTAAATTTAGGGAAACCATCATATCAAGTCATTTTTAACACAAAATAAATGTGAAAAGTGTGTATTAATCATTCTTTTAAAGCACCATTTCAGTAAATGTGAAATACAACTGCTGCCAGACACTGAAGTCAGCCTTCACTTATCACTTACCTCTCTGCTTTAAACAAAATTTGTACACTAATCATTTACTGCTGCAATTTAAAAATTCTGAATTCCACTGGGATAATGTAAAATGTAGACCTACGTAAATTTTGATGTTGTTGTACTGGATGTTCTTGTGAGAATTCAACACACCACTGGGTATGATGGGGAGGAGACAATAATAAACACTTCGAGGATTTTGGACCCCAGCCTAGTTGTTTGACAAAAGTTTTTTCTGGCAAACACTTAAACATTTTGTCTTCTTCCTCCTCTCTTTTTGAAACTCATGGACTCGTTTATGTTAAAGGCTGCAGTAGAATTTAACAGCAGGTTTCAGATTCTGTCCTCAAAGAAGAATGCAAGGCTTTTGCTTCATTTACTGTAGGTCACCCTTGTGTGCACGATCAAAGAAAGGTCACTTTCCTAAACACTGTGCAGCAAAAAGGATCACTAAGGCAGAGAAAAATGAGGATTTGGTTGGAGAGTGTACTCACAGGGTGAACAGCTTTGTAGTGTCATTAGATGTAGTCATTAAATGTCATTAAAATGAAATAAAAATGAATAAAAAAACACATACAATGCGATATCTGATGGAAAATTAACACAACATCAAAATGTGAATGGACCCATTTTACCAAAAATCTGAATTCACATGAATCTACTGCATAAATACAGCATGTTGATGTCTGACTTTGACTGTAATCTCTATAGCTTTCCAAAGTAATTCAACCTTTATAAATTTCAAAAACAGCACACTAGATGCTCAATTCTGCCATGAAATAAACCCCTGGCTTTAACGGACTACAATCCACACAAGGTGTGCTAACAGGTAAGTAACAAATGATTAGAATGTTACTTGAAAGATCGGCTTTAAATTAAAGCAAATAAGATGACCTAGATTGGATTTATGTATACTGGTAAGAGAAGCCACATGATTATGTACCTCCTTGAGCTAAATTTTCTTCAGAAGCTAAAGGGAAACAAGCCTTGCACTGAACACTCTGTGAAACATAACTTCAAATGCAAGTACACAAAACACCATATCAATAATGTTTTTCTTGTGTATTAATGACAATGCTCCACACATTTCAACCCCTTCAATACCTCATTATTTATAAATGCTTAGAAACTGTTAAGTGAAAACACTAACAAATTAATTAACAAATATGTTCCTAGACAATACTTGACAGTGAATTATAACATGCTGCAGTTTGGGGAAAGCCAAAAGCAGCTAGACTGTTTACAGTGCATTTTGACAAAGAACAAGCGAGTGCAAAAGTCTCAGAACAATAAAAGATTCATACGGGTATGTAAATATGCTCATTAGAATAGCAAACAAGATACCACAAAATCAAAATGGATGCTTTTCAACAAACCTTGGCTTAGTATTTAGAAATTTGACAGTATTTGGGAAAGATTCTTAACTAATGTTTGCAAAATTAGGAGGCTTTGTGCAGAGGTATTAGAAGAAGGAAACGACCGAGGGGTGCAAGTTTTTTTTTTCTCATCAAGAAAAAGTTTATGATCCCTTAGACCATTTTCGGTCAAAAGTAGGTATACCACTTCACTCCTCAAAAGGTACAAGTCATGAATGTGTTCCTTTTGAAATTACACTTTAAAGCAGGGAATGTTAACTGACTATGTGTCATCTTAGCATAGGAGAAAGTGGAAAGGTCAATACATTTTAAACAGAGCTACAGCCTCCTCAGCAAAGGACTTCGTGCGCATATATCTACATCTTTAAAAAACTAGAGACATCTACCTTCAGCTTAGGGTTATGTATAAAAATAAATAAATAAATAAAAATAAAGTTGATCAAAGGTGTGATTAGCGTATTACAAATATTGACAGGATGAAATAAATGGGAGGGGATTCAAACTTTTAATAAGCTGAAGAGCAACAAATACTTTATAATAATAAAAGCAAAGCTACAATTATGCCTTATATTTTTCCTGGATAACCCTTGTAAATTTTCAGTTTCAGCCCAGCAATGTCCTAATTCAGAAGCCAAAGCTAACACTCCCCTTTACTTAAATATGTTACTCTCTTATTTCTGGACATTTTGCCATCTGCATGTTTCATTACTCATAAGAAGCCACTATTGCATATTAAAGGAGTTAACTAAAATTATTATGCATTATTGACAGAACAAGCTTCACAATGCACATCTCATTTGATTTCCACTGAATTTGATAAAATGAATGAAATCACATATTCAAGCAAATGTGGCACAGAAAATAAATACCTGTGATTATTTTAATACCAACAAAGAAGAGGTCACTGTTACTGAAAGATTCCTACTCAAATTGTTAGTGTATAAGATTTTGTAATCGCTACAATAAAGCCTAGCCTTTTATGCATTCTCAAGGCAGTATTAGTTCACAGTGTAGATGAATACCAGCAACAGATCTAGAGCTGTTTTTCCCCCTTCTACAAAGGCTCTGCTTGACATACACGATGCATGCTATGGGAGAGTCTGCAAACAGAAAGTGCATACGTGCAAAACCGCAAGACATTAGAAAAAAAGATTCAAGAAGAAAACGGGTCCATTCCCCTGGGATTTTTCCTTATTTACAAGACAAGTACTCTATTTCTAGCACAATATAATAACATTTGGCTCTTTAAAGTCAGTAGATTTTGGCTTTAGTGCACCGACATAATTAACAATTAAAAAAGCAAAAGGTAAAAGACAGTTGTCATAATCAACATTCACACACACTGCTACGTGTGTGAAACAAATTACAAATATATACATATACTTACATATGTATATATAGATAACAGTTAAAAGAACTAGCTTCAAATTCTTGAAGTTATCTCATTTCAACTTATTTGCACCATATGATAAAAAGATTTATACTTAGATTAACTATCTAAAATAATTAACAATATTTACACATTGAAAGTACAAAAATGCCCTTTCCTGCCAGGGGATGTGGCTTTCTTAAGTCTATAAGCAGCTTATTCATGTACAGGTTAGTTGGATGTTGTTCTAGGTTCTGGCTCAGAGGTCATCAGTCATCTTCAAGAGCTCTAAAAGAGCTCCAACAGCTCCAAAATATCCCTAAAAAGAGAAAAAGAAAATCATACATTTTCAAGTATATTAGGACAATGAAGATTTCTTTAAATATATCAGATGTCAAATTAATTGCTCAAGTCATTCTGTATCACTGTTAATGGTACAACTTTTATCTTCCACTTGTATGGTATTTTGCTTTACAAATGGCACTAAATGAAAATATATTGCTTAGGACATGTACAGTGCATCCAGAAAGTATTCACAGCGCATCACTTTTTCCACATATTGTTATGTTACAGCCTTATTACAAAATGGATTAAATAAATTTTTTTCCTCAAAATTCTACACACAACACCCCATAATGACAACGTGAAAAAAGTTTACTTGAGATTTTTGCAAATTTATTAAAAATAAAAAAATTGAGAAAGCACATGTACATAAGTATTCACAGCCTTTGCCATGAAGCTCAAAATTGAGCTCAGGTGCATCCTGTTTCACCTGAACATCCTTGAGATGTTTCTGCAGCTTAATTGGAGTCCACCTGTGGTAAATTCAGTTGATTGGACATGATTTGGAAAGGCACACACCTGTCTATATAAGGTCCCACAGTTGTCAGAGCACATACCAAACATGAAGTCAAAGGAATTGTCTGTAGACCTCCGAGACAGGATTGTCTCGAGGCACAAATCTGGGGAAGGTTACAGAAAAATTTCTGCTGCTTTGAAGGTCCCAATGAGCACAGTGGCCTCCATCATCCGTAAGAGGAAGAAGTTCGAAACCACCAGGACTCTTCCTAGAGTTGGCCAGCCATCTAAACTGAGCGATCGGGGGAGAAGGGCCTTAGTCAGGGAGGTGACCAAGAACCCAATGGTCACTCTGTCAGCTCCAGAGGTCCTCTGTGGAGAGAGGAGAACCATCCAGAAAGACAACCATCTCTGCAGCAATCCACCAATCAGGCCTGTATGGTAGAGTGGCCAGACGGAAGCCACTCCTTAGTAAAAGGCACATGGCAGCCCGCCTGGAGTTTGCCAAAAGGGACCTGAAGGATCTCAGACCATGAGAAACAAAATTCTCTGGTCTGATGCGACAGAGATTGAACTCTTTGGTGTGAATGCCAGGTATCACGTTTGGAGGAAACCAGGCACCGCTCATCACCAGGCCAATATCATCCCTACAGTGAAGCATGGTGGTGGCAGCATCATGCTGTAGGGATGTTTTTCAGCGGCAGGAACTGGGAGACTAGTCAGGATAAAGGGAAAGATGACTGCAGCAATGTACAGAGACATCCTGGATGAAAACCTGCACCAGAGCGCTCTTGACCTCAGACTGGGGCGACGGTTCATCTTTCAGCAGGATAACGACCCTAAGCATACAGTCAAGATATCAAAGGAGTGGCTTCAGGACAACTCTTTGAATGTCCTTGAGTGGCCCAACCAGAGCCCAGACTTGAATCCGATTGAACATCTCTGGAGAGATCTTAAAATGGCTGTGCACCGACGCTTCCCATCCAACCTGATGGAGCTTGAGAGGTGCTTCAAAGAGGAACAGGCGAAACTGGCCAAGGATAGGTGTGCCAAGCTTGTGGCATCATATTTAAAAAGACTTGAGGCTGTAATTGCTGCCAAAGGTGCATCAATAAAGTATTGAGCAAAGGCTGTGAATACTTATGTACATGTGATTTCTCAGTTTTTTTATTTTTAATAAATTTGCAAAAACCTCAAACAAACTTTTTTCACGTTGTCATTATGGGGTGTTGTGTGTAGAATTCTGAGCAAAAAAATGAATTTAATCCATTTTGGAATAAGGCTGTAACATAACAAAATGTGGAAAAAGTGATGCGCTTTGAATACTTTCCGGATGCACTGTAAATATATTTTAAGGCCATCTTCCATTTTAGGTACACAAAAAACACCCTAGGGGAAAAAAAATCAACTACTTGAAATGCAAGTAGTCAAATAAGGCACTTTATGACAAGAAGGGAGTATTAAGGTAGCCAATTACATCCTTTCACATAACTGAAGACCCTGAAGGTGTTCACAACTGCTCTGCTAGATGATTTGCTCCATGTATCTGCAGTCTTCTTTAAATAATTAAGAATTATGCAGCACTTACTGTTATCTAGGTTCCATCTATGTCCCTTTAATCATACTGAGGAACTTGTTTTAAAGTAACAGGTGACATCTACACTTCTTATTACCACTAACACTTTTTACCACATCCTCCAATTTAATTAAACTGAAATGGTGCTCTCTTGACTTTCACTAATCTGACTAAAACTGTACGTAATATTCTGTGTGTGTCCTTGGAAATCCTTTACACAGCTTAAGGTTGATGTGTGCTCCACACAAAGTGTTGTATAATTTTATATCTTATTTTACTTTACACTGCCTGGTTGTGGAAAGTGACTATTCTATTATGGCACCAAATGCTTTTCCTGAGGGTATACTTTGTAGATTCAATATTCCTCCCTTACTTATTTCCCACTGTGCAAGTATACCTAATATTTATACACTGAAAGGTTACTTTTTTGTACACCTTCACTTTTCACTCAATCAGTAATACTATCAAATGAGCAGGCTGCCCTCATTATATAAAGCAGCTGTCTGGAAGCATGTACAAAGGTAAAAATTTACATGGCTTTGGGTGTTGCAATACACAGATCAAAGCAAGTGCATTATGTCTGCCACATTTCGTGGATTATTATACATAAAAATATCAAGCTGTACAGTCACTCAACTAAATATAAGAGTGAAGAATCAGGATACACATTCCAAATGAGCTGGTACAAGCAACTGTAAAAAGAAAAGATTCACTACCAGCTGAATAACAAATGTGAGGAAAGCTGCAGTTGTCACACCCCAGCACCCATACGCCATTTTTTTAGTCCATGTCCTGAGGAATTAAGGTTGTACTGGGGGAAGGTGACTAGTAAGATTTACCTGATAAAGTAACCACTCAGTGATTTCCCTATGTGTACAACTTCACATGTATTTGTATAAAAACTTCATTTGTTACTTATTTGTCCATATTATATTTTCTCCAGACCTTTGTAAATAACTATAACCAACTTTCTAAAAAAAAAGTGCACAGGAGTGTTAATATGATAAACTGAGTTAAATAAATTTTAAAGAAAGAAGATCTTATACCTAGTCCATTTCCTTAATTTACTTATTCTGATATGGGGTCACAAGGATACATGGCCTTTGACCTCTGCGTTGAGAAAAAGGATAAAAACACCCTTGCCTGGGATGCCACCACCTGGTAAGGCACACTTGTGAACTTACTGCAAAATATTGTTAAAGGAAAGCAGAATATCTGAAACACACCCACAGACATGGACAATCACCACACAGCTGATCTGGAATCACACACAGATTTATTGAACTCAAAAAGTAAAAGGATTCACAGTTATAATAAACACTTGTATAAAGGCCCTGCACCTTGTCCAGGGTTGTTTTATGATCTGTTCCCAGTGCTGTTAGAATAGGATATGGAACCTGTCTTGATCCTAAACTGGTGTGATTACAAGGGTACAGACAGAAAAAAAGGAGAAAACTGGATCAATAAATCAAATTATTAAAATTAGTGAAAGTTTTGACTTAAATAAGCTATAAAACAAAAATTAAATGGATAATTTGTGTATTAAAAATCAAGTGTCATAATTCCGCTAATGCAAAATTACTTTAAGTTTAAAATAACCTTGCTTAAATTAAAAGGAAAATTGTAAAACAAGGAAGCCAGAATGTTGGGAGAGTGTTAGTTGTCTGCTAATTCATTACTATAAATGAAAACTGAATTTAGTTGTATATACACTGCTTGCTAGCAAATCATTTAATTTAAAGTAAAGGTATTGCACAGAGTAAATGTGAGCTTTCAAGAACATTTTGTAGATATGTATAGACTTGATAATTTGTACAATGTGCATGCAAGATACCTGTACTCTTAGAGATTCAAATGGATTTCAGGACTGTTACTATGTAAGTGGTTCAATATCAGGAGAGTAAGTGCATTCACTGTGACTAATAGGTGTAACTTAAACAATGCTTTCAAAATTTAGGAGAAGATGAAATTCTGTGTGGGCAATATTAGGACAGTGGGGAGGTGCTGAAAATGTATATGCTCTGCAAGTAATCAATGAAGGGTGATTTATGCACAAGAGCTTTAAAATTCATCTTTGGACTCTTAAGTTCTCATAATGAATAATATTTGTTATCCTATAAGCCAAAATAACTCCGATTTCTAAATGATACTGTACATCATATTCCTGATAAATATTTAACAAATAGCATTTAGTGTAAGGATAGCATGGTTATGCAGTTTTTAAAGCTGCTTCAGTTTTAATGTTTGTTTTCATCTGCATATGTTTTCTTGGTTATCCTGAATCCCTTCCTTGTCCAAAAAACTTCACATTTGCTGGACTACAGAGTCTGAATTAGCCAGGTGCAATGAAGACATAATCTCCCTCTGACACTCTTTTGGAATATCTGAATTAAGAAAACTAAGGGATGAATATCAACCAATATCCTGTGACCACTCAAACTGCCACAGTTTTTGTCTTGCTGCACATCGCATTAACTTCAATTTCTTTCTGACATGAGTGAAATCAACAACTGTACCTCATGTTCCAGAAACAGAGCTTTTAGTTGTCCCTTTGACCAAAAATCCATTGCATATGCTAGTAATTTGGTGGACACCATATTGATTCGAAGGAAATTCCCAACAAAGACAATCCGGTCTATTTTCTGTACAAATGATAAGACAAAAACACAAGAAATATTTTGAACATAAGCAGTCTTGATAAAATTTTATATTGCTAATGTAATGAACAGATCTACAATCAACATTGCAATAAATAGAAACTTAAGTAAATATTTCTTTTCATATCAAGTTAATAGTGCTTACAGCGCTGCCATCTAGTGGTGAAAATATAAATATACCAAAGTAACAAGTTGCTAACTACAAAACAAGGCAGGTTAAAAACACACTGCACATATTCTTAAAAAAAACCAAAAAACACAAACACTGAATAATGACCCTACAATTCTCCACTAAAATTAAATTATTATTAATATCTACAGAAATATATATATATTTGTCCCAGACAACTGGGGACCCTACCCAGCCGGGACACCTGGACGATCCCCATGATGGACGATACCTCCCCTGGGCCACAAGAGGGCAGCCGCCCGGGTCTGCTTGTGCGCCACTGAAATGGAGCTGGGACGCTCACCCCTATGGGAGGACGTGGCCACCGCCAGAGGGCACCCGGACGGTTATGAAATCCTGGATGGCAGCACTTCTGCCACACTAGGAAGGGCTGCCGGAAGAAATCCCAGGGGCACCCAGAGTGCTTCCAGGTGCTCTCCACCTACATGCTGTCAAATAAATGATCCACACACCATGGTGCAACATGAAGAGGCTTCACCTCTGACGCTGATGTCCGATCCCCGAGAGGGGGTGCAGTGAGAGTGTACGCCTGATGAACCCAGAATTAGGACGAAATACGTGTCGCTTACTCTTTGCATTATTTGACATTAAAACTATTCAACTATTATATAAGTCCCATGCTTGAATATATAGTAATTTCCCAATAGGATTGTATGTAAATATATATATTTTTTTTCGGGGGGGGTCCTCTCTCTCTCTCATGAGCGTGCACACACACACACACACACACATACACACACACACACACACACAAGAGAAGGAAACTGGCTTTTTCATATACCGAGTGTGTGGTCGTGAACAGATGCAAAAGTTTGGCTAACTTTTTGGTCGTTACCCAATTTGTACGTGTTCAAAGACGTTTGTGAACCGAGGTTCCACTGTACATACTTTCATATGTATGTATATGTGTATGTATGTATGTATGTATGTATGTATCATCTTCCCAGTGTCCCACAGGCCCAATATACTGTAGTCCCAAAAACGCCACCAAACACAACAACAAAAACACCCAAAAATCACTCCTCTTCCTTCATTCTTCCCAGGCAGCTTTGTCCACCTTCTCCTCCTGACTCTGGCGTCTGGAGTGGTGACTGTCGGCTCCTTTTATAGCCCATTTCGGCTTGTTAGGCTGTGCAGCTTCCCCTAACGGTGGCCACGGAGCCCAACAGGAATTAGCTCCTGTGTTCCAAATTATTGGCCCCAATGCAACCCAAGGGAGCTGCCAACAAGTGTTTCGGGGGACGTAATGTGCATCCCATGACTGCTCCCCCGGATCCAGTGTCAAAGGGGCATCCTGACCGGGCATGGGTCCCAGCCATCTACCACAGCACGTATGTATGTATGTACACACTATAATTCTATATTGTACACTCAACAAACAGATAATGGGTCAGTTTCTTCAGACTGACCTTCAAATTTTATAATGCACCCCAGACTCTACAGTCTGAAATGAAAAGGTCATTTTATTAAACAAGGACTTTGATTAAAGGTTGTATTTTGCCTCCGATTAATAAACTGGTTGAAAATAAAATCAGTAGCCTTAAAGGGTACCTGAAGTTAATAGCTTAAAATTCTTGTGTTAATATAAAGTCATACAAAGATGAATAATCCTGGGATAGGAAAAATATATATTTGAATGTAATATGTATAGATCAGGGAATTTTCATTCTTACTGTATGCAACCCTTAGCTGTTAAACTTAACAAAAATTGCTATAACAATGCCTATTATGAATCCTCTCTTGTACTGAGAGGAATACAGTTTAACATAATGTAGCCAGATGCTCTTCTTCAATGTCTGATTCACTTACAACTTTTGGTTCATGAGTTCAGATGGCCTTTCAACAGGTCTTCTTAGTTGTAACTAAAAAAACTCCAGAAAGCTTAAATACAGATCATAATGATACTCAGTTGTCATAACTAGACTAGATCTTTAATCTTTTGAAGCAAATAAATGCCTTATTTTACAGGTAGTATTCCAACAGAATTAATTTCAGCAAAACAGAACAAATCCCACGAAATGAAAGGAAATAAGCTAAAATGAACAATTTTGATGATGAACCTAAACAGACTGATGCACTGAAAAGCATTCTTTCACAATTGTGATAATCTCACTTGGGTAAGAATTTAAAAGGAATCACTCAGAAATAGAGTTGAATTACAGAAACTATAGAACAACAGTTGGCATACCTAGCAAACTCAAAAATACTACACACAAAGTTTAAAACAGAGGGCAAGCACGGGAGTAGCATGTAGAGATTATGTCTTTCAAAAAGTACATAATTTAATTTTGGGTCATTTTCTGCAAAGTATATTCAATATAGGGTTAAATATTGATACTCTCATTCCCAAACTGCAGCAACTCTCTGTGCTTTGATAGCCCTGTACAATGCTGCTTGATCTCCAAGCCACAAGGCAACACTGTAAAGAAGCTGAAAGCACATAGAAACAAGACATCAAAGGCTGTCTTCTTAAATCAATGAAATTAACAAATGGCTGCCTCTTCAGATCCAGACAGGATTCGTTGCAGATGTTGCACTTAACTATATTGCTACTTTCAGACACAGATGTCAGATTCCATTATTTACATTATATGAGCACTGTATTAGCATGGGGTGAAACTCTGATATTAAGCAAAACAATGAGTCTCCCATTTTGTGCAAATATTAAAGTTTTTTTTTTCTCCACAGAAAAAGTAATACAGTAATGCTAAATAGAAATAGGACACATGCATTACAAAACCCAATCTAGGAGTATTTTTTAACCATCTACTTAAAATCAGAACAAGAACAATTGTCACTGCAGCACCATACCTCATTTACAGCACACATCCGAGCAATGGAGCCAATGTTGTTAGTGATGGTTACAAGAGTTGCTCTTGCAAGATCTTCCTTGCTGATTGTATCACGTTTTTCCTTGCTCATCATGTGACCAAAACTATGTGATAAAATATAAAAATGTAATTATTACCACCCATATGGATAGCATTTACATAGATCACTTCCAACCAAGAATGCAAACAGCAGGGACGTCCAATTCTTAACATCTGTTTAAGATGGATTTTGAAAGAGGAAAATTACAGAAAACATCAGCCTTTGATTTCTCGTGAAAAGCCTTCCAAATCCTTAAGAAAACATGCACACATGCAATTTGAATTATTTATTTATTTGGTCATCTTTCCAAGTCATACAGGTCTTTTGAAGAGGACAATAATATTCATTGAATACATAATATTTGCTGCATTTCAAAGTCCCTAAACAATTCTTTAGTGAACATACAATTCCTATTTAGGTGCATTACATCAAACCAGACAAAGAAGGCATCATTTAACAGTTCAGTGGCTACAAAGCATATTCAGTATTTTTAGTAAAGACACTATATAAACTAGAGGTGAGAAATGTGTGGCCTTTTATATGCTGCAGTGACTGTGGTTTAGTGTCAACAGCCGATTTATGTATGTACTGTATATCATATGGCTTTAATTAGATTGCTTCTTTACATACTTCCACTTCCCAGAGAAAAGTCAATTATAAATTTTGCTATTCTAAGGAATTAAGTGCAAACCTTTATTATTACAGACTTAAGATTTTAGACGCTAGCATTAAATTATGAACGCTCAGTATGAAGCAAGGAAAAGAAATGTTTAACAAGGATTGAAAAGTGATAATACAATTTATTTTAAAAATGAAACTGCAGCAATTGGCAATCTCTGAAACACACACATATGCAACATATACAGGTATAATCATTAAACACTGCTGCTGCACCACCAACAGTTTTTAACATATTGGCTACTGGGTTATGAACTTGGGAACCTTGTTTCAACCCTAATGTATATGTACCTCTTGAAAGGTCTCTCAGATATTTAGGTTTAGGTTCTTTAGCTTCATCCCCCCTCAAACTCACATCTCTGAACAGAATAACAAATACTGTATATAGGACAACTGCAAGGTATAAGATGGAAAGACTTCCCTAGTTAAAGTATTCTTCTTAAAAGTATTTGCAGCTGCATAGGGTTTAACATCGGTAAAACACAAAAGAACATTTTCATTTTACCTGGATGCAACAGCAGAGCCCTGAAGTCCAAAACGCTCATAATCTCCACCATAGATGTCCCTCACAAGTTTATCCACATTAGTACTATCACCCTTGGCTGCCATCTCCAAAGCTTCTTCAAATGTCTCACAGCCAGTAAGTAAGCAGCACAATCCCAGGAATGTTCCTCCTCCAAGACTTCATGAGAAGCACAAAACAGAATAATTAATAAATCTGTATTCTCCAAAAGCTTTTAACTTACTCTACAGGTTAATGAATAGTTTTGTAAATAAAATAAAGGAACCAAATGTTACAATTAGCACACTTATAAGCTTGATGTAAGGCTAAAGGGTACAGATTCAAGCATGGGACATAGGTGCAGGAAGGGATGATCAAGCTTGTTATCTTTTCTTTGCAGTATATAATGTGAATAAGCACAATGAGGAATAAATAATAAATCACACCATTATATCCATCTACTCATCTATCCATTTTTGAACCAGCTTTACCTAATGCAGAATCTCAGAGACTTGGAGCCTATCCTAACCGTACTGGGAACAGGAACTAACCTTGTGTACAGGAACTAACCTTGTGTACAGTTATTCACACTGGCCAATTTAAAGTCATTACTTAATTTAATCAGTGCATCCTTGACATATACAGCCAACCCTCGTTTATTGCAGTTAATCTGTTCCAGACTCTGCCGTAATAAATGAATTTCCGCGAAGTAGGATTCTTCATTTATAAATCGAATATTTTCACAGTTAGAGCATAGAAAACCTGTTTACGACCTTCTAAATACATTTTCTAACACTATTAGAGCCTTCTAGACATGAAATAACACCCTTTAGTCAAAAGTTTAAACTGTGCTCCATGACAAGACAGAGATGACAGTTCCGTCTCACAATTAAAAGAATGTAAACATATCTTCCTCTTCAAAGGAGTGGTCAGGAGCAGAGAATATCAGAGAGAGAGAGAGAGAGAGAGAGAGAGAGAGAGAGAGAGAGAGAGA
>JANRMT010062813.1:43023334-43091245 GCA_026402145.1 Polypterus bichir lapradei | reverse complement strand
GAGAGAGAGAGAGAGAGAGAGAGAGAGAGAGAGAGAGAGAGAGAGAGCGAGAAAAGCAAACAATCAAAAATCAATACGGGCTGTGAGAGCTTTGAAGTGTGCAAAGCACCGCAAGGGAAGCATATCGTATATCATTGAGGAGTTTTACTTAATATTTAATACATTCTCCGATTGGGTAGCTTCTCAGCCATCTGCCAATAGCGTCCCTTGTATGAAATCAACTGGGCAAAGCAACTGAGGAAGCATGTACCATAAATTAAAAGACCCATTGTCCGCAGAAATCCGCGAACCAGTAAAAAATCTGTGACATATTTAGATATGCTTACATTTAAAATCCGCGATAGAGTGAAGCCGCGAAAGTCGAAGCACAATATAAAGAGGGATCACTGTAGTAGGAAAGTACAGCATCTGCAGAAAGCTAACACTGACATGGTTAGAATGTTCAAAGTCTACTTAGTCAATCAAACCCTTGCCCAGGTTACCATGAGGCAGTAATACCATGAACCATGCTGCAAGGGCTATTTTATTCCAAATTATGCAGATTAGATGTAAAATGCTTTAATTTAATTTACTTAATTAATGAAAGAGTTACTAGGACTATTTAATAAACAGAAACATATTAAGTTACAAATGTATCTATAATTATGTTCATTATGAGAGTTTTTTCACTAAACAAAACAATGTTACGGTTTACTTTAACAACATCCATATATGACACAAACGTACATCAGAAAACCTAAAACTGCCACAGCTCTAATTATGAACAAAGCAGACATTTTCATTACACAATAAATGGAAGAGGTTAGCAGAGAGGCATAGATATTTCTGCAGATGCTCTGTGGAATAAGTTTCCTAGATTTTTTAAAATCTTGTACCCAATCACTGCCTGTGGCCCAAGTCATCTGACTGGGTAAAAAGGAAAAGCTAATTTACCTGGTCCCTGTCACTCGCTTATAATTGTCCTTGGAATGAACTGCCAAGATGCTGACCCCTGATCCTATGTTCACAAGGAGCATTGGGAATGGGTTGTCAAGACAGCATGGCCTCTTCAAACAATTCTGAGGGTCAGAGGGGTTTTCGAAAAAGTAACATTCTGGTTGTCCATTAAAATGAACAGAATCCACGTACAGTAGACCTTGTATCAAACAGTCTAGTTCATCAAGTTTTTGCAATTGCAAGTCAGCCATCTAGGAAAAAAATAAAAAAAGGTTATTTGCTGTGATTAGCAAAACCACAGCATCAGACTTATGTCTACACCATATTCTACACTACACTACACTACAGTACAGTAACGTATCTATAAATATATTAAAAAAGCCAATATACCTAAATTCAACATTTGCTATGTAAGCAAAATAACAATTAAACAGTAGGACTTACAACTTAAAGAACAAAGGAATCATAACCATTAGTAACCACTGTGATCAAATAAATTACAGAATATACAGGAGGTCAATTAACACTGCTTGACTGAACACTAACAAGCCTACTGAGAAAGTGTTCATGTCCTCTGTATTTTAATGACCTAGATGCAACCATACTATATTAACATCAACCATAATTATTGGCAATGCAGGTCAATTACTATTTATATCACAATGCATCACATGACCACAGTTTAGTATATAATATAATTTCCTTAGAGACTTGAGATCAGGAGTGTCAGCTAACAAACCAGTAAAGTAAACATTCTTGGCACACTTTAAAGAACACAAGGAATTTTCAACAAAAGAAACAAAACTACATGAGGTGTTGTCTCTGATGTGCTGAGGTTATGTTTAACATTATATTAAAAAAAAAAAAAAAAAAAAAAGGACTGCAATATGCTACTTGTGTACACCATGGTGCACTTACAGTACGAAAGTCCTCCTCAAACTTGTAAGCCCCTCCACCTGTGGCACAGAGTGTTGTGTGAAGGCTGGAGAAGTTCTTGTCTCTGCCCATCTGGATGAATCTGTGCATTGCTTGGGTAGGAAAGCGAATAAAGTGCAAGTTGCCCTTTCGGCCACACATGGTTAGATTCTTCAATTCTAGATGAACATCTCGAATGCCAGTCTTTCCATAGGCTGTGTTAGATGTCAGATACTTCCTAATGCTCTTGAGATTCTCCACCTCTTCCTGCTCTTCCTCAGCAGTGATATCTTTTGGTTCAAAATAAACAAGCTTCACAAGGGTCCCACCAATGTCCATCCCAAACCAAGGAAAGGCTGTAAGAAAAACAGAAAAGGAAAATAAAATAACATTTACAGTATCCAACTCATTAAAATCTACATCTATGCTGTAATGGTAAAAATAAGTAGATAAATCCAGTCAGATCTGAGAAGCAACTTAAATTCAGTTGATTTAACTGTCAGCAAAATATAAACTCATTCATTACAGTTAGTGAAAAAAATAAGAAACAAGGAAAGAAAAAAAACTGTGGAGAGGAGACGTAAATCAGAGACTGTAAATTAAAATTTAAATTCCCCACACAGACAGTGTCCACTAGTAGAACACTTAGTGGTTGAAAAAAATGCTTCCTTTAGGTCAAACAACTGAACGGCAGATTCAAATTGTCCCCGATGAACTGAAATAGTTATTACACCACCAACCGACTGCTCAGTTTCTATAGAAACCATCTACAAGGAAAAGAAAAAATATCTGCACATTTATGATTAGCCCTGCAAATGCATTTCAAACATCTCCTTCAATAGGACACAAATACGTTGAATTTTACTCTTCATTTATTTAAATAAACTATTTTCACAGGTTTCTTTGTATTATATTTCAATTTAAAATAAGAATGAATCAGACCACTGGTGGAGCCATTTTGTTCCTTCTTATTGTTAAGATGTACTGTAGGTTAGCTAAGCCATTTTTCCAAAAAAAAACAGTTTCCAAGGTTTGCACCTTTTTAATATATTGGTTTATGTGCTTATGCAGGTGAAAGTTAAGAGCCAATGAGTATTCTGCCAATTAGCTTGTATGTCCTCTGTGTTATGTACCATGACAGAATTTGGGGGATTGGTTGGGGAGGGAGGGTTATACAAGATTGTGGCTTAACTTTCCATACCAGGAAAGCATTTGTACATGAACAGCAGCACAGGCTTTGCTAAATAGTACGTTATTGGCTGTCAGAAGCAAAAAGAGTAAGCTCACAGTATTTTGGAAATCTAATACTGTGCTGAAAAGCTTTAATAATTTCATCTACTTTGCCATTCCTTGCATTTTCTAGCCATGTACTCTGAAATTCTCAGAAAATGGTATCAGGAACTTTTGTCATTAAGTTGGACATCCCAATATGTCTCCAATCTAGAAGCCATGTGATGTGCCACAAGCTTCAGGAAAGTGTGGTCATCTACATTATTGTGGAAAACCTTGTATTCCTGAACGATGGAGTCACATCCTCACCAGTACACACTTCAGTTCAGGACCATTAAGCATCACGGAGGGTGGCAAAGTCAGCTCGGAATATTACTAGGACACAGTTCCCTCATATTGTAAGCTTCTTTATCACATGTTGCCTTAGAAAAGCCAAAGGTGTTATTAAACACCTCAGCTGTCCTGTGCCAACATTTTTCTAACTGCTCCAGTCTGACAAAAGGTACAGGAGCATTTATACCACTAGAGTATTTATACCACTAGAGTCAAGGATAGTTTTTAACCTCAGGTCATTAGTCATTAGCTGCTCTTAAATGACTTTGCCCCTCACCTCTTTATTTTTAATTTTACTATGGTCAGATGTTGTATTTACAGTTTCATGATGGTTTCAACATGTGCTATTATCTCGTCAGAGGTACCACGTACATAGGTGATATATAAGAAAGAATATATGTCATTGCACTGTGAGTGTGACTGTAAAGCTGAACTATACTGTAAGAGTTTCTGCAGCTTTTCCATAATCTCTAACTACCCCACAACATTGCCCTGGAAAAACAGAATATGAAAATGGATGGATGAATACATTGCTTTAAGAAATGATTTAAACCCAGTTGCCTTCTACACATTTTGTTAAGCAGCAAACTCGTGCTAAAATCATTTTAAATAATTCCCCTCCCCATCTAGCAACACTCAATACCCCAGGATTGACAGAGAGAAAAACATTTTTTTTAGCAATTTTTGCAAATATTAAAAATAAAAATACTGATATCTTCTTTTGATACAAAGTATTCAGGCCCTTCAATCAGTACTTCGCTGAAGCACCTTTGGCAAGGGTTACAGCCTAGAGTCTTCTTGGTTATGATGCAATACACTTAGCACACCTGGATTTGGGGACTTTCTGCTATTCTTTAATGCAGGTCCTCTCAAGCTCTGTCTGGATGGATAGAGACCATCTGTAGACATCTGTTTTAAAGTTTCCACATAGATGTTCAAATGGTTTCAAGTCTGAGCTATGGCTGGGCCCTGTTGGAAGGTGAACCTTCAGCCTAGAGCGCACTGGAGCAGGTTTTCATTAAGGCTATATCTGTATTTTGTGCTGTTCAGCTTTTCCTCAATGTTGACTAGTTTCCCCAGTTACTGCCACCACCTTGATTCACCATTGGAATTGTATTAAACAGGTGATGAGTGGTGCCTAGTTTTCTCCAGACATTGCCTGAAGGGGCCTCGAAAGCTTGCATATTGTAATCTTTTTAGTTAGCCAATAAAAGGTGTCATTTTGCTTGACGTTTCTCTACATTCATAATGGCTAACATGGTACAACACCCTAGTACTCCAGACGTGATTAAAGCTGAACAGTTCAACCTTAGTTTGCATTAGACCAGAAAAGTCCATCTGTTTTTTCTTTCCTCCCAAAGTCCAATTTGGCAATAACACTCAACCCAAATGTGTATGCGTCCAGGATGGAGGAAGAAACCCATGTGAACCCTTGAGAACTTCTTTTGCTAAATCCATACATTCAGTGGCCTGGATAGGATCTCAAAACATAACCCCAAGCTGCTGCAAAGAAAATCAATTTAAACACAACCATCTACACTTTAAGGATAAGTACTTTGTTGACTACAAAGTAATAATTAACAGTTGCACAGTGTCATAAAATGAAAATTCAATGTAAAGTGAACTAATGTAAAAACCGCCAAGCATATGAGTGGATTTGGATACAAATGGCTGCGGGTATGTGCAAGTTTAGGTTTGACTTTCAAAACTGCACAACGTAAACCTAATTTACTGCATTATTATACTACAAAAAAAGTCTCCCTACCATAACTGAAGAGTAACAAAACACGTGGCAATGATAGTAGATGCTTCACTTGATGACGCTGACTTAGCTAGAAGTGCACATGATAAAAAACAACAAATGTTATTCCAATTTTCTTCCAATAAAAAGTTTACAGAAGATAACACTGATAGCACTAACCATTTAAGTCAAGCACCCTTTCCTATTAAAGCAAGAATCCTATAATGGGTGAGCAGTGCTTACATACATACATTTAAAATAAAATTACAAAAGCATTTTTCATAATGCTTTTTACCCCCCACCCCAAACTGGCAAACAGTGAATGTGAAAATTATAAGTTACATTGCAGACAGTGCTGATCTCTGCAAAACTAAATAGAAAAATAATAAATTGAAACTGCAGACATAAGCTTCCACATCACAGAAGAAACAGAGCACCTATTGCTCAAGTAAAGTAATTCTTATTATGAACATGGTAAAAATGTTATTAAGATACTAGTCCTGCCGATACATAAAAGAGAAACTTAAAATGCAACTTAAGAATCAGTAATATATCTAGAACCAAAGTCACTAATGATAAAGAAATAACACATATTTAAGGAATATTATAAGATGCTGTATACCTCAGAATGTAATGAAGCACTAACTATAGAGTTTGTGATAAAACAGAAGTACCACAGCTTCATAAGACATGCACAGATAAAGAGGATAGACAACTGGATAGGCAGCTCTCTGTGATTCAGAACAATGATAAATCCACACAGAGTACAAACTGCTGGCCCAGAAGGTAATCCAGCTGAATTTTATAAAAATCTTTGTTAAATTCGGTCCAAGTATGTTAGTCAAGCTCATGGAAGATAACCTCCTACTAAGAAACCATGCCAGACGTCAAATTAATGTTTCCTGCCATTAAATATAAAACCCACTTAGAATGTAATTTCTTGCTGATCAATAATGTTAAGATTTTGGACAAAGCTTTAGCAAAAAGAATTAAAGTTCTTTATTTTATAATCTTGCAAGATCAAATTGGATTTGTTAAAGGCAAATTCTAACAAATTTTTTAATTTATAGCATTGTCAATGTAATTTATAACTCAATAATAGTTCTCATTATGTCTCAATTCAGAAAAAGTCATTGAGTGAAATAAGTCAGGTTGTTTAGTCACAGTATTACATGTATATTTGAATTTGGAGTATATATATGTGTGTGTGTGTGGATCAAACTGAGATTCCAGTCTAGAAACTACTATTAATATAAGCACAATAAATCTGGTTATTTTCCTTGAGAATTTGAAACAGGACAAGGCTGTCCTTTGCAACCAAAACCTTCATATTCATTTTATCTAAACAATCATTAAGTTATTTAATTTTAAGAGAAGGGCTTGAATAAAAATAATCCTTCTTTGTGAAGATTATATGGTACTTCACATTACTTATCCATAGTTGCCATGTACATATTCATTAACTGCATTAAAGTTACTCCATAAAAGTTTCAGGATTCATGATAAACTTGATTAAGAGAATATTATTTCCTGCCTTGCATGTCCACATACATATACACACACACACACACACACACACACACAAAGGAAGGAAGGATTATACTCATTTGCCCCAAGGTGAAATTAAAAATGTCAATTCTCTAACTCTCTCATACAGTTCATACATAGAAATTACAATTAAACACAACTTAAGCACCAGTTCCAATTTAACTTCAGCACCTTTTGAAGAAAGTGTTTAACAAATATTTATCAGATGAACAGGGGTGCATTCCACAAAGCAAGCATATAAAAATCAACATTAAGCGAAATAAGTCTCACTTGAATAAACCTCATATTTCAATTGAGATTCAATCTCTTCTGCAAACAAATAGTGTTTCTCATTAACTCAAGACGGGTTTAGACAATCCATGATTGCACATACTCATAATATGTAAGCAGCCCTGAGAACTGATCATTGACAACATCTATCATAGTTCAAAAAGCACAGAGGAGAGTTTAACAATTATAAATTGAACACCTGTGACTTTAAGTGTGATGTTGATGGGATAGCATGGTGCAGTTTAGAAAAATTTAGAGTACTATTTAATTGTCATGAAAATGAAGAACATATAATGGAGGAAATAATGCTCTTTTCAGTTCTTGATCAAGAAATAGCATGTAATCAATAATATCAAAAAAGGGAATGTGTCTGCTATTATGAAAGAGAGAGAGAGATGTATTGATTTTATAGGGTGCAGGGTTGAAAAACGTCTGTTGAAAATGGCACTTCCTCATTCCAACTTTCATCAACCCTACTTTGTGTATAGATGCTCATCCCACTTTATTTCTGTCTTGGGCATCCCTAGGCATTTCAACTCTTCGAAACATTTTTCAAGATGCTGGGCTCTGGACATTCTAGTTCCCAAGGTCACAGTTTGGGATTCCATACTCTTTTTTTTTTTTCTTAATCTATGATATTTTCTCAAAACTTACAATGGTTTCCCATCTTCAACTCTTCCCTTTCATCCACTTTACAATGTCTGTAACTCACTACTCTACCTTTAGACCATTGGTATCTCTACATGCTTGTCTATGCATAGTTTTATATCAACCTTTACCAATTCTCTCTGTTTGGCAGCTGGACCCTCTCTCAACACCCCCACTTTTTTGGAAACATATTTTTATTAGTATTTCAAATTTGTCTACGAAGTCCAATCTTCAACACATTCAATTTAAGATGGTTCAGCACCATCTTTTACTCCCCAAAAGTGTTTTTTGCCATGGGTTTGTCCACTGCTCTTTGCTGTCCCTTCTACCAGGTGAGTACCCCAAGTTCTCTTAACTATGTTTAACATTATTACACCTTTTTTTCCTTAAATTTTTCATTTACAGGACCTCTCATCTCTCCCCCTCTCTTCTATTCTGTAGTGGCTATTTTATCTAGGCACCACAGCTGGAAACATATCTTTTGCACTCACCTGACAATTTGATGTTTCTATTTACTTTGGCAAGCTTCATTTTTAATTCTTCTGGAACTCTCAGCAGTGTTGATCAATGGGTGATCTGCCTCATATTACAGAATGGTGTGCTATTGAGCAAATTCTGTGAAGCCAGATGGCCTGTGCTGGCCATTGCATTGTTATTCTTTCTGCTTAGGTTTTATCTCAAGAGGGTCTGACTTCCAGGCTGTATTTCCCTCCTAAATTTGCTAAGGTGGCTTTTATGACCCTTTTAAAAAGGGAACATTATGTGAGTGGTTGAGGTGGAATAGGGAAGGCAGGTATTTATTTACTGTTATTACTGTCATTATTGTCTACTTTTGACATTTTACTTTATGAGACACCAGGTGATTTACTTGACATCCCAATGTAGGCGTAATTGAATGTAAATGGAAATGCCAAAGTGTTTGTGCTGTACTTAAACAATACTTATTATAAACAACCAGAGTTTTCCCCCATTCATTACATTTTCAAGGTATGGGTATGACGCAGATGATTCTGCAGGGTAGTTTAAAGTTAACCTGACTTTTTATGTATTGAATGTAACCACAAACATCTGCATGAATATCATACTTACAAGTACCGGACACTACTTGCCAGTTTTTATAATGAGCGCTTTTATTTTACTGGCAGATCCTCAACTATAGAATATTCAGTATTTTTAATACTTTAGTTGAGGGGAAAAACAATATGGACAAATATAAAAATAATGAGGATGAATGTAATTAATCATAAAGGTGCAATTAAATCTGAATTTCCCCATGGGATTCTAGATTTCCCCATAGGATTAATAAAATTTATCTAATCTAAATCTATTTAACACGTTTCTCTTTATTATTATTATTATATAATACATAAAAATATTATTATGACACATCAAAGATGACAATGGCCTTTCTTTCTAATCTTTGCTTGTGTTGGTGGCTTGAAAGCGTTATGCAATACATAGGCTCCTACCTGAATTACATTTTAAAGAAAAGAGCACATCACAGATCCTAAAATGACTTGAAGTGTGGCATTATTCTTGTACACTACATTATTGTCAACATCTCTTCAGTACTTTAGTGTTAGAGGTCTACCGATTTAGAACTGGTACTTTTCAAATTTTTAACATTAAGAAACACACCCTTTATTGTATCTTTTCCTTTTGCTTATTGCAAAAAAACAAAATAAAGGGACAAGTGAATTAATAGTGTATTACATTTAAATTACTTCTTGTCATTTTCAATAAACAGTATAGCTTTTAATGTTTTACCATTTTTGAACAGAAACCAGATTGCATCAACATTAGATATACTAAAAACAATCATGTCACTGCTACAGAAAAGTGGGTGACAAAAAACAATTTAAATGCTGTACATTAATTTTTGCCAATTTCAGTTGGATAGTTATGTTCATTACAAGATGGTAAAATATAATCAGATTTTAATGAGAATTTAGAAACATTACAAATACAATCCTCAGAATGTTTTCCCTTGAGGTTTTGTTTCTCATAGAACTGGAGTTTCATAAACTCTCAATCCACAGTACTCTTCTAGGCTTCACCTTCAGCCTGTTTAAAGGTCGACTTACCCTAATCCTTATCGCAGGACATGAAAGTGGTGCAAGTAAGTCCAGTTCCCCAATTTAAGTGAGCCTGTTTTGCTAAGTGCACTTTGTGGAATACCTTACAGTTCTCAGTCTCATACTATTTGTATAATCAACATTGATAAAGTGAACAGACTCTTTTCACAAAATACAGAAGTATCAACAAATTAACCTCCTTCATGTCACCCAGCAATGGATTGTGTTTATTTCACACTTCTGTCCTTACACAAAATTATAGCAATACAAGAAGTATTGTTGAAAAGCATTCCATAACAAATGTACCAAACTGTTGGGTTTGATTTGAATAAGATATTACATTTAATGCCAGAATTCTATGTACTTCATTTAGTGCAAAGCAATTTGTAAAACCAATAAAAATTAAATTGATAATGCCTTTACTTGTGCAATACAGTCATATGAAAAAGTTTGTGAACCCCTCTCAGCCTACATAATAATTGACTCTACTTTCAACAAAAAGATAACAGTGGTATGTCTTTCATTTCCTAGGAACATCTGAGTACTGGGGTGTTTTCCAAACAAAGATTTTTAGTGATGCAGTATTTAGTTGTATGAAATTAAATCAAATGTGAAAAACTGGCTGTACAAAAATTTGGGTACCCTTGTAATTTTGCTGATTTGAATGCCTGTAACTGCTCAATACTGATTGCTTGCAACACCAAATTGGTTGGATTAACTCGTTAACCCTTGAACTTCATAGACTGGTGTGTCCAGTCATGAGAAAAGGTATTTAAGGTGGTCAATTGCAAGTTGTGCTTCCCTTTGACTCTCCTCTGAAGAGTGACAGCATGGGATCCTCAAAGAAACTCTCAAAAGATCTGAAAACAAAGATTGTTCAGTATCATGGTTTAGGGGAAGGCTGCAAAAAGCTATCTCAGAGGTTTAAACTGTAAGGAATGTAATCAGGAAATGGAAGGCCACAGGCACAGTTGTTAAACCCAGGTCTGGCAGGCTAAGAAAAATACAGGAGCGACATATGCGCAGGATTGTGATAATGGTTACAGACAACTCACAGATCACCTCCAAAGACCTGCAAGAACATCTTGCTGCAGATGTATCTGTACATTGTTCTACAATTCAGTGCAATTTGCACAAAGAACATCTGTATGGCAGGCTGATGAGAAAGAAGCCCTTTCTGCACTCACACCACAGACAGACTCGCTTGTTGTAAGCAAATGTTCATTTAGACAAGAAAGATTCATTTTGGAACAAAGTGCTTTGGACTAATGAGACAAAAATTTTATTATTTGGTCATAACAAAAATCGCTTTGCAAGGCAGAAGAAGAACACCGCATTCCAAGAAAAACACCTGCTACCTACTGTCAAATTTGGTGGAGGTTCCCTCATGTTGTGGGGCTGTGTGGCTAATTCAGGGACTGGGACCCTTGTTAAAGTCGAGGGTCAGATGAATTCAACCCAATATCAACAAATTCTTCACGATAATGTTCAAGCATCAGTCACAAAGTTGAAATTATGCAGGGGTTGGATATTCCAACAAGACAATGACCCAAAAAACAGTTCGAAATCTATAAAGGCATTCATGCAGAGGGAGAAGTACAATGTTCTGGAATGGTCGTCACAGTCCCGACTTGAATATCATCGAAAACCTATGGGATGATTTGAAGCAGGCTGCCCTTGCTTGGCAGCCATCAAATTTAACTGAACTGGAGAGATTTTGTATGGAAGAATGGTCAAAAATACCTCCATCCAGAATCCAAACACTCATCAAAGGCAATAGGAGGTGTCTAGAGGCTGTTATATTTGCAAATGGAGGCTCAACTAAGTATTAATGTAATATCTCTGTTGAGGAACCCAAATTTATACACCTGTCTAATTTTGTTATGATGTATATTGCATATTTTATGTTAATCCAATAAACTTTATGTCAGTGCTGAAATACTACTGTTTCCATAAGGCATATCATGTAGTAAAAGGAAGTTGCTACTTTGAAAGCTCAGCCAATGATAAACAAAAATCAAGAATTAAGAGGGGTTCCCAAACTTTTCCATATGACTGTATATTACAGTATATATATATATATATATATAGCATTAAAGCCCAGAGACACACCCAGCTGTTTCAGATTTCTATTTCTGCTAACCATTTGACAGAATGACATATGAATCTAAGTTATTCAGATGACGAAGGATGTACTTGTATAGCTAAAATTAGAAGTTTGTGTTGGAAGATTACTCTTATTACAGCATTGCAAAACAAAACATTCTCTTCCACATCACAGAATCAATCACTAAGTAGAAAAAGAGATACATTTGATTGAATGTTTACATTCACACACACATACTATACCTACATACGTCAAGTCCCAGGATACTGTTGTGCATAGTAAACTGATTCACTTTTCACATTAGTATGGACTGTGCATCTAAACACTACAAAGGAGGTGGATTGTTTGAATAAAATGTTCCAATAGGTAATGTACCTCTATCCTTGGAAAAATAAGAATGGCCAAATCATAACACTGCCTTAATCAGAAATATTTATTAGAGCAATACGCTTTGATTTGTGTGTTTTAGAAATGTAACACACTCTTGCAACCAATGCTGACCTTTGCCCCAGTTTCTTTCCAGCAGACTTTGGTGCCCCAAGCCATTCAGCACATGCAGAGCAAAAGTCATTAGGTCTAAAGTGAACAAAATATTTTACCCCTAACAAGGAAAACTTTGATCTTATACATTTGGCCTCTGTTAATTTTTACAAGCGAAACCAAGAAGCACACATTGTGTGCATCTATTTTCCAAAAATCTGTTTACCTTAGAAAAGGAAAAAATGATTGTGCTCAACTAGAGGCTATAGATACAAACATTTTTGTTAGGTTTTTGAAGTTTCCTAATAGTAGAAATATGTATAGGTGGCAATACAAAACACATTAAGCTAATGTAGAAGAGGGGGAAAAAATCTATACTTTACAGAAAGCATTCCTGGTTCTTTTCATCAACTCACATCTTGTGATAGGCGTTTAATTCCGTAAGGGAAAGCAGATATAAAATAATCTTTTTTTTTTTTTTTAACTTCTCATATCTCAGACTGTTTACAAATAAATAAATAAATAAATAAAAACACTATTCATTCTAACTGCATGCCCTAATTCCACTCAAATACAGCTCATGTCTAAAATTTCCCTGTCTTACACACACACACACACTTGTGTATGTACGTATTTATTTATTTAAAAAGCCAATAATTCACTTTGCAGAATCATAGCAATTTAAAACAGACAAAAGAGGGCAGTCATTAAAGCAGTTGATTCATTCATTTTAAAACTGGAGTGCAAGAAAGAAGATAAATATTAACACATAAATGTATTTACCATCCATCCATCCATTATCCAACCCGCTGAATCCGAACACAGGTTCATGGGGGTCTGCTGGAGCCAATCCCAGCCAACACAGGGCACAAGGCAGGAACCAATCCCGGGCAGGGTGCCAACACACCGCAGAAATGTATTTTCCACATAGTAGAAATTAAAATTGATTTTAAATGCGACTTTCCCCAAATTAAAAAAATATTTAATATTAATTTATAAACTTGCTTATGGATTTTAACGGTTAGCATTCCTTGATTTCTCAATTTATACAAAAGTGGTTCTGTTAAAACTATAACAATATTATGCTTTTCAGAGAACTGCATATACATTGCATATGAATGAAACAGATTTGGTTTCGAGCACAGTTCACTGGTCACATTATTCACTATACTTGTTTTTACAAATGAGTTGAAACTGAATCACCCTATATATTAAGATTTCATACTGATGGACAAAGAGGGATTTATCTTGGGAACACTAAAAAACAATACAAGATATGTTTCCCCTAATTAGTGTTGCTACTTAGTCAAGTATGTAGACTGTATTATTATCATCTTAATTGGTAAACTTAATATGTTAAATATTGCTTCTGACCTCATACATGGTCGCTTTTTTCCACAATTAAGTGCATACCTGCTCATTATTACAAATCTCAATTTAACAGCTTAAATGCAGTGAAGACTTTGCTAGACTACATTCTGCAGAATGTAGTTACCTTGAGCTTGATGGCATGGCTGAAGTCCAGGAGGAAAAATGATATTCTATAATTGGACTGGAAGGTTTTACATATGAAAAAGGGGGAAAGGGCAAGTGGCATCACAGAGAGAATTCGGCATATGCCCATAAGCCTTCAAAGGCTCAAGCTTCTCCTACAACTTCAAAGTTTATACTTATAAACTATGTGCTCCTCAGCACTGTTATGTGATTTTTTTTTTTCTGTTAACAGCAAATATGGTCTGAGATTTTTCAGGCAAGAAGACAGATTTTTCAACGTGAGGTAGTTACACACACTAACCATAGCACCAAAGAGTGGCAACATGTTGCACACGATTAGCACTTACAAGTATGACTTTCACTATATTCTGTACATATGACAATTTGACTCTAATTTCCCTATAAAGTATATAAATGAAGAAACTATAACTTCAGGGAATATGAGAAAGTACTGAAAAGCTAACATGCCTGAGTAAGCATATCATGGAAGCTGATGGGGGTACCTACTTGTTAGTGCTGGGCGGTATACTGGTTCATACCAAAAACCGTTTACTTTTGTTATGATATTGATTTTTCTTATTTCGCAACACTGGTTTAAATAGCCTAAACAATGTTCGGATCGTGGCGCAGCGGGGAAACTTTAATGGGGGACCTTTTTAACTGCTGCACCGCTAAACACGCATGAAATGGAGTACACGTGTTAGTGGAGTTATATGCTGGTGCCCTGTTGAAGATTTGCTCCTGCCTCGCTCACAATGCTTGCTGGGATGGGTGCAACCCTGAATGGATGGCATAATTAAATATGTATAACGAAGATTTTTTTTTAAAGTTCTGAACACTCCATGGTCTAAGTTTATAACTAGTTTTAATTTCACAAAGATGTTTATCATGTGGTGATTGGTTATGTGGAGAAAGAAAAAGGAAGGATAGTGCAAAAGAAAGTCAGTTTAAGACGCGTGTAGCGATTAACAACTGGGTCGGGGAAAACTTAACACAAAGCATTTAATGTGATATATTAACTTATGACAGGTTTGAGAAGAACTAGTAAATTTAAACATTGAGTTTAGGATGAAATTTAGTTTGCGACATTCTACTTTAACCTATACTAATAAAAGGCAAAGCCCTCACTGACTGACTCACTCACTCATTACTAATTCTCCAAATTCCTGTGTAGGTAGAAGGCTGAAATTTGGCAGGCTCATTCCTTACAGCTTACTTACAAGAGTTAAGCAGGTTTCATTTCGAAATTCTACTCGTAACGGTCATAACTGGAACCTAGTTACGTACATATATATGGCCATAGCCTGCAGCTCGGTCACCGTGCGAGGCGGAGTTGCGTCCTCCATCAGCACGCCTCCCATGTAATTGACTGCCTGCTCACATAAGGCCGTCCGTCAGCGGCAATCCAATAGACACGCTACCGCTAAATATTCGCAGGTGAAGGACTGTGCTTATGCGAGTGACGCATACAAGCTTTGTTATGCCTACGACGAATACAATATTTGTGAGATACAAGTTTAATGAGAGGACGCAGTGTATAAACAGGACTTTTGAACACTTTGTAACGGAGTTAAAATTGCTGGTGAAGGACTGTGCTTATGCAAACGAAGATGAGATGGTCAGGGATAGAATAGTGTTTGGCACAAACTCAGCAAAAGTGCGAGAGAAACTTTTAAGTGCTGGGTCTGAGCTAACATTAAATATAGCCGTGGACATCGCAAGATCGCATGAGATAGCACAAGCACAGCTGAGAATCTTCGATGCATGTACTCCGAGCGGCACACGTGAACTGACTGTGAAAGCAGTACGCAGAGAACAAGCAACAGCTCCAAAGAGCGCTGAACAAAAACCGCATTACACAATTGAGAAGGCAGCAAAAGAATATGAAGTGAGTGACGCATACAAGCAATGACGAATACGATATTCGCAAGATACAAGTTTAATGAGAAGACGCAGGGTATAAACGAGACTTCTGATCACTTTGTAACGGAGTTAAAATTGCTGTAACGGAGTTAAAACTGCTGGTGAAGGACTGTGCTTATGCAAACGAATAGGAAAGCAAGGTGTAAAGCTTAACTTTAAATTAAGTTCATAGACACGCTGCCACTGGCGTTTGTCATGCCGAGAGACTGTGTTTGTGGAGGGATGGACAGTTAAGGCAGGTGGCGGAGTCACGTCATCATCTCCCCTCCCATTCACATCATTTCATTCACTTCATTTTGCTCCGAGCCGAGCTCCGCAGCTGGCGCGGTCTTGCCGTTCTTTTTCTTTAGTGTTTAGTTCTCTCTCCTTTACTGATTTATATAAAGGAGAGTTGAGATCCGAGAGACTGTGTTTGTGGAGGGATTGAGAGTTGAGGCGGGTGGGGGAGTCGCATCATCATCTCCCCTCCCATTCACTTCATTTCGCTCCGAGCTGAGCTCCGCAGCTAAAGCGGTCTAACGGAAACAACTTCGTGACGCTGCTGCCAAATACTCACAGAAAAATCCACAAGTTAATAGACACGCTGTCGCTAGAGTTTCTCCACACTCTGAATCCTCCAGGCACTCCTGAGCATAATCTAATTTTGAAGGTTGGGACACCAATAATGTTACTGAAAAACTTACAGCCACCGAAACTGTGTAACGGCACGAGACTTCAGGTCATGTGTCTGCAAAAGAACCTAATTGAGGCAACTATTGTTACTGGCAGTTGCTCAGGGAAGAGAGTTTTTATTCTTCGCATCCCCGTTATACCCTCTGATCTCCCATTTCAATTCAAATGCCTCCAATTTCCAGTAAGGCTCTGCTTCGCGATGACAATTAATAATCGCGGGTATTTTGCTAGTGACAAAGTAAACTATGAGAATAAAGTGGAAATGTCAACTTTAATCTCGACATAAGCGTCGAGAATAAAGTCGAAATGTCAAGAATAAAGTCAACATGTCGACTTGGAAAATGTGGTTAACATCCACTCATGCATGGGAAAAATATACCGTCCAATACCGTGAAACCGGTATAATTTTGAAAAATACCGTGATATAGAATTTTGGTCATACCGCCCAGCACTACTACTTGTACAAAACATAATATGCAAGCAAGTTGTTTGCTCGTCATGTAAGGTACAACATGGAAGCAACCAGACTGATCATATACCACTGCTGTCCATAATTAGTAAGCCTCTCCTTACAGTGTCTGAATAGCAGCACAGCATCTTGCATCTCAGCAATACAGCCCTAAAAATGACACACAGGCCAGTACCACATATGTACTTGAAGACCGACACATAACAGGTTGCCAGACTCTGGCATCTGGGATTAGATGTAAATTTAGTATGTAGGACTGTGTGAATGTTTCAAAGGCCAGAAACTGATAATCCCCAAATAGCTGTGCCCCAAACTGTGTCCATTCTATTGAAGCTGCCAGAGATGATCAATTGCTCAATGTCCAAACATACTTGAAACAAAAATCAGAATCAGGTCACATATACATAGAATAAATATTTTACTGATCTTATGCATCTTATAAACAATTACACTTCAAATTTAACTTCTCAGCATCTCAATTTTTCCACTAGTTTCAAATCAGAAATTTTGTCAAAAATAACCTACCCAGTTTTCCCCACTTCCCACTCATTTCTATTCCAGAAGAAATACTGATCAGTCTTGAAGATTTAGACAGCATTTCAACAATACATAAAAACATCTTAAAGTCTCACCCTTTTAAAGATCCTAGGGTACAGTGTGGAAAGGAGTTTTCACTTAATATCTCAGAGAAGGAGTGGAAGGCAGCCATACATAGAATACACTCTAGTTCCATATGCGCAAAACATTTTATCATTCAAACTTAAAACATTTCATTGACCATATTTACTTCATTTAAAATTATCTAAAATATATCCAAGGCAAGATCTAACGTGGGAACATTGCAATCTAGCTCCAGCTTCATTAGGCCATGTTTTAGAAATGCTCCAAATTAACATAATTTTGGACAAAAATTTTTGAATGCCTATTAGACAGCCTTGGTGTCACAATCGGTCCTAATCCATTAACAGCTATGTAATCCACCCCACCTCTTTTAAGTATTATTGGAAATGGGGAAAAAAAAAAATTAAACTGTCACTTAAGGGATCTGTTCCAAACCTTTTTTTTTTTTTTTATAAATATGGCAAAATCTAATTAATAAAATAAGCATTTATAATGTAGAAAAGGACATTCTCTCTACTCTGTTGCATTTTTTGCCTATTAAATAAAAAAAATCTTGGGTCGAAATGTGATCACCTCGGAGAGACACTTTGACGTCACGTGAGACTAGACATTACAACCTAAGGAAGCAAGACCCGTGAGACGGTCACTTTTGCACATCACACCATACTTAAACAATTTAAAACAAGTTCAAGGACATCTAACTTGCAGTTGTTGGAATGCTTTTGGCAGGCAGACTTCATGTGCCCCCAGCTCTTAAAAAATGTTATACGTTCTAGATGGCACACTAAGCAAAGAAGAAAGAGCAATGTGTAGAAAAAAGACACAAAAGCATTGGAGAGAAAAGAAAGCAAAAAAGGATGCACAAGAGAACAATAATAATCTATGTGCAAATTCAGAAAATAAGGAAAGTAATCAGCCTGGACGTCCCATGAGAGAAACTTTAACGTCCCACAAGACAAAGCAGTGAGACAAAATGACAGCTGCTGTACAGGCTTTTAAATGATCGACATGCAGCAAGACAAGCAGCATGGCAGGAGCAAGCAGAAAGACAGCAGCTGATCCATCAGCATCTCCTTAGCGTGCGTTCAGCCCCCCTCCCCACAACACGAGTGGCAGAGACACAAAGTAAAAGGCGCTTCGATTGCCCTTAAGTGAGCGAAGCAAGGACAGCTGCTGTAGAGGCTTTGAAATGATCGACATGCATCGCGAGAAGCAGAACATGCAACACGGCAGGAGGTGCAATAAGCAAGCAGGTAATCCATCCGTATCTCCAAAGCGTGCATTCAGCCACCCCCTTCACAACGCGAACAGCAGAGACGTGAAGTGGCTAGAGCGTGGCACGCCCCAGGGTAGGGGGGAGGGTGTAGCGAGCAGGGAGCAAGCTCTCTAGTATTTAATAAAAATAAAACAAGATATTTTATTGCTATCCAGGGGAGAAGTCACTTACTCTTGCAGCAACACAGAACACCAACATAGTGCAGAATGACAAAATGAAGACTAATACAGAGTAAATTTTTAACATACAGTAGCCCTAAAAATATTTTACTACGTCAGTACTGTCTATTTTAACTGGCATAGGTGAAGATGGGTATCATCGGAGGAGGCTTTTAACATTTTAAAAAAAAAAAAAAAACAACAACCAACACACAACAGCAGCAGTGGTGCTGCAGAACAATAAATTATGCAGTGGATTGTCATTATGTCCTAAAATTCTACCATCATTTTTTTTCTGCGGCTAATCTCAAGCAAGTCCAGTGTCTCTTTTGTAATGCAGCTGGCCTTCCTGATCAGTTAATTCAGACATTTGGTATACACCAAGTTCACATTACTTTACCACCTCACCACTGTACTGAACAGCGCACTGAGTGCATTGGAGTCTCATTAAATAGAAAGAATTCCACTGGTCAAGTTTGGTACAGACGGTCTATCCATTCATATTAACTGGTTTCATTGGCCCCTCAAAGAATTTGATCCACACCATCACTGCCTCCCCAAGATAGTGACTAATCTCTGGGGATCCCTGCCATGCATAAAGTTTGTCACCAGCTTGATAATGTTTGTAAGCTGATGTTGGTCTCTACATCACAACAAAGTCCTATTCCATTTTCTATACTATACCTCAATGTAGGTTACAAAGCACAAGTCTTCCAGAATCTTCTGTTGTTCAAACAAACTGTAGTTGTACTTAGAATTAGTTGTGTTGGGAGTAAAGTAAAAGAGAAATGAGGCAGTTCCCTGGGATATCCTGTTTTGCTTTCTGCCATCTCCAAAACATTGTCCTGGATCTTCATAAATTGTTGGTTGTCAGTTAGAGCAGGGTTTATCAACCCTTTTCATGCCAAGCCCTCTAATAGACCCCCTATCCATTACCATCCAAAAAATGACATATCCCACATGTCAATAACCACATGTAGTAGGTCTGTATAGCAGTTTAAGTGCATGTAACAAAACTATATAAAACAAAAAAGGCACTTTTTACTATGGAAAAAATAGGCTGCTCATAATAAACAAACAAAACTCACACTAGGCCTAGTAGGGTTTTTGGACTTGGATGTTCTTGCACAGTTTGCCCACTCTGGGTTGTAGCTATCTTAGGGACAATCTCAAATAATTTTCCATATTTAGATGTGCCGTTTTTGGTTTTTAGTACTTTAAAACCTGCCTCACACAGATATGTTGTTGCAAATGGTAAGAGACATGGCTTTGTTGCTCAAAACTGGGTATTTGTTACTGAGATTGCTACAAAAGTCTGATGGGGAATGGCAGAGAATTATATTTTCAACCTTCCAACATTGGCTATTTAAAATCAGTTCTCTTGTGACCTCAAATCAAGACAATCCTGTTCGGTTTTGGACTCAAAAGGATTTCTAATACAGCTTAAATGACAATTAACCAGGTCTGGGAAATAGTCGCTGAAGTATTTCTTCAGGTGTGTCAGATATGACAGTATTATAAGCAGGACTATATCTGGAGCCGCATTGGACGTTCCTAGCTCCTGGTGAAGGAGCGGGAACCTTACAGTATTTCCTTTGTTTACTTTTTTCACCCAAAGTCTGATTTTTTTGTACAAATGCAAGAACTTTGAAAATGAAGTATGCTGTGATCGCGGCCCTGCATGCTCCGATTCAAGGTATTTAAAAGTGGAAATATGTTAACCAAATACACAAGCTTCAGAGCCCACTTGTTGGTTGTCAAAACAGCTAGCAAACTACAAGTTCTCAGACAAGAGAAATTCACACAGCTCTTTGCAGAGATCAAACACTCATTTTAAAACTACCCTGCAAGATAGCCACCAGATATCAGAATGCAGCAGAAGGCTTTCAGAACTGGTACCCATGTCACTGCACAGTGAAACATGCAGGATGAAATCACAGCATCTGGAGCTCTGGCCATTATTAACGCGACAACTCCAGTATACTTGCCTGTCCTGGCAGTGGCACAATCCGTATAGACATCCATGCAGTAAGACCAGTCGATTAAATTTGCCTGCATGAATGCGACACGTTTTCTTTTTTGCTGAATAAAAGCACCTCAAAAACTTTCCATTTCCAATAAATCAGACATAGACAATAAGCTGTGCTGCATTAGCTGCATTTGTGCTTTCATCCAACTGCTGCTTTTTACCTGTTGCATCCTCAGCCATGTCAGATATCCGTCTACACACACTGTTGTCTGACAAAGGTATAAGAGTTAGTTTTACAGGCAGCTACTTCAACAAGCAATTCCCGAACTATGTCTTTGGTCACCATTAATATAGGGTGGTCCAGATCTAATTATGCAACTTTTAATGCAATGCAGGAAAACAATGCAAGACAAAAGAATTGTTTGAAATATCTTGTAATAAATGAAAATGGACTTACAATGAATTAATTCACTGATTTTCCATGTAATGTCCCACTTGTCCTCCATTCAGTTGTGAATTCTCTGTGTAATAAACTTAAGTTATAGCGTAATGAAAATTGCATAATTAGATCTGGACCACCCTGTATAGGTTCTTCTCCAACTATGTGAGTTTTCATCACACAGGCAATGCAATATGACGCCAAAAAAAAAAAGACACCTTCAGTGCCCTCTCTGAAACCATTGCTTGATGTGTGAAAGTGCTCACTTATTTCACAATCAGTGCTGCTTTCCTTTGGAAAAAGTCAACATGGTTTCCCAACATCAGCTAAATGCTTTCATTTTAGAGGTTTTTTCAATTTAGACAGCTTTAGAGATTCGTTTGAAACAATTTCCTGAAAAAGAACGCATTTGGGGTAATCAAGTCAGTCTTTTTTCTTAGCCAGCACAAAAATGAACTCTATGCATGAAGCTGCAAACTTTCTAGATTTAGATTTTGCTGTAGAATATGACTCACTTGATGAATTTAAAACAGAACTACAAGATAGGTTTTCTTCAGAATAATTCCATTTTAAAAAGTGGCCCATCATTATGTATGTTTTAGCGTTTCATGCACTATGTCTAGCTTGTTATGAACTGTTTAAATGCTACAATGCAATGTGTGTATGTCTATAGTAGCCTTCAAGCAGCATTTGAAAAAAGTGTTAAATAATAGGGGCAGTAGCGCTTCTGCCTTGCAGTTGGGAGACCTGGGTTCGCTTCCCGGGTCCTCCCTGCAGGAGTTTGCATTTTCTCCCAGTGTCTGCGTAAATTGTTCCTAGTGTGTGCGTGTGCCTGCCCTGCGGTGGGCTGGCGCCCTGCCTGGGGCTTGTTTCCTGCCTTGCACCCTGTGTTAGCTGGGATTAGCTCCAGCAGACCCCTGTGACCCTTTAGTTAGGATACAGCGGGTTGGATAATGGTTGGTTACATAATAGGCGTAGTTGGCAAGTGCACTAATGAAATGATGATATTATTAAAATACAATGTGAACTAGAAAAATGCTTTATTTACAGCTTTTTAAATAATAAAATCGATTTTTTTTGCCCCTCCAGCATGTCCCTGCAGACCCCAGGGTGGAACTACTGGGCTTGCCTCTCCCAGCTGCCTGCAATCAGCGCAAGCCTGCGCTCGCTCGCTCTCGCTCTCCTGCACCGGCTTTCTCCTTCCTGCTTCCATCTCCCTTCTCCATTAACTTCCCTTCACATTCTTTTTTCTTCTTTATTTTTTCATCCGCCTTGCGCTTCTATTATGTGATACGGGGATGTGGATTAGATGTGGCAGTCAGCAACTCCCGGCAACAATTACGGATGCGGACGACTCCTCACCTGTGCACTTAAGCGAGGACTGTCTGCATCACAAAATACCCAGGAACCATTCCGGCCACACTACCACGCCCCCTCTCTAAGCCGTGAGGGTGGCGATTATTTATTTAAAAAGTGTCTTTTTTGACTTGAGCTGTGGACCCGCTACACCACAGGCAGATGGCAAAGCTTGCACATGATCTCCCAGTGATACAAATACCAAGGCTGCACACAGAACATGGACATAACACCTATTTATAAAGAAAACAAGAAATGTTTCTTGTTAAGTTCAATGCACTTATATTCAACCACAAAGTTAAGACTGGAACCCACAGAGTCATCTTCCATTGAATTTAACCGAGTAACTACAGACACAACAGATGATGGTACTCATTACATTTAATGTTTTGAAATTGCAAAGATGTATTATATACTCTAGCAAAAACAATACTGAGGAAGCTAGGAAATAAAAATAAATACAAAGCAACAAGAATGTAAAGACATACACAAAAGGTGTATTTTTTAAAGTTAAAGTCTGGATTTACTCAAAACTGTCAATTCATAATTTAAAACTATATTCTTCCATTCAGAGGTGTTGCTAGATCCCCTCTGGAGTTGTTGTGCTGTCAATGTTTTGGGGGTTGGTTGAGGGGGCTGAGGTCTCAACTGGACTTTCCATGCTTTTGTCATCTGGAGGGTGGGCTTGTCTCCATTGAAGTTTTCGCACTGCTGGCAACCATTATCAAAACAGTAAATGGGAGAAACCAAGGCTAGCCTATTGAAGATCAGGGGCTATATGCATATGTGCATTGAAGAGTTAAGGGAGCTCACAAAGATCAGGGAATAAAGCCCTGGAAAAACCCACCCCCAATACCACTGCTTAAATTGCAGGTTTCAGGGAATTGAAGGCTATTCTAACAATATTATGTTCCAGACAAATTAACCAATAGATACTGGTCCAAACACAGAGCTCATTCAAAACACACATCCACACTTTAAATATTTTGTATTAAAAACTAATATAATATGCACATCTTTGGGATCTGTATGAAAAGACAGGACAGAGAGTTGTCTTATTTTAAATCACAGCCTGCCACATTTCCAAGCACATTTGTAGAAATAGCTGCAGAGTAGCATATGTCATTATTCCTGCCTCTTACGATTGTCACACATTACAATTTGTTCATCTTACAATTTGCTTTGCAACTCAACATGGCAGTTCTACGCCTTTAAAGATAAAGGTAAATTCTACGGAATCACAATGGGTCTGGATATCATAATTTGAAAGGTCATGATTCCAGCAGCAAAATTGCACTCTCACATGACCTGAACCTAGTGCTTCACTGATAAATTTAAGGGGCCAAGGCTGAATGTCTCAACAGGGCTTGTGTGGCAAATAGTCATCAATGAAATTAAAAACAGACAGGACTCCTCAGGGGTTTGTCCTCGCACCGTCACTTTTTCCGATTTACATTAATGAAAATATACAGTACATTACCAGTAAAGATAGTAAACTTGTGAAATGTGCAGATGATACTAAATTAGAGCAATGGCAGATTGTGGACCAAATACCAAAATTACTGAGGAGACAACAAAAATTCAGAACTTAGACAAGCTTCAGAACTGGGCAAAAACTTAGAAAATGCAGTTTAATGTAGAAAAGTGCAAACTGGTACATATGGGCAAACATAATGTCAATTATAAATACAAGATAGGACATACTGTTTTAAAGGAAGCAACCTCTGAAAAGGATTTAGGAGTTTATATCGACACAGCATTTTCATCCTCTAAGCAATGTGTAGAAGTGATTAAAAAAGCAAATAAAATGTTGTTTTGTTTTCAACAAATGTTATGATACAACTTAATGGATGTTATGCTTAGAGACGGTATAATGCACAAGTAAGACAGCATCTGGAGTACTGTGTGCAATTCTAGTCACCATGCCACAAGAGAAACATAACAGCAATCGAAGCTGTGCAGTGGAGGGCAATCAAGTGCATCCCAGACTTAAGGGAATGTTGTACTCCGACAGACTCCGAAAAATAAATATGTTTAGTCTTGAGCAGAGCAGACTTTATGGAACCCAATCCAGGTTTTCAAAATTCTTAAAGGCACTGATAAAGTAGACCCAGCAGAATTATTTCAGCCTAACAGTGAATCACGTACTCAAGGACACCAGTGGAAATTAAGGGCAGTGCATTTAGGACTGATGTCAGAAAACACTTCTTTACACAAAAGGAACCTGGAACAAACTACTGATCCATGTAGTTAAAGCAGAAACCTTGACACTCTTTAAGAAGTATCTGGATGAGAGATTGGGACAGTTTAGCTATTAGATAAACAAACAAGCTTCATGAATTGAATTGTCTCCTATCATTTGTCAGATTTTTTTATGTTCTAACCAAAGCAAAGAAAGGCACCATCCCTCCCCCAAATCAGAACACTGTGATTTCTTCAAGAAAAATGCCCCCGACTTGGATGAAGCAAGTACAGACAATACATATAAGGGTGCTTTTTGGATGGATGGACAAACTGATGTCCCTTGTTTTGGCAAGACCATGTTTTTATCAGCATAAAAAACTAACACCTTCAATTACACTTTGCTTAAAAAGCAAATAAGATGTATATATTACCTGGAAGTACTCTCTGGGCTCCAGGTTTGTCCCTCCAGTGTATATATAAGGGTGACCAACTCCGATCCTGGAGAGCCACAGTGGCTGCAGGTTTTTGTTCCAAGCCAGTTGCTTAATTAGAACCCAATCCTCACCAATAACACATCTTATTTAATTTCATTACTTGTTAGTGTTTATTTCTTAAATCAGGATTTTGTTATACCTTTCTAATGATACATGTATCATCTAAGAGATTTCATATCTAAAATGGATGAGTAATTTTAGGTTCTTCACTTTCTCTTCAGTCCTCCTGAGTACTTAAACCAAATAGTGAATAATGAATACACACAGGTAGAACTAGGGACAAGCCAGATGTAGAACTGCTGGTTCCTTTGTCATTTGGTGTCTTTTGCTAATAAGGAGCAGTTAAAACAATGAATATAGCTGGTAAAGACTAAAATAAGCAATTAAGAGTTCATAATCTTAAAAAGAGTAAAACAACTAAAATGAAGCACAAAAATGACACTTGAGCAACAAGTGCTTCATCAGCGTATTAATGTGAATTATTTTTCATGAAGCAATTAGGATGGAACAAAAACTTTAAGCCATTGTGGCCCTCCAGGGCCGACGTCGTTCAGCCCTGATTAAAAAGGTCAGAGTCTTAAATAGCAAATAAACAAAATTAAGTTAATTAGTAGCAAAAAGTAGTCACTAATTAAGATAATAGTTAGGATGAAACCCTGGAGCCGCTGTGGATTCCCAGGAATGGAGCTGGCCACCCCTGGTGTATATGGCATCAGCCAATCCAGCAATAAGCCTGCACAAATATTCTGCAAGGCTTCTTTACCACTGCACCATGCAAGGAAATCATTATAAGAATATTTTACTACAACATCCTCCATCTTTGAACAAACAGGTACAACCAGAGTTAAGCTCTGGTGTATCAATTCTATTGTTTCAGAAATCAGTTCTCTAAAGCACAAAACACAATTAATGTGCTTCACTCCATATGAGGCCCCAGGAAATACCAGGCTATAAGTCTGTATCAAAATAAGGCAGAATTTTGAAATACTTGTGACACATAATGTTTATTTAATATATACATTGTGTGTATTGCATATATGCATACACACTTAAAACAATCATTCCAAGTTTGTTTGTTGGTTTATTTTAGTTGGCGATTTTTTTACTCCATGTTAACCATCAATTAAACTCACATTTCGTTCTAAATAAAAAACTCAGTTCAATCGGTAGCCCTCAAGATTCTTAATTGTTTCAGCAGCAGATTAACCTACCACACGAAAAAAACAGCAAACTATAAAAAGATCCTAAAATAAAACCAGCAAAAAAAAAAAAAAAAAAAAAAAAAAAAAAAAAAAACCTGCATAATACTTTTAGATGTGCCCCATCACAAACAAAATACAAAATGTCAACTTTGTATACACTAGATTAGAAGCAGCACCCAGTTAAATATTAATCACTGCTTTGATTAACAATGCAGTACATAAAAGGATTTTAAACATTAGTGGGGGGAGGTTTTTTTAATCTGTACCTAGTGAGAACTTAAGCAAAATGACACCTTTTATTGGCTAACTAGTTAGCCAATAAAAGTTGTCATTTTACTTTACTTCTCACTACATCCATAATGGCTAACATGATACAACACCTTAATCTGTATCTAGAAATAATTTGGTCTGTTTTGTGTATGATAATTTTTTTGTTAAACAAACCATTAACAGTATTTATTGATAATCGGTTACAAGGAAAAGTCTGTTTAGTTATAATATATAAGCAGACTGGTGATCATAACAAAAAAAAAACACTAATATGCTGCCATTTCATCAGTAACTATAACAATAACTATTTTAACCATACTAAGTAAGTAAAACATTTTCTCATGACAATACTAAACATATTCAATAAATGATATTGAGGAGCACTAAAAAAGGTCAAAAGAAGAACAACTAGATTGATTCTAGAACTGGTATATGAGTAAGGAGTTTCACCTTTTTAGTTTAAGCAAAATGGAGGATACAAAAAGACAATTAAAATATTCAAAAAGTACAAAAGAAACTAGCACAGCTGTTATTTTAAATGAGAATATGGAGTAAAAATTTAACCTAGTTAAGGACTATTCTTTTTTACAAATGTTATAACCTTTTTTTACCCTCACTTGGAGAACCATAGATATTCGAAATAAAATTATCAAGTAGGGAAATATAAAGTGGGTTCTTTGGGGACCTTCAAAACTTGACTGCATGATGTATGATGTGATGGTTGGGTCAATAGGAATTGATGAGCTACAGTATGTTTAACTGAATGAACAAGTTAAGGATATTCTTATGTTCTAGTTAATTGTTCACTAAACAGTTTCTTCCATCACAATCAATGTTTTATATTACAGGAGTAGGAGCAGGACTGTATGAGCTTGTTTCTGAAAAACACATATTGGGAATATTCAATAGCGTACACTATCACCACTGGTTTTCTACTGGAACACCCATCTGGTCAAGCCATCTTTTCTGACTTTCCTATTCTTGTTTTACTTTACATTCTGCTAATCATTTTCCTCTCCACTGCAACTTTTTATTATTTCTGTACTTCTGATCCAGCCATTAATGATGTATTTTACCTCTGCAAGCCATCTTGACTTATTCTCATTTTCTAATTTCAAGTTTAGTTATACCTTTAGTAGTTGCATTCATGGCTTCCTTTCCTAAACAAAGAGTTGTTTATCTTTTCAATGAAAACTAAATTTGTATGCTACAGAAAACTGGAGATAGTGGCTCTCCGGAAGCATTACACCTTAATTTTTAGTGATTTGATATTTAATGCAATTTATTGCATACATTCATCTGCTTTCATCTCCTATTATCGTCTTATTTCTAGCTGGATAATGTTCAGGTTTTTTTTTGTTTTTGAGTTACTCTTTCAAAAGGTGTATTTATTAGGCCATGTTGTCCAATTCAGTGCAGCATGAACTGGAGTTTAATTACAGAAACGTTGGGCATAATGCATGAGTTGAACTCACACTATCATTACTAATTGTTCAACAACTTTATCCAAGATGACCAACAAAATTGGAGAGATACAATTGGTTATGTTTCTTTTTTGGTTTTTCCAATCAGAGCAGGTTAAGTGACCTGGTCATATAGTGTCAGTAGTATGATTTGAACCCACAGTCTCCAGATTTGAAGTCCAAAGCCTTAACTACATAACTACTGTTGGTGACATGCACACCAGCTTATTGTAAGACATGAGCCACACTTATACACAGGCCAGACCAATTCAGGGTCACTTATTCATCTAACAGAACCTGTTCAGGAAGCTGGAGAAAAACAAACAAGGGAAACCCATAATTTCGACGCTGTAATGCGATGGTGTTAAACATAAACATACATGTCCAGTGTAAACATTAAAGTGATGGATTGTATATATAGTAGTGCTAATCACAAAACTGCTCTGTATAAAAATTAGCTCTGTTTATTACTTTGCAATGCAATGCAATATATAATTTTCTTACCGATGAGGAGTGACAGACAGGTTTTCTGGTTTTGCCAAGGGCTTTTTGACAGTAATCACTGTTAAAGGGTCAAAATAACAAAAGGTTGTTTTTCCTGTTTTTTTTTTTTCTTTTTACATCTGCAAAGCTTTGCGATAGTACTGACAACTAAATACTTGACAGAACAGAAGTACTGACTAATCAATACTGACTAGGCATTGGATGGAAGAGGGTACCAGGCCAGTTTCAATGCAAACAGACATATTTATATTGTTGAGTGTAATTTAATTTATGTAAGATGTGCTGCATCAATTACATGGTTGATTTAAAATACAACTGACAGTACAATCAGTTTTTTTTTGCCAGCTATGTAGTTTAAACGTATGACTTAATGACCAGACACTGTATAGCCAAAACAAATTTGCATATTAAGGATGCACTTAAAACATATCCAGACATAATGTACATTTTTGTTTGCAATTATATAGTTTTGTGTTACCTCAATAGGTGTTAAGTTAACCTGCAATTATAAACTGGTTCTATGTGAATATACAGCAAGCATATGTGTCTACAGAAGTGAGACATGTGATGAACTGGGGCACCTTCTCAATCATTTGGTTCCTTCCTTACCCCAAAATTACCAATACAAGTTATTAACAGAGAGACACTGACTTTGATTAGGTACTATTGAGAATATTAATTAAAGCTATGCAAAACGCACTTGAATTCTTACTTTTTTGAGAAATTTAAAGTAACATAGTTGGCATCTCAGTATTACTAAATATGCAGGTACAAAGGGGTTTCTTTATTTTTTTTGTATGTACTTTTCTTCACAGACTTGCACAGGGACATTTGACTGGCTTTATCATGTGAATTGCTACATGGTATAAAGAAAGATTGACTTTGTACGTCACTTAGACTTGGACAGCTGAACCTTTTGCAACAGCCTGGAAAACAGCCAAAGCATTTCAACCTCAGCCATTAAAAACTAGTTGCTTATCTTAGAAGTTCTGCTCTGTTTTAAAACCAGAGTATATCCCCGATTAGTCAGCCACAAATGCTATAAAGCCTTAAGTTTTCTTTGCTGTGATTCTAGCAATCTGCACAAGTGTTTTTTTTTTGTTTCTAAGACACTTTTTAAAGCAAATTGCCTTTATGTACAGAATGCAAATTATAGTGCACTGAAAATCCCTGAATGATTTTATTTTTTAGACTTCTAAGTGACACATTGTCCATAAAGTTGTATGCAATTGATCAAAAATTAATGAAAAAAATAAGATTACATTTAGTGATTTTTTTTTCTCTACAGATGTGAAAAATTACACATTTTACAAAGTTGCTTCATTTTTAATTTTAAGGAATGATACATGATGTGATTTTTGGGTAAATTTGATTAAACTGCAGTTGGATTACAGGGATATTTCTCCTGAGAAACACCAGTACATGTGTTATATATATATATATATATATATATATATATATATATATATATATATACATACACACACACACACATACATACACACACATTTTGCATTGTAGTTGAGAATTTCTATCTATAAAATCAAACACAACCGATAATGATGGCATACTTGTTGCACAATACAAAATGATTTTTGTATGACTATATGTTCTTCTACAGTTTGTTTTCACTGCTAAAAGCAAAATTAACGGCTTACCTGGCTTCTTGACGACTTTAATCTGCATTATGGAACAAATGAGTCTGATCGCTGACAGCAATTATATTGTTAAAAAACTACAAAATTACAAGAATGCATATGTTACTTCAGACACACCTCCTAGCAAAAGATATTAACATACAGCTTGCATTTGGGCTAAACTTGGAAATAAAAGTCGACCCCAACCTCAGGTCGACGATAAAGTCAAATTCCCAACAAAATAAAAGGGAAAAGACCCAAATGCAGGGGGTGTTTAGGGACAGATTCGTGCGTGACCCCTGTGACCCCGCCCTGCAGAAATGGAGAAGCCCGCCCATTGGTTAAAAGAGACAAGCCTTCTTATCAGCAGCCACTTACACACACCTCCTGACCGATATACATCCAATCAAATGTCACATTACGCTTCTCTAGAATATAAAGATTTCAGTACAAGGCGAAGGGCTTATAGTCTAAGATTGCCAATAAAATGAATTTTATCAGCTCTCAAGTGTTTTATAATCGTGAGAACGTAGACTTTAAACACACCAATAATGCACTACAAGGTTACAGCAGAGACTGTCTTTATATTATATGCAAATGAGATGTCGGCCAAACTGAAATAACAGCAGTGCAATCTCAAAAAAAATCACAACATTTCACATACAACAAAAGGTCACGCATTCTAACCACAAACTACTGTTTTAAAAAATAAATGAACTCATACACAACGCCAACATAGTAATGAATGGCACACAAACACGTATTGCCTTCGTCCATTTGAAATAAGAAAGTGACAAACTCACGCGGTCGGTTTCTTTTGCCTGAATCCATTCGTCTTCTGAGTCTGCATTTCTTTGCCGGGGATCCATGGCTTTGCGATTCCTGATGAAGATGGTGGAAATTTTCTGTACTTCCCAGGCCACTGGCGCCGTAGGTTCCATTGCTGTGAGGCTGCGTGTGGAATCCATTCTGTACTCCATTTATATAGCACGGAGGTGATGTCTTCTGATCATGTATGGATTTTGCTTTTTCCATAATTAAAGCCAGAGGTGAACTGAGAATTGAGAGAGAAAAATAAAACACCACGCAGCCCCGCACTCCTCCGTGTTTGTATGTTGAGAATTTAACTCAAGGTTTGCATGCATCACACGCTGGAAGCTCAAGGTTACTGATGAAGTATTCATCTGCTGCTTTGCAAGCGACAGAAAACAATGCGCTATCCACTAAAGCGCACACCGAGCGAGGTCACTGTCGGTCATTTCTTCTTCCACGCTCTGCCGAATGCCAACCCCCCTTCTTCTTACTCTGAAAACCGGCGGCAGACGTCACCTGCCCGCCCCCTTTCTTCTTTTCATAAGGCACGAGAACGAACCCGCCTCCTCTTTCCATGGTTTGTAGAGGGCACCTTGTGACGTGAACAGGGAAGAAAAGATGGCAAAGTGCGTGGACATGCTGAAATAAACTGTATGGTAGTGGTAAATTACACAAAACATGCCAATTTTGTAGACTCGTTTTCAATAGTACTTATTCAGTTCAGTCTCGGAGCATTTCATTGTTAACGTTGCAGATCGCGTTATAAGATTTAACTGAATTCAGTTCGAATTGCTTAAATATTTATTTCAGATTATTTTAGCGCAGGTAGATTGAGAAATGGCGTTGCCAATTTCGGAATCACACCCGCTCGAGTTTAACACGTGGTCAACTCTTATTCATTTAACGTTTTCCGATCTGAGAGGTAACTGTATACGTCGTTCTATACAAGTTTATTTGGTTAAATGTACATCATTATAACATACATAGGAATTATATTAATGTATCATCTTCACTGTCCTCTACTCTGAGCCCCTGATACATTCACCTAATTCCTATGTATTTTATTATGATGTGAATTTAAGCAAATAAACTTGTACAGAAATGACAAATTATTTTGCACATTTTTTAATACGGCGATGATTCATATGTATTTGAAAGACGAACATTTAACAGATTAATAAGTAGATCGATAGATACTATGACTTATTTTAATATAGATAGTTAGGCTTGTTATTCTTCTTACCCAGAAAAAAATGTTTGAAGAAATGTAGGTTAATTCTAAAGGTAGTGTTAATTAATTAATAATATTCGTATAACACTTTTATCACCTTCTCAAAACGCTTTATATACAGTGAGGAACCATTTTAATCACCGCAAATGTGTAGCATACACCGGCAGTCATTCTTGCTCCTGTACGCTCACCACACATTAGCTATTAGGTGGTGAATGTGTGAGAGAGATAGTAAGCCAATAATGGACTGTTGATGATTAGGAGGCCAGAATTACCAAGTTGCAGTGGGCACTTTAGCCAGGACATCAGAAAACCCCCTAGTCTTTTCAAAAGATACCCAACAATCTCTTATGATCACACAGAGTGAGGACCTTGGTTTTGCACCTCATCTGAAGGATTGGGCCAGTTTTTACAGTACAGAATCCCTGGTTGGAATTTACACACAGACCACAGGGTCCCATGATGGCCTTACCACTACCTCTTCTAGCAGCAATCCAAGCTTTTCCTACGTGGTCTCCCATCCAAATACTGGCCAGGTCCAAGCATGCTTAACTTCAGGTGAATCACCTATTCTGAATCTCAGGTAGTATTGCTGCTGGTTTTGTGTTAACTATAGATGAGTGAATGCAGTTACTTGAAAGAACTTGTACCCCCTAGTATGCATTGATGAGTCTTATAAAATGGAGACAGCCTAAGCTGCCATATCTGTTTGTTGGCTTCAAGGAGAACTTCAAAACTACCATCATAATTTTTTATTTTTAATAGACAAAGTAATTAATGACCATGATAGATATTACATCAAGTGCATTTAAAAATAAAATTAAGAAACTCTTTTGCACACTGAGAGGTTTGTTGGACTCTTAAACTACTTATTCATATAGCTGAAACAGCAACCTTGCTAGTTTTGGTAGGAGTAAAATAACTAAGATTGCAACTTCACTTCGACCAAACTGAGTAGTCTGGCTCGAGGTTCTTGAGGGTTGGCACTGACTTGGACCACAACTGATTTACAGGTATAAGAATAATGTTATACTGTAGATGGTATACATAACATAACATTCTTAAACCCACTTAATCCAATTCATGGTCCTTGGGGTTGAGAAAACAGCATGAAACAGGGTTCCAGTCCTTTGCCAGACTTAAAGGGTTTATACATAATTATATTAATTCTGTTTTATGTAGCCCCCATGACCCTGTAGTTAGGATATAGCGGGTTGGATAATGGATGGATATTAATTCTGTTTTATGTAGCCCCCGTGACCCTGTAGTTAGGATATAGTGGGTTGGATAATGGATGGATAGATGTTTTATGTAGCATAATATTCTCAGACCCACTTATTATAATTCAGGGTCTGTGGAATCATGGAAACAGCTCTAACAGGGTTTCAGTCCATTGCTATGCCTACGGTAAATGATATATACGTAATTAGATTAATTCTGTTTTACACAAAGGCATTCAGGCTCTTCTAAATGGCAAAACAATGAAGATGACTATCTTTTTGATATATGTGACCTCAGACAAATCATTTTAGTTTACTCATTAATCTCACCAGTGAAAGATCTCATAAGTCTGCAGGTGAGAGGTTCAGATAATGGGTCAAACAAACATTTCCCAGAGTAAAAAAACAAACAACTAATTCAATTTGAATTTGTTACTAGTAGTGAAATAATAAATAGAACAGGTTTACCTTTTAACCAGTGTTACTAATTGTATAGAGGTAGTAATCATCTTGTAGACTACAGAGAGAAAATAACTATTACTTTTTTATTTTTAATACACTTCAGCTTGCATTTCATAGCTTTTACTTATTGCTTGGTGTAAAGCAACTCCACTTGTATTAACTAGATATGATTTATCAAACTCACTAACTATGATGATGTTACATGCTTCTGAAAATAGATGATGAAAGGTACATGCACATGAATGCTTATGTTTATTATTATATTACTTCATAAAGAAGTTCCAGTGATTTTTAGTTCTTAGCCTGTGGTTTAGTCTCTGGGATGCATTTGGTAAATGTTTTCTGCACATCATCTTCAGCTGCTATGTGTTTTTCTGGCCATAAATACACATAATAACCAGATAAAGTTAATAAATCTGTCAGTGTTAACTATTGGGAACCTAAATTTGCAGCTTGATGGCAAAAGCTGAAATTTAGGAAAAAGGATGGCTACTGACAGATTCCAGCTGCAAACCAATAATGTTACTGCTAATATTTCCAGTGTCATTAAGATGATATATATTCTTAATGCTGAGGATACCAAACCAACAAATGAAAACATATGTAACAACAGGTTCAATAAACAACTTATAAAAAATGTCATTATGGTTTTGTCCACTTAGAAAGTGTTGCATTTTGTAAGAAATAATAACTGTTTCTGCCCTTTCTTGCAAATTTAAGAATGTGTTTTCTCCAATAGATTGGCCTCCCATTAACAGTTGGTCCCAGGTGCGGCCCCTGCTCACCTGGACTATTATTACTCTTCTTCTTCTGTAATTTCAGTGCTTGATGAACAAGTACCCATCAAGTACTCCTGCACAGACTCCTGCATAAAACACACAGAAACAGCAGCAGTAATTATTATTTTAATTTTATTTAACATCATAATAGAAGTGCAAGTAAATAAAAATTATATCTTTTTATTACTTTATTTACTTACTGTATCCCTCCCCCCCCACCAACATAGCAGCATGTCAGAAAGTGCTAACAGCCCTCCTGTTTCTCACACCATCACTGCTGACCAGGTTAGAACAGAACTGAGGAGACTGCATCCTAGGAAGGCAGCCGGCTAAGAGAAGGTATGCCCAAGACTTCTAAGGGTCTGTGCTGCTAAAATAGCAGAACCCCTTCAGCACATCTTCACCCTGAGCCTGCAAATGCAAAGAATCCCCACACTGTGGAAGACCTAGTGTCTCATCCTAGTTCCTAAGAAAGTGAGATCCAGTGAACTCAATGACTTCAGGCCTGTGGCTTTAACATCCCATATTACGAAGACCCTGGAGCAAATACTTCTTCATCTCCTCAGACCACAGGTGAATCACGCATTAGACCCCCTGCAGTTTGCCTATTAAGAGAAGGTGGGTGTGGATGACGCCATTATCTACCTTCTCTTCTTGGCCCACTCGCATCTGGACAAAGGAATGTAGTGCTGTGAGTATTATGTTATTTGACTTTTCCAGTGCTTTCAACACCATCTAGCCCATCCTACTGTGGGACAATCTGTAGGGGTTTGGAGTGGACTCGCAACTGGTGATATGGACTACAGATTACCTCATTGGTAGACCTCAGTCAATCAGACTGGGGAATTGCACATCACAGACTGTAATAAGTAGCACAGGATCTCCACAGGGGACTGTTCCTTCCCCTTTCTTCTTTTCCCAGTACACATTGGACAACTCAGGAACATGCCACATGAATAAGTTCACAAATGACACTGCTATTGTGGGGTGTGACGGGGTGGACAGGAGGGTTTGGTGAATGACATTGTGTGATGGTGTCGGTCAAAACAAAACCAAGGAGATGGTCGTGGACTTCCGTAGGTCTAGACCACCACTGAGACCTGTCTCCATTGAAGGGGTTGATGTGGAGTGGGTCAAGACCTGTAAATAAATACATTGGAGTGGAGTTGGATGGCACTCTGGACAGGTCAGAGAACACAAAGGCTCTGTTCAGGAAGGGGCAAAGCCAGCTCTATTTTCTGAGGAGGCTTGGCTCCTTTAACATATGTAAGAAACTCCTGCAGGTGTTCTATCAGTTGGAGGTTGCCAGTACTCTCTTCTATGCTGTGGTGTGCTTGGGAGGTGTAGCTTGAGTAAGAGAGATGCTGAGTGTATTGACAAGCTGATCAGGCAAGCAGGATCTGTTGTTGGTATTGAAATGAACTCTCTGGTGACAATTGCAGAGAGGAGGACCCTATGCAAGCTACTATCTATTATGAACCATGAACATCACCCATTATACACTACCATAATTAAGCAGAGGAGATTGTTTAGAGGTAGGCTGCTATTACAGAACTGCAATACAGACAGATACAAAAGATCTTTTGTCCCCAGAGCCATTAGACTCTTTAACTCTTTCCAACAGGGACAGGGCCTGGTTGAGTTCTGGGCCTGATGATACTTCTCTGCTCATAAGTTATATTAGCAGTATTAGTTATGCACTACATCTGATACTGTATATCACTTCCTGGTCACTACTGTATAACCTTTTCAGAATATGCCACTTAAAACATGTTATCCTGTCAGCTTAAGCCATGTCACTTTATTATTAATGTAACCTTTGTATCTGTCTCTTTAATATTAGGTGCCACCAGTCACTTTGGTAGTATAGTATTATTTGCATAATTCTCATTGCACTGGTATTATTGTATGCACCAGCTTGTGACTGCATTATTTGTATAGTATTTGTTATTTTTATAGTGTGTACTTAAATGTTTGTATTTAACTTGGTATAATTTTTATCTACTGGTTCTTAAATTTCCCTTGGGATCAATAAAATATCTATCTATCTACCTGGATATGCCTGGTCATCTTGATACAACAGACATGCAAGAGTAAACAAGCAATAAGATCTCTTGGCTGACAAATAATAACACTACAGTACTCTATGTTCCCAGATAAAAAAAGGCTGAGACAAGGTTGCCTCTTTAAAGGTAAGGACATTAAGGAATCTAACTTATTTAACTAATTGGCAACAAAGTTTCTGGGGTCAGTGGGACCATGTTACTCATTTAATAGAATTCGTAGTATGGAGGCTGAGTGTAGTAAAGGCTAAACGGACTACATGAGAACACACTAGGGGCCACTGAGAGAGTTCTAGTTGGCTGTCTTTGTAGCCAAAAAGTGTTGTACCACATCCTGAGGATTGGGCTTTAAAGACACTTCAGGTCTGTGACAGAAATCATTGTGCAGTTTCTTATTTAACATGAGAATTAGATAGACTCATTGAATATGCAGTTGAAGCCTGTTTATGAACAAGTCTTAAATTCTCAAGGACGACAACAGCTTCTACATTGCTGTTATTTTTAGTTTATTCATGTTAATGTTGCTGTTAATTAAGATTAGTTCAAGTTTACAAAAATAGAGCAATATGGTATGACAGAAAAATAACCTTTTGGCAGGATAGAATAATATCTGTAAACTAAAGCTGTGCTTTTGTATTACAGGTGTGGGCCCGATTGACTAAAGATTGCCTAATTACAATTGTTCTCAGATAGAGGTGGGGAGACAACTTGGTATTTGCCATTTGCACTCTTTTGTTGTTTAAAGCATGTTCTGATTTTTAAGCTTTGAGTCTCCGTTGACAATTGATGGCCCTTTTTTGTTATTATAAATATACCCCCATTATCTGATTGCGTTTTTAACTCATCAGCCAATTCACCTTTCTTAGGTGTTTTGGTGACACAGGTGTAAGCAAAGTTGCCTCAAAGCTGTGGAAGGCTGGATTTGACTTCTGGCATGGACAGTATCTTCGTGGAATTCTTAGTCTGTTTCCACTGAAAGTCATGCATTTTGGGATAACTGGTTGAGTATGACTGAATGTGGCCTGTGATAGATCCACTTTAGGAGTAGGTTTCTAACCCGAGGTCTCCTACTCCGGACCTGGAGAGCTATGTGGCTGCAGGTTTTCATTTTAACCCTTTTCTTAACTAGTAACATGTTTTTGCTCTTAATTAACTTTTCTTGCCTTCATTTTAATTGAGTTGCTATTTAAGACTCAGACTCCTTAATTGTTTTTTTTTTCTCTTTCATTAGCAGCCAAACATTAACGAGACACAGAACGAGTCAACACACAACCAGCAAACTGTGTCCATCACACAATATGAAAATAAAGAAAATTGAAGATCTCAGTAATGTTAATCTGCTCTGGTGCACAAAACATTTTGACGGTACTCTTAGAAAACAAAAAATCAACAGTTTTGGAAATGTCTGCTGTGGCTGAATGAGGATGCCAACAAATCATGGAATTATACAACAGGCTTAATTAACAACAATAATCGGCTCCTGTTTAAGAAACTGGTTGGACTTATATATTGATTGGTGTCTGAGGCCCCGATTTAGCTGGTCATCTGTTGGCTCACTTCATATCTAATTTTTGTTTGTATGCCGTTTAAGGAAAAATGAAGCAGTTCACAAAACTGAACCTTGAAAAACAAGCTAATTAAAATGAAGGGAAATGAACTTTATTAGCAGCAAAAACTGATCACTAATGAAGACAAGAGTTAGAATTAAAACCTGCAGCAGCAGTAGTGCTCCAGGACCAGAGTTGGATGCCACTGACTGTAACATAGATTTGTGGCAGATAAACCAAGCTAGGGTGGCACAGTGGCGTAGTGGGTAGTGCTGCTGCCTTACAGTTAGGAGATCCGGGTTCACTTCCCAGGTCCTCCCTGCATGGAGTTTGCATGTTCTCCCCGTGTCTGTGTGGGTTTACTCTGGATACTCAGGTTTCCTCCCACAGTTCAAAGACATGCAGGTTGGGTGCATTGGCAATCCTAAATTTTGCTTGGTGTGTGTGCGCCCTGCGGTGGGCTAGCACCCTGCCTGGGGTTTGTTTCCTGCCTTGCACCCTGTGTTGGCTGGGATTGGCTCCAGCAGACACCTGTGACCCTGTAGTTAGGATATAACGGATTGGATAATGGATGGATGGGTAAACCAAGCTAAAGCTCCTCCCCCCACCTCCAATGGCTGCCAGTGTCCCAGCAGCCTTGAACCTTCAGTTAACTATTAACTCTCTAAAACCTGCTCTGTCAGAGGGACAGCATGTTCCCATATGTTCCTGTATAGGAACATGTGAATCCAAAGCAGCAAAGTGATGTTGCCACATCTGAACATTGCCTCCCTAGTCTAACGCTGACACTGGATAAAAGCTCAGGAATCCATGAGAAATAACAAATGCTGGATCACCAGTCCTGTAGTTTTCTTCAGGTTGCCTCAATCCAAGTCTTATTCATGCTGATGCCCTTGCATAATGTCCTTAAAGGCCACATGGAACACACAAACACACAAGTTGTACAGCTACACATACCCCTAGTGTTCTCACAGTAGCATATGCAGGACCATTTTGTCTGTTTTCTTGTCTCTTTCCTATAGACTTTCAATGGTATTTAACCCTTTCATGTGTCAACCAGGAGATGCCTCCACTGTTGTCAACATCTTTCCAAACCAAACACCCCTTCTCTGAATATTATATGATTAATAATGTGTTTGCCATTTGTTATATGTTTTAAAACTTGCATAAAACAGTATTCTGTTTTAAGCTGATTTTTATACATAATTACAAACCTGAATATGCTTTCTCACAGGTGGAGTAGTTCTCAAGATTGTGTAGAATATTGCTATGTCTTTATATAATAATAAGGGAAATATCTACTCAGAAACAAAAAAAAGCTCACTGACTAAGCTAGAAATGAGCCATTTAGTGGGTGTCAGATCAGATGAATACAAGAATGCTCATTAAACGAGATAATCTTTGCAGATGGTCTTTCACAGTACAGTACATGGTGAACTGTTCATTTGTGCCAAACAAACTACTCATTAGCTGGTTCCATCTGCTATAGAAGGTAGGGATAGAATGTCAGGCTTCATGGTAAACATTAAAATGATCAAACTGATCAGAGATGTGCTCTATGAGAACACTGGTAAATTACTGAATGAGTGGCTGATCCAGTATAACTAATATCCTGTATAAGTGACACTTAAAGGTTGCCATTTTTAAGACTTATCTCGTTTTATTCCCTATTTTACAGCTTGTCTCTCTCTTTTTGTATTATATTATACACATGTTTAGTAGCTGTATTTGCAACATAAGCATTGCAAATTATTATGTTAAAGGAATAATACTTTCAGTAATGTAATACTCTTTAGGGCAGTGGTTAGCATTGCTGCTTCATGGATCCAATATTCCAGTAGTAGCCTTTGCAGAATATGGACATTCTCACCAATGACTCCACAGGTTTGACTCCCACAATTTCCTAAGATGTAAAAGTTAACAGGCAATTCTAAATTGGACGAGCACCCCATTCGGGGCTGGTTCCTGCCCTACACCTCATGTTGCCAGGATGGGCACTAAACCCTTAATGCTGAAATGGATTACACACTAGAGAATGTTATGCTACTTTTTCAGTCATAAACTAGAATGTGACAAGCAACTCTGAACAGGGGCCATGGAGCTTAAAAAAGTGTTAATATCTTATTGTTACTGCTACACATATTTCAAAATTTTAGGTTACAAAAAAAAAAATACCTCAACTATAATTCACATATTTTAAATATTTAATAATGGATGTAGTACAATATGCAATGATTTGGTAGAGATTCACCATAAATTGCAAAGTTAAATATGATATTTCAATGATCACACTTACCATCACATAAAATATCATAAAATAATTTTGTATCACAATTTTATAAAAAATAACAAACTGAATGCTTGCAAGATTTGCATCATTAAAGATTCAGCTCTCAGTAACATACATTTGAAGCATGCCAGGGATGTTGCTATGGAATTTCGTGTACTTCACTATGCAGTTTAGCCGAGATTGTGATTGCGGCTGAAAGAAAAACACGTGCTAATATGTTCCTGTAATATCTCAGCTGTGTTGGAAATAAAAGAGGAAGCATAAATTAGGCTGCTTTAGAATATAGATGAGGCCATTGTCCCATACAAGCTTCCGATTTATATCAAAAAGAAAGAAAGAAAGAAAGGTACATTTTTTGCTATTTAATAAAACACTATTTCTTTATCTTTACATCATATAACATAATATATTTATATATACATATATTTATATATATATATATATATATATACATATATTTATATATATATATATATATATATATATATATATACAAATGCATTTCACACCAAACAAATATAGAAATGATTTTCTTACAGACACAACATTATTTAAAACGCAGAAATGCTAATACATTCTTAAAGTAGGACTGTGACAAAAGGTAACCTAAAATAGACAGACTCATGCCTACCATGCATTTGGGAGTATGTGTGTAAAGTTTTTAAATTGTATTGATGTGTGCACACAGTATACTAAAATAAACCTTTTTATTATGATCATTTAATAGCCATTAAAAATAACAAATGCTAATGGCACCACAGTGGTGGGGTGGTATAATACAGTTTTTAACACTGTTACCTCCTGGACAGAGTATCCTGGATATAAATTCCATACCCAGTCACTCTCTGTATGTAGTTTCTGTGTTCTACCTTTGTCTTTTCCTTCCACATCCTTAATACATGTGGAGTTAAATTATAAGTCCAAGTGAGCATGCTTGAATATGCATTATATGCAGACTCTCTGAAAGAGGCAAAGTTACCATCCACATCTCAACTGTCAGCATGTACAATGTCGCAAAGAAGCAGAAGTCATAGCCAAAATCAAAGGCATGCAGCACAAACTTTTTTTTTTTAAATTATCTACTCAAATGCTATTCGTCTTGTTTTTTTTTATCAAAAGTAATTGATTGAGTCACTGCATTTTAATACACTTTTGTAAAATCTATATCAAAATCAGTGATGCAACAAAAAGGTCACTGACATGACACAATTGTCCCAAATATCAGGCACAATTTGTGGGCAATGGCAATTTACTATACCTAACTCACTTTTAATTTTATGATCTATACAGTAGAAAACATTTCAAATACTGTGTGGTCAAATCTTGAAAGGAATGCTGGTTCATTTCAGTTTAATGAAATATAGTAACACTGTATTCAGTTTATACTACATATACAGTATATACTGTGTATAGTGGTAGTGGACGGCCAGAGCCCTTACATGGATGGGACGCCCTGACTATGGAAGGACTGGGGCAGAAAGTATTTCCAGGACAGTTTCTCCCCTGGACCAACAGAGGGCAGCCCCATTGGTTTCCAAAAGTTCAACCCTGTTGGGACCCATGGCCACCACCAGGGACGCATGGATGTTTTCAGGGCCCTATTTGGTACCACTTCCCACACCTGGAAGTGCTGCCTGAAGAAGCTCGTTGGGCACCTAAAGTCCTTCCGGGTGCCCTATAAAAAGGGGCTAGTCACCAGACGTCATCAGCCAGAGTCAGGAGGAAGAGGACAAAGCCTGTAGGGAGGACTGAAGGTGACGGTGAAAAGATTGCACTTGATTTGTGTGCTGTGGAAGACAACTGTATAAATAAACTGTGTGCTGTGTGGAGTAGAATTAGTGTCTTGAGTGTTTGTGTCGAGGTTGGGGCGGCTGTACACACCCAGGCATCACAATATATATATAAATAACCAACAAGCATTAGATGCTGTCAATCAACAAAAACAAATTCATTTGACATGTTAAGTTGTAGCGCAGCTGCCTTGCAGTTAGGAGACCCAGGTTCGCTTCCCTGGTCCTCCTTGTATGGAGTTTGCATGTTCTCCCCATGTCTGCTTGGGTTTCCTCCCACAGTCCAAAGACATGCAGGTTAGGTGCATTGGCGATTCTAAATTGTCCCTAGTGTGTACTTGGTGTGTGTGCGTGTGTGTGTGTGCCCTGCGGTGGGCTAGCACCCTGCCCGGGGTTCGTTTCCTGCCTTACGCCCTGTGTTGGCTCCAGCAGACCCCCGTGACCCTGTAGTTAGGATATAGTGGGTTAGATGATGGATGGATGTTAAGTTGTTTTGGATTTTTTTTTCTATTAAACAAAAAACATCACATTTCTAATATGTGTGGTTTATTTCATAAACACAGGAATGGATAACAAAGGACAATGTATATTTTGTGTATTTCTTTACCAAGTGAGTTCTGATCCATCCCAAGCTAAAAACTTTCCAGTTTTATGTAAATTGAGGCCATCAATAACATTCATTAGGCACTGAACTGAATATGCAGCACTGAAGAGTTTTTCTTTGGGAACATTTTGGCGATAAGGCATAGAGAGATCAGTTTCCACTGTGCCAGGATGCAAGGACACGCACACAACCTTAGCTCTTCCTCTGCCCATTTCAATACTTAGATTTTTGGTTGCCATATTCAGTGCTGCCTTTGACATGCGATAGCTGTACCATCCACCTAAACCTAGAGACAAAACAAATAGTTAATCAGATATCCAAACAATATGTAGAAAATTGTAAAGTAATTATTGCACATCTCACTAAGATAGTCTGTTGGTAACTAACTGATACAGAGTCATTGTTATTATGCTTTTGATCATCTCAATGAGTGAATGGTATGAGATATTATTGTCGATGTTATAAACAACTAGCAAAATACCTGCGCTTCACAGCGGAGAAGTAATGTGTTAAAGAAGTTATGAAAAAGAAAAGGAAACATTTTAAAAATAACGTAACATGATTGTCAATGTAATTGTTTTGTGACTGTTATGAGTGTTGCTGTCATCAAGGATTTGAATATCATTATTTCTTTCAATCAGGTTCGTATTTGGAGGATGTGTTGTGTTCAAGTTACATTCCGTGTTTGTCTAGTCTATCCCTGACCATCTCATCTTCGTTGTCAACTGTTGTAAAGATAACAGGTTTCATTCATCGAAGTGATCACTACCCAAATCGGTACTCGTGAATCTAAGATGTTTAACAGGCATTCCCGGTATTAAGTTGTGGATTTGCCTGCGAATATTTAGTGGCAGCGTGTCTATGAACGTAATTTAAACTTAAGCTTTACACCTTGCTTTCCTATTGATATGTCTACAAAGGCTTGTTCAGTATCAGAGGGTTTTTCCTTTCCTACTGCATCAATAAGCAGCTCGTCTTCCTCTTTATCTGAGACATCACACACTGCATGCACGGGTTTACCTTTCCCAGTCCTGCAAAGTCAGTTCACATGAGCCGCTCGGAATACTTGCATCGAAGGTTCTCAGCTGTGCTTGTGCTATCTCGTGCGATCTTGCGATGTCCACGGCTTTATTTAATGTTAGCTCAGATCCGGCACTTAAAAGTTTCTCTCGCACTTTTGCTGAGTTTGTGCCAAACACCATTCTATCCCTGACCATCTCATCTTCGTTTACATAAGCACAGTCCTTCACCAGCAATTTTAACTCTGTTACAAAGTGATCAAAAGTCTCATTTATACCCTGCGTCCTCTCATTAAACTTGCATCTCACGAATATCGTATTCGTCTTAGGCATGACAAACGCCAGCGGCAGCGTGTCTATGAACCTAATTTAAAGTTAAGCTTTACACCTTGCTTTCCTATTCGTTTGCATAAGCACAGTCCTTCACCAGCAATTTTAACTCCGTTACAGCAATTTTAACTCCGTTACAAAGTGATCAAAAGTCTCGTTTATACCCTGCGTCTTCTCATTAAACTTGTATCTCGCGAATATCGTATTCGTCGTATGCATGATAAATGCCAGCGGCAGCCTGTCTATTAACTTTAAACTTAAGGTTTACACCGTGCTTTGTTTCCGCAGTAGCTGCACTTATGAATATGCTTGTATGCGTCACTTGCTTCATATTCTTTTGCTGCATTCTCAATTGTGTAATGCGTTTTTTGTTCAGCGCTTTTTGGAGCTCTTGCTTGTTCTCTGCATACGCGTTCACAGTCAGTTCACGTGAGCCGCTCGGAGTACATGCATCGAAGGTTCTCAGCTGTGCTTGTGCTCTCTCGTGCAATCTTGCGATGTCCACGGCTTTATTTAATGTTAGCTAAGACCCGGCACTTAAAAGTTTCTCTCGCACTTTCGCTGAGTTTGTGCCAAACACTAGTCTATCCCTGACCATCTCATCTTCGTTTGCATAAGCACAGTCCTTCACCAGTGAGTATTTAGCGGCAGCGTGTCTATTGGATTGCTGCTGACGGGCGGCCTTATATGGGCAGGCACTCAATTACGTGGGAGGCATGATGATGGGGGACGCAACTCCGCCTCTCACGGCGACCGAGCTGCAGGCTATGGCCGTATATATGTACGTAAGTAGGTTCCAGTTATGACCGTTACGTGTAGAATTTTGAAACGAAACCTGCTTAACTTTTGTAAGTAAGCTGTAAGGAATGAGCCTGCCAAATTTCAGCCTTCTACCTACACGGGACGTTGGAGAATTAGTGATGAGTGTGTGAGTGAGTCAGTCAGACAGTCAGACAGTCAGTCAGTCAGTGAGTGCTTTGCCTTTTATTAGTATAGATATCTCTAGTTACTTTGAACATGCCTTAACCAAAGTTTTGCTATATTAATGCAAGCCTTTCACAGTCATTTTTAGTACATTTAGATACAGTATATTGGAATCTTGAGCAATATAAGGCAACCCTTTTTCATTTGACAGATTTTTACTACTCACAAGGTTGGCATGGTAGTTCAGTGATTAATTATGAATCCATCATCCTGGGTTTGAATCCTGAGCCAAGTCACAGATTGCATGAACTATGTACATTCTACTCAAGTTCTCCTCCCACATCGCAAAAAACTTGCATATTACGTTAAACAATTCTTTATAGTGTGATTGTAATTGCACAAGAGTGGGTCCTGCGATGCACCCCATCCACAGTTAGTCCCAGCCTTGTACTCAAGACTGCCTAAATAGACTCCTGCCCATTGTGAACCCAACTGAAGTGATTAAGTTTGAGAACTTATTTATGGGCCACCCGGCAAAATGTCAACTTGGCATTAAGTTTTTAATTAAGTATTGAATAGTTTCAGTATGGCATTCTTAAAATTCTTAAAATATACAGAAGAGGCAGTTTATTTGCTGCTGTTTCTTCTTTATGTCTAGTATTAGCCATATTTTGCTTTTACAGAATCCAGACAGAAAGTACCAGGCAAGATAAATTGATACACACAAGTATACTGAGAAGGGATAAGGAGCTTAGTTCCTGATTGTGACCATTTTTGACAGGTAACAAAACTAGTAATACAGTATACATTTACAAATAGCATAATTAAAACTGCAGACTAGGGATGCACTGCATTTTTAGCCATTGAAAATATTTGGCCAAAAATAGAAAATCACGGAACATTCAATATTTGTCCAAATGTGTGATATTGTTTGTTGTATTTTTTGACCAAATGTGTGATGCTGTTTCTGTTTCTCTCTTGTACTTTTATGGATCATTCAAAGTGTGTGTCCTGTTCTACATAAAATGACCACAACACATCACACTGTATTTAGAGGTGTAGACGCCATCTTTAGAAGATAATGTTGCATTACTTCTAAAGAGAAATAGTGGTGACTTACTGATGCTTTTAAGAAAACAAAAACCAACAGACAAAGAAAGGGAGAAGCAAAAAATTTAAAAAAGTGTTCAGCATTTGCCATAGTGTTTTCTGAAATTTGGCTTTAGCCAAAAATTTTCATTCTGGTGCCTCACAATGCAGACATGTTAATGTCTAAAAAGAACCTGAGTAACCATTTTGTTTTTGGTATGCCTGTTCTTTACCTTCAACTTACTAGTAGATTACTGACAGCATTATATGAGCAGACAATACAATTTAAATTAGGGTACATCGTGTGCAATTACCAGAAACACTAATGTGCTCACTCAGAGAATTAATAGCACAAAAGTGGTTCCAAAAAAGGCATAACTGAATGCACATCTCACCATATGTGCAGCACATATCAACAAAGTCTCATTTTTGTATGGTGCAGTTACATGGGGCAAAGCAAATGAGGGTTTACAAAATAAGGACTGGCCTTGGATTCATCCTGATGAAAATACCATGATATGGTAAAAGATACATACAGCATATACTGTACATGTATATGCTCTGCAGTGCTGATGGTGGCACTATAGTAGTACAGGGTGTTTTCATGGCACAAATTAGGACATTGACATTAGTATGGTGTGAGATGTTCAGCCCGGACACAACCAAACGGACACTGACAGTTCATAAAACACACGCTTTTATTCTTACAAGTGTCCCCAAACACAAGTCCCGCACACTCACACAAACACCCTTACTCGGGCCTTCAACTGTCCGTGGGCTGCCTTTCTTCCTCCAGCTCCCGACTTCAACTGTAGGAATGCGGCCCCTTTTATAGTCACCCAGATGTGCTCCAGGTGTTTGCTGATGCCCTTCCGGCGGCACTTCCTGGTGTGGCGGAAGTGCTGCACTAGCACCTGGAAGCACTCCGGGCATCCCTGGTGTGGTGGAAGTGCAGGTTTCCCAGGCTCCACAACGCTTGGGGCACCCCCTGGTGGCAGCCATGGGTCCCAATGGGTTTGAGCCTCCAGGGCAGTTGCCCCCTCGTGGCCCGGGGAACGTATAAACCGCCTCCCAGTCCTTCCAGGCGTCCCTGCTGGGTCTCCCCCCTCAGCCTCCTGCCACAATGGCAACATATAAATAATATAAAATATCCAAGGATAATTTGAAAATCAGTTGGTTTTCATTATGCCAGCATTGTATGCAAGTGCAAAAGGCATTATTTTATAAATAAAGCAGTAAAATAATTTAAATACAGTTGTAACAGGGCAATACATAATGTTAAATGTGTTTATTCTGATAGTTAAGTGTTGCATGTGTCGACCTTTTTTCATGTACAAAAAAAAAAGAAAACAAAAAACACACCTCAAAAAAATGTTCCTACAGTGTTTACAAGGACATGAACAAATGTAGAATTTACTTCTATTTGAGGTGTGATTTTCTGCTGTTCATATCATCCTGTCACAGGTTACATAATTTTAAAAAAACTGCTTATTTTATTCAGGGAAGACAATAAGAACTAACTTCATTGCTCATCTCTGTAATTCAGAAACCACTATTATCAACTATAAAATGAAAAATCCTTCAACACATCTCTTTTGGTTAGCACATGGAAATAAAGTGTCTAGACATTTTTTGTTTCATTCTGCATGGCTGTCTGTTTGCTTATTAGAAGTTACTGGTTGAGTCTTTTTTCTTTTTGGAATAATTCAATTTGAACTGGTTCATTTGTCTTAATTTTACATTTTAAGGAGGCAACAGCTTTTCATCTTCTACAGTAACTGTGCTTTACATTGGACTTTTTGTCTATCATGCTGTTTGTTAATCATTTTGTAAGTAATGAAATATTATAGCCTGGACAGAGGAGTACAGAGATTTAGTATTTTTCTTATCCTTGGTGCTGTTTATATGTCTATGTAATGCTGGGGGAAACAGGAAGAGGTTGCTTGTATTTTTTTCACATTTATAACAATATATATTTCTTGATAATCACTTTTCCTTATTAACTACACTTGTTTTTTTATTGTCCAATGGGGATTTCTGTGTGAGAAGGTTAACATTAGTATGGTAAGTACAGTTACACATGGCCAAGTCTGAACTGTGCCCAAGCACTTGCTTGGCCGTAAAACCAGCCAAACTTATATTTTGGAGGCTAGTTGTTACGTGGTTGTCTTCCCAGTTAATGGATCTCAGTCCAATAGAGCATGATTGTGATGAGATGGAACAAAGTATTCAGAATAGCAATTCATCAACTACTAATCAACAACAACTACATGACAATCTAGAGTTGACATGGGCCAGAATTCCTGTGTTGTATTTCCAACACTTGTTAAGTTTAGATTATTTTAACTGTTATACGAGACTGGCTTGATATTACATACTGTAGGAGCACTGTATCTGATAAACACCTAGCGTACGTATATGCAGTCAAATGATAGTTACTTATGTTACGCGTATTTAACCATTTTCCTTATAATTAATATTTTATATATTCTTTTCCTGAAATACTTTACAATTACTGATTCAATTTATCTTACCATTGTCTCCAATAGATCCAACTTTTGCGGACATGTTTACAAGAATAGCACAGTGTTGCTTAGAATTATCAGTCAATTGCACTCCAAATTTTCCCTTTCCCTTCATCAGCAAGGGGCTGAAGTACTTCGCCATCATCAAAGGTCCTATAGTGTTTGTAGCGAGAGTTGAAACAAGACCCTAGAAGATAAAACATTACAAAAGTAAAAACAGGAAACTGATTAGATGTTACAAATAAGAGCTGCACATTTCACAACCCCTGTGGTGGGCTGGCGCCCTGCCCGGGGTTTGTTTCCTGCCTTGCGCCCTGTGTTGGCTGGGATTGGCTCCAGCAGATCCCCGTGACCTTGTAGTTAGGATATAGCAGGTTGGATAATGGATGGACATTTCACAAACCTAAATTGGATTAAAAGAATACTGAACCCAGGGCATTGTTGACATTGAGGTAAGTATCTAATGTGGAAACAAAACTGGACTTCCTACCTTGTTGCCAAATGTCTGCACTCATGACATTTGTTTTTAGCAATATGGCGTATTAAGGAAGAATAATTTATAAATGTGTACAAAACTAGACAATTAATGAGCTGGCATATTTACTTAATTGCTGGTTAGTAATGTGAGCTGCATCTAAAAGTATAACAATTTAGACATAACTTTGGAAACAGTCTAGAGAGATAAGTCCCCCTTCTAACTGGGGGAAGGGTCCCAAAAATTTTATGTCCTTATTTTGCGTCTTAAAATAAGGCCACAAACTTTCCTGCCCACAAATTGCCAGGGCTCATAATTATAGTAGACGTTTAACTAAGATGAAGGCATCCAACAGTGGTGTCTACTTTAGTAATTTGCTATACTGTATATAAAAACTATAAATATCAAACAATTTTCTGTATATTACAGAGTAGCATTTTAAATGCTGCTTATTAAATATCTGTATGTCACAAAATGATACTGCCCTGATTAATGAAATTATAACATACATTCTCATTCCCATTTATCCCAGTTCAGGGTTGTGGTGAGCCAGAGCCAATTCAGACAACACTGGGCACAAAGGAGGAACCAGTCCTAACCAGGACACTAGAGGTCTGCATCCGTAAGACCCGACTCAATGTTTTGCATCACGGGACTAAATTTGAAAGTTGTGAGCAATGTGTGGAGTGGATGGAATATTTATGGGATCAGGAGAAAAAAGGTGGAAAGGGAATGGAATCTGATAAGCACATGTTTGGAGAGACGGGAGGAAAACCCAGGATAATAAACTCCACTGCACTACCATGCCACAAAGATAATGAAATTATAGTAAATACAAAGAGATTGGCCTCCGTTTACTAATTGAATCCTGGCTTAGTAACATTGACAGGATTTGTTTAGCTGATGCCACAAATTTTAAATTTACAGCATAATCAAGAATACTAATAGACTGATTTTTACTAAATAAGTTACTGTAAGAGAATGTATGTGATTCTAAAAACTCTATAAAGAGACGTTCTTGGCTAAATTCATTACTCACTGCTGAATTTTGCAACCTTTTAACAGTTTGCAATATAAACTATTTTAAAATACTCTTTATGGGTGATTTTAATATTAATATGTTTGTATAAATGTTCAGTCTTAGCAAACCATGTTCCTGCTTAAATCTGAAATATTTTCCAGAACTAAAAAAGGTCAGAATCCAACCATTACATGCTAAAAACAATTACTTATGCTGCTGGTATTGATAATATAATTATTTTGTCAAAATGAATCAGGTTCAAATCATTAATTGATCTTCTACCACAAAAAATAAATAAACAAACTAAAACCATAACATCTCAACATCCATATTAAGACATTTACCATTACCTATCACCTTTACCAGTTTTGTTCAATTCAGTGTGGCAGATATGAGAACATATCCTAACAGCATAAGGTGCAAGGTATGGCCCAACCCTGGATGGAGCAAAGTTGATCCTAGTGTGTAAACAATAACACTAAGGTAATGTGCAGTGGAATATATGTAGGATGTGAGAAAAAAGCTAAAGTATCCAGAGAAAAGCTGCTTGCAAACACAAGGAGAACATTCAAACTCCACGCACACAATGATCAGAATCAGAATTTGAACCCAGCTTCTTGGAGCTGTAAGGCATCTACACTAACCACTGTGCCATCACAGATTAAGCAAATAAATTAAAATTAATTGAAATTTAAAACAGTTTTATGGTTAAGGAACTATAATGTGAATATGAAAATAGAAAGGGGAGAAGATCAATGAGCAGAGAGAATAAGCCAGGAACAAAACAAAAGAGGCAAGATCAAAAACAAAGCACAAGGGAACAAAACAGAATCAAACTCAGGAAAACCTAACACTAGGCTCTGCCTGGAAGACAAGCTAACACTAGAGATTTGTCATTAGAAATATTTACTGAGGAATACCAGGTATTTTTTTTAATATTGGAAGTGCAGGTGACATCACAGATCTGATCCTCGCCAATTACAAAAAAAGAAATTTGACAACATGTGACGAAAATTAAGTCACATAAATGATAAAAATAAATTTAGAAACCAAAATCAACACCTTTAAAATGGAAACAAAAGTGAAAACTAATGTTAAAAAGCAACAACAACAAAAATATACTTATAAAACTGTAAAATATTAGTTATAGATTAGCTGACATTTACAATTTACCTCAGAAACAGGTTTAAATATAGGAAATCATCTCAAAACAAAAAAAGAGAAAAAAGAACTCTCTATATCACATGTTTTAAATTACAAAAACAAAAAAACACTAAAAACACAAACTGCATCTTACATGGAGATCAATTAAATCAAAGGTTTACCAAACAAGAGTGGACAAAAAGCAATGAAAATATAAGAAAGCTTGTTATCTGGCCTACTTGAAATAAAATTTTGTATTGTAAAATCAAAATGGAAACCACTCAAATACTATTTCGAACAATAACTGTTTTGACAGAAAAGAATGTTTATGAGAAATTCCTTACTAACATCAATGCAAAATAAAGATCTACTTCAGAATCTACTAGCACATTATAGGCCATCAGCTCTCCTTGACCACCTCAGTCAGTTACCTTAATTACATTGGAAAGAAATTAATTTAACCATACATTGCTTAGACCATATTGCACAGAAATAAGTGAAAATGTCATTAAACACAAATTCTTAATATTCTCAGTAAATCCTTAAAAACAGACAGAGTTTCTGAGGTCATTTGTCTAAGAAATCAGAATTAGATCTCAATGTAATTAATAGTTAAAGATGATTTCAAGGGTACCACTTCTTTTTGAAGAATTTAAAATGCAGTAGTCTCAAAACTTCAATCTCTTTTTAAACACTACAACTGTATGAATAGATGAAATAACACAGTTACTATGCATTTAGAATAAAGAGCAGCTTTTGACACCTTTCTCATTTTTTGAGAGTATAAATCACATTACAGTGAGTGAGTCAGTTTAGTATTCAGTCAGTACTATATTCCACATATTTTTGTCTCATGTTAAATTAATCTTAGTACCCCTCCCCAACTCAATTTATAGATCTACGTGATCAGAGAGCCCAACACTAAGGAGTCACAAATACTATGACATTAAAGAGGTTAACAGACACCAGGCTTGATTATTTTAAGACAGCCTTAAATTCTTGCCAAATTTTTAAACACTCTCGACAAATCCTTCAAGAGAAAAATTGAATTTATATAAATTGATTTTAAAGACATTCTTTTTCCACTGTGTTTTGTCATATGAGTTAAGGTTCTTTGAAGTATATAATAATATAAGGTAGCACAATTCATGACAATGTTAGGCCATCTGGTGTTAGTGCTATTAAAGGATTTGGAGTAATCCATCCATCCATTTTCCAACCCGCTGAATCCGAACACAGGGTCACGGGGGTCTGCTGGAGCCAATCCCAACCAACACAGGGCACAAGGCAGGAACCAATCCCGGGCAGGGTGCCAACCCACCGCAGGGATTTGGAGTAATTGTAAATTCAAAACTATCTGGCAGATAAGCAAAAAATTTATCAAATACGATGAGTTCAGGCCATTCCCAAAACGTGACCTATTGAAGCAGATGCCTGATGACACAATTTGTGATTCAGTTATTGTCTGTGATAGTCTTAGGTTATTAGAATTTTTCACTGAATTTGTCTGTACTTTGCATACATTGTTGAATACTGTATCTTGTAGGTAACTGAATTCTATATCATATTAGTAATTTTATTTGAAAGGTCCTATTCTCAGTGTTGCCTTAGATTATCTAAGGGTGTACTTTCTGTGCCTGCAAATGCTGTCTATTTCTTCATTGTTATTGGACAGTACAGTTTCAACAATAGATATTAATGGAGGATTAGAAGAGCTGGACAGATTGCTTTAAACAATGTTTCTAATTTGTATATAGTAGAAGTAATGTGTTACAAGAAGATTATATTTGAGATGACTTTAAAAGATGTATACATATTGTCAATATAGAGATCTCTAAATGTCTAAATTACGTTTATAAATTAAACACCACATGATTAAAGTCTGGCTGGAATATTTGATTATTGTGCATGTGTGTATAATAAAGTAGCAACTCATACCTTAACTTTTAAAGCTCTACAGCAATATATTTGACCGAATCACTAGGTATCTCACACTACACAACTAGGGGTCACAAGGCAATGCCACGACTAACCCTGACTCTCTAAGATTATACAAATGAAGTCTGTGACTGCAAATTGCTGGAAAAGTTGTAAAACATGAAATAGCCTTAACACAATTATTCTAGTGATTTGTTAGTCACAGACATCATCTGTATAATCAAAGAGAGTTGGAGGGAGTCTTAGATTGCTCAAGTGATCTACAGTTGTGTAATTTGATATATACTGTGATCAAGTCCAACCAGTCTGCGACTCGCCCTGACAAAATCAAACAGGTTTAATTTTGTCTTTAGTTGTTGGTGTAGGCTTGTGTCTATGTTTAGACTCACCAGAAACTACAACAAATACAGTATAATGCAGCTAAACAAGGAATAATGAGCATTGGTGTTTTGGACCTGAGAAACAGAAGACATGGTGTCTGACACTGCATGTTTTATATACCATGACAGAACAGAAAAAAAGAAAAAATCGGTTGAGACTGCAGTTGAGCTCACTGTTCCTGTAAAACATTTGTAAGAGAATGGGACATTACTGGCTGTCAAAAAAGGAGTGCACTTGTGAAAGTTTGGAAGCATGAAACTGTCCTGGAAAGTTATTAGGCAGCTGACTAATTTGACAAACCCTGCAATTTCTTGGCATGAAATCTGCAACTGGACTCATCAAGTCTGGCACCCCCAACCAACAAACTAGAAATCATGTAATGTGACATCAGCTTTAGGAGTCTGTGTGAATTACCTGCCTTCATAAAGTGCTATGAAGTATGTGATCCAGAGTTTAAAATTCATTTGCTGCCTAACTAAACTGCCTGCTCCTTGTACAGAGGAACGACATGAGTGAGACACATTTTATAAAATGTTTACAAGGTGACTGTATCGATGGCTGGAGCATTTAATCATATAACACCTTTTATGGCATTACTGTATCTGCATGTTTCTACAATATTTTTACTATATAGACACTGATTTCTAATTTCTAATCTTCATTGAACAGCCATTTCTTAAGGTAAATTTCATCTGAACTGAAACGATTCACTCAAATAGTTAATCGATAAAATAAAAACTAAAGAAGTAATGCAAAATAATTCATAAAACTGGATTTAAAATGAAATGACAGGAGGAAGCAGTAACGAAATAAAAACAGATTTAAAAAATGTAACTAAATTAACCTTGTATTATACTTTAACTTAAAATTAAAATATATTTAGATTGATGCAAATATTAATTGTTTTGGTAGTTATAATGTTGCAATTACGGTACTTGTTAAAATGATGGAATTGGTCAAACGTTCTAATTGTGTGTGATTGACTATAAATTAAGTAGACCCCCTTCACAATTCGCCCTTTACACTAATGTGTTTGCACCTGAAAGTTGCAAGGGCTAGCAAACATATATTAAGGAAGTGTAGTAAAACTTTTTGAACAATTTTTAACCAAACTTTAGGGGTCAAAATGTTATAACCAGACAGCGCAAGTATTAGTAAGAATAGTAAAAAAAAAAAAAATACAAATCTAATTCTAAACCCGCTTATTCAGAACAGGGTCAAAGGTTGCTTGAAATACTAAATTTAATCAAACCCTTGTACCCGGATTACTACAGCAAATACAGATCGCAGCTAATGCCCCCAAGAGCTAGTGGCTCACCGTGCCACTAATCGCTAGCACCGGCATTCCTAGAGGTGTATCGTAGAGATGTATTCCACATACCCTGATGTGTGCTTTCTTTAAAGGCTGCAGTGTATTTGTGAGTCGAATATCTTCTAAAGTCCTAGAGTCGTGTTTTGAAAGGTAAGGTTGCGTGAGAGGCAAAACAAATGAAATGAGAAAGTGCTGGCCAGGATCGCAAGAGCCTCAGGGAAACACAGTGGCGTGCGATTGAGCAGCGGCTCAATATGAAATAACTACAACACTCCTTAATTTTTCACACAGGAAATATTCAGAGCATAGCTTAAAACACTTTTCCTTGTAAGTAATACTAGTTAAAATGTTAAACTGCAAGATCTTATTACAAATTCGTACACTGCTTCTCGTCATACCTCGGAAGTTAAATCTCGGAGGCTGGTTTCTCCTTTCCTTGAAGGATGTAGTATTGCAGCACAATTAATCAAAAGATCCAAGCTCCCAAATTTATCTTTAACTTTTTCGGCGGCACCTTTAATGTCTTTTTCCTTAGTTACATCGATTTTAACGACTGAAATCCTGCCGGGGTAAACCTGCGCCAAGTTGTGTAACCGGTGGGCGTGCTCAGGATCGCGACAAGTTGCGACTACTGCGATTGTACTTTGCTTTTCCAAGAGATGTTTGCAAAACTGCAGCCCAATGCCCCTGGTTGCCCCTTGCACTAAAGCCACTACTGTCATCTTGAAAATGTGGTTTGCAGCTCCACTCTGTTGTGTAACTCCGGAAAAACAGGCTTTCGTTTTGCACATGCGCAACTAATTTTCATTGCTTGCGTATAAGGCAGGGTCAGAGTTACGAAAATAACTGATGGAACACTTGAATTTTTCATTGTAATTTTTAAGACAGTCATTATCAATTCATAGTACTTACTATACAAAGGCATGTATTTATTGAAATATTTGCTATTTGGAAGCCAAAACGTATTAGGAAATCCACATTTACTTTTAAATAATACTTTCTGAATACATATAAATAGCTCTTAAGTAGCACAGTAGTTTGTGTAGTACAGATTTTTTCACTGTTTTAAAGGTAAGTGACGTTAAATTACCGTATTCGTTGATTATTAGCATATTTATATTATCTTTCGCTCTAAAAAATATCTGATTGCAAAAACAACCCTTTATTGGAGTTTTATTTCAGTAACATATTGTAGCCGCTTGGGTTTGTGGGAGCAGACCCCCTGACCCACCCTTAAATTCCGGTTGATGCAAATATTATTAGCTATATAAGAGTGTATTTCAGAGAGAATGTCCATCCATCCATCCATCCATCCATTATCCAACCCGCTATATCCTAATTACAGGGTCACGGGGGTCTGCTGGAGCCAGTCCCAGCCAACACAGGGCACAAGGCAGGAAACAAACCCTGGGCAGGGTGCCAGCCCACCACAGCAGAGAGAATGTGTTATTCTAAATTTATAAAGTTCATAATTATATATTCAAAAATTTCAGAAGTCCTCTGGGGCACTTATGTTTATTTTCATTTAGTTATTTTCATTCATTCATTCATTTTCCAACCCGCTATATCCTAACACAGGGTCACGAGGGTCTGCTGGAGCCAATCCCAGCCAGCACAGGGTGCAAGGCAGGAACAAATCCTGGGCAGGGCACCAGCCCACCGCAGTTTGGTTATTTTTGGTCTGCTTATCTTGATTAACAGATCAGGCCTCTCTATCCAAGGCAAATTCCCCCAGATTTTTCTAGGGGAGTTCCCTGATGTTTTAACTCCTCCACCATGTCTGGGGTCTGATCCAGGTCTTTGCCCAGTAGGCTTTGCTATGTGCACATCTTAAGGGATCATGTGTATCTTAGTGGACTGTAGACATCATAACTACATAGCCAAACTCAGTTCAATTAGCTTCTCTTAGTTCAGTAAAGCAGAGCTTCAACTCCAGGATCCTCCAGTGTTGGTACACAGAAATCGAGCCCAGCACTTCTGGGCAAAAACCACATTTCAGACACTTGAATTTGAGATTTCATTGTTTAATTTTCATGGTCTTTACAAATTGAGAATAATTTGGCCTTAAATTCTATCAACCAAAAATAACTTTGGTTGCAAGAAGCAGAAACAAAACTTGGACAAAAAATGAAAATTATTTCTCATCAGATATCTTTTTTGACTAAATTACCCAGCTACAGCAACTTAAAAAAACTCCTGCATCATTGGAAAGGTGCATTTGAGATAAGTGCTTCATGTCCACAGATGATTATCCTTGTGTCACATACAGGATCATCTACTTGATAGGACAATCAGACAAAAATCAGCTATGACCATATCCTTTACCAGCATACAGGGATGATGAAGGATGAAACACCGTAATAGACCAATGCACTTTCAGCTTCTGTCGCATGTCTGACTGCATTAGCAGGTGCCTCCTCTTGCAAACTCACTAAGGCTTCAGCATCAATGGAGAAAAGCTGAACTGAACACTTCTCAGACATTGTTGTGCTTTTTTTATTTGTTTTTGAGTGAATCCTTTCAAATTTAGAATATTACATGTTGACAGACCTGAACCATAAGAAGGGACAATGCACTTACTTCCCATACCTTGAGGCAATGCTATTTCTTGTTCTTCTTTTTGGTCTTATTCTTATTCTTCTACTGAATGTCCATTATGAAGACAAGTCTGACTGCTCTGTTAACTGGAAGGCTAAGTCTTGTGTTGAAAGACAGAAAAAAATTTAACCATCTTTCACAGCTAAGAATTTTTCTCATTTAAATTTAAATGGCTTTTCACTTTTGGGTTTAGTATTGTGAGACAATGAACACACTACATAAACACAGACACACACACACATATATATAAAGTACAGGCCAAAAGTTTGGACACACCTCCTCATTCAATGTGTTTTCTTTATTTTCATGACCATTTACAGCACTCCATCACTCTCCTTCTTGGTCAAATAGCCCTTACACAGCCTGGAGGTGTGTTTGGGGTCATTGTCCTGTTGAAAAATAAATGATCGTCCAACTAACCTGACTTCTGCACAACACAACTGCTGGTCCCAACCCCATTGATAAAGCAAGAAATTCCACTAAATAACCCTGATAAGGCACACCTGTGAAGTGAAAACCATTTCAGGTGACTACCTGTTGAAGCTCATCGAGAGAATGCCAAGAGTATGCAAAGCAGCAATCAGAGCAAAGGGTGGCTATTTTGAAGAAACTAGAATATAAAACATGTTTTCAGTTATTTCACCTTTTTTTGTTAAGTACATAACGCCACATGTGTTCATTCATAGTTTTGATGCCTTCAGTCATGAAAATAAAGAAAACACATTGAATCAGGAGGTGTGTCCAAACTTTTGGCCTGTACTGTATATATAGAAGTGGAACCCTTCCCCCGACTTCACCTCTCACTTCGGAGCCAGCCAGACAGACACACACACTTCCATGTGTAGACGTTTATATATAAGATATATACAGTGAAAACAAGGGCAATTGCGCTCTCTGGGTAATGCAGTAACACTGATTTGGTTAAGTTTGAGTCTGAACGTTTGTATCATTATTAATCATTAATGTTATTCTAAGTCAATGTCAGCTTATAATTAAAAATCTAGTAGTAGGGAGATATTACACATCTTGGCCACTTTAGTATGGAAGTCACTCTCATTACTGCTGAAGTAGGTAAATCTGAAAAACCAAGAATAACAAAAAAATTCTTAATAAGAGTTATAAAGAAATTATATTTCAGTGGTTTGCAATAAACACGTTTTATTATTGAAAAGTTAGCGTAGGAGAGATGTAAAGAAATCATAAAGTGGTGTGAAATAGTGTTGTAAACCCGTGAAATCACAAAAAAACACAAACACCATCTATTTATATATTACTGTAGAAATCCAAGAAAAACCCATCACTGCTGTATGAGTATTTACAACGAAAATATAACAGTTTCTTAGAAATGAAGATAATGTGTCGGTAATATCTGAAGGTCAGAATGACATAAACTCCAAAAGGTTGTCTTCGGCATATGGAACAAACGTCTGTACAGTTTCAGTCCAAGTTCGACGATACTGTTTAGCGATACCACTGGGGGGCAGCAAACACTAATGAATAAAATCACTGTCCAAATAAGATACGCTCAGCCTTTTTCAACGATTTGCCAAACCGGCGCAAGGACGCGAGTCGCATGGAACCAACAGCACAGAGGAAACCAGCCCTCGAAATGGTAGAAGGCACCTTCACTTGACTCCACAAAGTGTCAACTCACTTGACATGTCTTGGATATTAAATCGCAGCCCACGTGGATAGTGGGAGTGTGTTCAGACTGCAAACAGCCAGTTTCCGTTATCTGTTATCTGAAGCTGAAAGGAATGCGACTGCTGCTGTACATAAATACTATTTTGAATTCATTACAAATAACTGTCGTTAAATGTTTCCAGAATTCTGTTTCAGTGGAGATTCCACATTCAGTCCGTTGTTGGCATGGATTTCAACTGCTACTGCAATTTCCTCCCACATCTTAGAGACGTGCAAATGAATCTGTCTAATCATAGATTTTTTTAAACATTTTTAATCTAATTTGTAATTTTGGGAGGTGTATGACGCAAAGCAAGGAACAACCCTAAACGGAACACCAGTCCATTAAAGGGACCATGAACTTGAACTGTCAGGCTCACGTGTGGTTAAGACGGAATCGCCAGTTATAGTAACGAGGAGTAACGAGGAAAACCGGAATATTCGGGGAAAACCTCACGTCCGCATGGGGAGAACTTTATTAGCAGTGATTGGACAGCTTACAGAAAATGCCTACAGTGGTTCCAGGAGATAATCTCACTCTTAATATCACAAATCCAAGGAACTTATAATAGACTTAAAAACGCAGACCCCACAGACATCTTCTTCGGAGGGGATGCTTTTGAAAGAGCAGCTTTAAATTTCTCAGTCACTGATGAACTGAAGTGGGCTCTACACATTTCAGCTCTTGCCAAAAGGCTCACCAGACGCCTGAAGTCAGCTGTTTTTCCTGAACTCTCTGTGCACAGTGGGCCTTACTGGCACATTCTGGCGGTACCTGCTCGGCTACCGAATGTAAAGTTCAGCAAAGGGTGGTGTGGGCGACACAGAATATTACAATCTGCCGCCCTTTCGTCGGACCATCTACAACACTCGCTCCATCAGAAAGGACAACGATACAGTTAGAGACCTCAACCATTGTACATCCGATTTTCTCACTCATTCCATCTGCTAGATGGTGCAGGGCCATTGGCCTTCACTTCCTATGGATGACATCTGACCACACGTCCTATTGTTGCTAAACAGTCTAACATAGGAACAAACATTGTAAAACAACACACAATATATGCTACTTGCAAATTCATACAGTATACACATTGTATGCTATATTTTTTAATTTATTAATTCAAGTTGACTGCAATTATCTCTATAGTACATAAACGGGACTTGACGGTTTGCGGGATTCGAATTTTGAACGCTGAATCATTGCCTACGCTACAGTCCCACGCTTAATTTCACTGGCGGAAAATGGGTGGATTAATAAGATTTATAATACTATCCTGTAGTGCAATTATATTGTGCATATTTCCGATTTTTTAAAATTGTGCTAATTTAGAACATATCAGTGTTGTTTCCAGTAAACAGAGTAGTGCGTAAGATGCCACTAAATTTTCTTATACCAGTTAATATGATTATTTAGAATGCCGTTGAACATCACGTGTAAGGGATTCTAATTTAGGATGGACATCTCATCACACTCAGCGTCCTGCTTAATCAAGTTCATATCCACAAGGAGAGGGAGTCAATGGAAGCAGCACAGGGCACAAAGCATGAACAGACACGATCAGGGCACACGGCCTTCGCAGAGAACATTCATGCATACACCGTAGTCCATGCAGGGACAATTTCGAATTAATTTACCAGTCTTGCTTGTCATTGGAAATACGAGAGGAAAGTCGGAGCACCAAGGGAGAATCCCACGTAGACGCTGAGAAAATGTGCAAAATCCATTGCGAGGGATTCGATCCTACAACACTCGACTAGTGAAACGGCCCTGGAAAACTATAACTAAAACAAAAGGGCTCCTTTATTGCTCGTAATTACAGGTACATGTACATCCCTTCTTTCATGAATTCTTAGTGATCTACATATATCTTTTTAAAAATATGGTTAAAAACATTAAACCCAGAAAGACCGATGTCTTTGATTGCGCTCATGGGTCAAAAATAAATCACTTAAAGGATTTTTCTCCAAGTACTTCGGTTTTCTTCCCATGATAGAAGAACTTCCAAGAGATTTCCCAGTTTCCACAGACGTGCCTATTAGGTTAACTGGCAACTCTAAATTGCCCGTTTTCAGTTCGGGTTTGTCCCTTGCAGTACTCTGTAATGGACTGGCCGGCCAGGGTAGAAGCCCCGATTTGTGCTGGATAAATGGGTTAGAACATTTCCATTGAAACATAACTCGTCAGATACCTCCATTCTTTGTTGGGAGTCGACTTTGCAATATATATTTTTTTCACGAGGTTGTTTTTTTGTTTTATATAAAGTGGACTTGTATAACTGTGCATTCGTAGAAATATTAAACATCTTTCGACGATTATTAAGCTAAAAACAAAAAAAAAATAATCCTCGTACTTCACTTTTAACTATCAGCTGATAAAGAGCCAGGGTATTGCAAACAGCACTAAAATTACTGAATGGTTGCTCATGCATGGATATTTAGACGGTATTGCATGAAATCTCAGATAAACTGGTGGAAAAGTATATGAAACAGCGGGTGTGTACTATGAATAGATGAATGCCATATACTGATGGGTCTCCTAAGCCTTAAAAGAGTTAAATCTCATTGTCGATGCCTTTGCCATCCATGACGTGCATGATGACTTAAAGAGACAGAAGTACATAACCGCAGTTTGATACTTTCTTTGCCCACGGAGAGCTTTGCTCTTCAGGAGACGGGACATTGACTAAACAAACGTCTGCTTAAAGGGGGCTTTAATCATTTCAAGATGACATACGCTCTTGCTATACATTTTTAACAGAAACCATGAGAACTGTTTTGCAGCACACCCCGGATCAGCATTCGGTCCCTTCTTTAGCGCTTTTCCTGTCAAGAATCCAATGCAGGACTATTGGGCCAATTGCACTTTAACAGGGTCTGTCAGCAGAGTTAAGCTGCCTTCATGGACCAGGGCATTCAAGATGGTCATAGACATCAATAACAGTTACATTTATGGGAAGAGTCGAAACTACATGATAGAAGAACTTCCAAGAGATTTCAGTACATCTAGAATGATTTCAGGATCACTGGATTCCCATTTGCTTATGATTGTACAAGAAGCCTCTCCCAGTGTATTACCGACTCCCAGCCCGTCACCTGCCAACGATACTCGGTGTGGGGAGCAGATTTTGAACTATGGAAACATCGAAAAAGTGGTAATAGGGGGCATCCTTACGATGCTTACTTTGCTAACAGTTGCTGGGAACTGCTTAGTGGTGATTTCAGTATGTTTCGTTAAAAAACTAAGGCAGCCTTCGAATTATCTGATTGTGTCTCTCGCTCTGGCTGATCTCTCAGTAGCCGTGGCGGTTATGCCCTTTGTCAGTGTTACGGACCTTATCGGGGGTCAGTGGATATTCGGACAGTTCTTCTGCAATGTTTTCATCGCCATGGATGTTATGTGCTGCACGGCATCTATTATGACTCTCTGTGTTATAAGCATAGACAGGTGAGTAGCCAAAAGCAAATCTTTCAAATAATTTCAATCTCAAATATGCCTATGAGGATCAAATAGTGCACTTGATATACGACTTTCTTTCTTTCTTTCTTTCTTTCTTTCTTTCTTTCTTTCTTTCTTTCTTAAAGAAAGTAAATACAAGGGAAGGAATCATATTTCTCGGTACTGGAAATGAACTGGCAAATAGCTAAATGTTACAGGAACGGTTAGTTAACAACATAGATATTTGTCCGGATGCGTAGAAGTTGCAAATGAAACACTCGTTTCTTCCGGTTGTGGAGCTGTCCATGGTACCGATAAAGTTCTCCGAAAAGCGTCAGATACGTAGGTATGCAGTCTACAAAGCTGACTGAATGGGTTATTTTTTATTTGTATGAAAATATATATAAATAACTATTTATTTAGCTTGATTCGGATGTAAAGTCGACCGTCAATGAGCACTACTATGTTAAAAAAATCCACAACCAAATGTTCATTCTACTGTCCAAATGCCTAAAATATACATACACACAGAAAGTATGCCCTCATCAGTCCAGTTCAGAGGGCTGGGCTGGAGCCTGGAGCATATTCTGGTGGCGCTGGGCGGAAAATGAAACAGCCGCGGCCAGCTCGCGTGTCTATCGCAGGACACAAGCACAAGCACACTCATGCCGGGACCGGTTTAGGGTCGCCAGTAGGGTTGCCACCCGTCCTTTAAAATACGGAATCGTCCCGTATTTGTGGTCTTGGTCCCCAAGGGATGTGGCCCCCGCTGCAGTATGCGTCCCTTATTTTTTTGTATTAAAAGTGGTAACCCTAGTCGCCAGTCATTCGAGTTTGCACGTCTTTGTTGATATGGGTGGAAAATCGGTGTAAGTACCCAATAAATACTTCTTGCAGATATGAGGAGAACGTGCCTACACCACATAGTAGTTTTAATTTGTGTGGCGAAAGCGCTAACCGTGGCAGCAGCGTGCCGTTTTAAAGGCGGATGTAATTTAGGTGTTAGGCAATGCAGTTCTTGAAGCAGCCGTTGCCCTAGTACCGTTAATTAAGCACATGACAATGAAAATATTTCATACACAGTGCATGATGTAAAGGGTGCATTACCTAACATTTGAATTTTGGTTTCTTTTCTGTTTAGCGGTAAATGATATCCAAATAAATTCAAATCATGACCTTATATATCATTCTATAAAAATACAAATGTATTAGTAATTAAGTATTCTTCGAAATCTTTATTTTTCTTTTTTCCCAGTGCTTTGTGTTGTTCCAAATGTATTGATATTACTGGAAGACATCAGGATCTGAATTCAACTTACTGAGAATAAAAACAAATATACATTTAAGCAATTACTAGACTTTAGTATAGCATTTCAGTTCACCTAGTTTAATAAAGGTCCTGGCTGTATAAGGAAACAAATTAACAAATTGTTTTTAGAGTCTGTCTGTCTGTCTACACTCTTAAAAATACGAGGTCTTTAATTGCACTACATGATTCTTCACTAGGTTGTGTGGCTCCTTGTAGCTAAATTGCTTCACTAAACACCATATCATTCTGGGACAGGTTTCTTTGCATATAAAGTTGGTTGTTTATGCTTTGAAAATCTTCCTAATATGTAGGGGAAAAAAAATCTTTAAAGTATGGCGTGCTACAGGACACTAACAAATTAAGAAAACCTGCACTTAGCCTGTGTTACTGGATGTATGCAGAGAGAGTCCTTTAAAACTCATGACTCATTTCACAAATCTGTTGCCATCTATTCATGGTTATTTAATGTATGGATCCTGTTACAAATCAAAATAAATAAAGGGTCTTTCTAGAACCGTCATGTTGATGGTTTTTTAGGAACCAAAAATGGATCGCCTATACTATCATTCTGAAGATTCACTCTGGTACCTTCATTTTTAAGAGTGTATGGTTGGTTGCCTCCCTACATGCCTTCTCTCGTTTACATTAAACAGATTATGAGCATGTTGTAAATAATTGTGTCTTATATAGTACGCTTTCTTTAATAAAATTTTTAATATAAGACTAAGCTCAAATTAATTATTACTCCTAAATGTATCATAATTGAACAATTATGTTTTCAAGTGAAAATTACTACACAGTGTAGAAATGTCTTTATATTCTGCATATTTATGAGAGTAATTTGTACAATCTGTCTTTTTATCTGAAAAATTAAGCTTTCTGTTTCGATATTAAGAATAATAATTAACATATTAATCTAAACATGATATGACATGACATAAACATGATATTTGGAAGTAACAGTATATAGGATTTCAAAACATGCGGACAATATTAATGGAATTTCTTTTTCTTTAAGTAACTACTGCAAGTTAATATGTGTAAAAGAGTGTGGCTAAAATGTCATAACTGCACAAAAAAAAAGAGAAAACACGTAAGAGGAACATGAAAATCTCCTATAAGCCCTAATGCACATTCTGCTACTAACAGTAAGGTTTTGTTATCTGTAATGATGGAGTCCCTGTTCCTTTCAGCAAAGTTTTTCTCTTTGATACATTGCATTCAATCACTTCTTCAACCTGCTTTCTTATATCCCTTTTCAAATGTGACTTTCAGAATTGACCATTTAAAGTTTATTTTAATTAATAATAAATAAAAAACCTTTAGTTCAGTAGTTGCATTCATTGCATTTAAATGGATAGTGTAGCTTCTAGTATGGCACACTATATAAATTAAAATGGAGTAAACTCTAATATCATCAGTCGTTCACAGTCCTGAGAATTTGTCAGCTACTGAGTAGTTAGAAATCTTCACTTGCACAACATGACCAAAAATACATTTTTTAACAGTAGTTTAGCTGTCATGACAATTAAGCAGAAGGTGTATATATGTGTTTTAAAATGTACAGCAGTAATAAGAGTTATAAATTGTCTGTAGACCATACTTTATAATTTTTATTCTTCAAAAGTGGTTAAGGTGACCTTAATAAACCTAACATTTTAATAAACTAGAGCATGTATTTTTTGAAGAAGCCCTGTTTGCATAAACATATGACATTCAATCTTTGGCTGCTAACTGACATGATTCAGAAGTTAGATAGCATCGCTGAATATGAGCCAGCCTTATTCGTGTTTAAAACATGGGGCAAGATTTTGCTAAAAGAAAACATTATACTTATGACAGCAGAATTCATCACATTTCCAGATAGTTTTTATTTTGTTTTCAAATGTCAGGTACATTGTTTGTTAAAACTATGGTAGATCTATAGATTCATCTTGCTCAACTGGAACAGTCCTAGTCCATCTCTTTTAAGTCAGTGGGTAACTGATATTATATACTATTTGAAATTGGAAAAAATCAAATTCTGACTTAGAGGATCTGTTCAAAACATTTTAAAAACCTGGCAGGATCTAATCAATAATATTTTAGAATAAGCATTTAAAATGGGGAGAAGGACTGCTGTCAAAGTTTTACTCTGGCTGTTGGCTTTCCTCTCCTTGTCATTGGTGGGGTTGAGTTGAATTAAGTTTTGTTAAGTTTGACTTGATTGTATGGAATGTAACATGCTTTTAATAAATTAAATAAAGTTAAAAATAAATAAATAAATAAAATACAATTATGGTAGATTGTTACTTGGATTTTGGTCTAACTTAAAATCTCATGCTTTGGTAATAGTTAAAAGATAAAGGATTACAGCATTTTTACTGAAAGAGCCTTGAAACACAAAAGACCTTGCATGCATGGAGGTATCTTGTCCTTTCTTTTAAGCAGAGCTATTTTTTATGCAAGCTCAAGTGAACTTTAGTAATTGATTACAAGTGCCTTACAATGTAAAAGTGACACACATGCTAGGAAAAAGCTTTCAGATCAAGCATAAATGATTACCGAGATTTATTTTTTGAACCTTTATGATCTTGTCCCTGACTGGAGTAGACAATTTTTCATGATGTATAAAGATAAAATCCATAAGGGAATTAATATTAAGTGAAATGTCCCCATTTGTCAGTGTAACGCACCTTATGAAAATAATTTCAAATACTCTTAGTGCTAACTGTAGTCAGCTTGGGGCAAAGGCCCATCACGTATCAAGTGCATTTTGTAATGATTACACTTGTACAAACTGTTGTATTTTCTATTGTTGCAATTAATTACAAAATATGAAATTGGTCATTTTATGATCTGCCATACAGCTGTTACTCTGTGTTGCAAATACTTTTTAAACAGCAAGCTGCTGAAATAAACCATTTTAAGCATTTTTGTTTTAAGTGATATCCTCTTAGAACTTTATAAAAATTACACAAGTTATTCTGTTGTTCACTAATAATAAATTAATATCACCAAGGGTGATATTTAAATCTTTTGCTTTCCTCCTTCATGGCATAAGTCATTTAAGACTCTTGCAACAATATGGCATATGTCCTCATCTTTCTTTCATGATAAGATTATTTCTCTAACAACTCTCTCTTGTTCTCCTTCCTCATTTTGTTATTTATGTTTATACACCATACATGTACACCTCACTAGTACATATGGAACACACAGACTGTTCTGTACATAAGCACATTCCTCATTGATGCTAATTTTATGTATATTGTTAATTAAACTTCACTCCAAACAAAATGTAGTACATGATGAAAGCTAAAAATAATTAAAATGTTGTAGTATGTCCTGTTTTTAAAAATAACTTTCACATTATCACTTTTCACAAATACATCCATCTTCTTAACACACTATGTTCTATAGCAAGGTTGGAGCCTCACACAGTAGTGTTGGACACTAAGCAGCCCTGTACTTTGCTACATACACATCTATCTATCTATCTATCTATCTATCTATCTATCTATCTATCTATC
>JANRMT010062813.1:42978262-43019587 GCA_026402145.1 Polypterus bichir lapradei | reverse complement strand
TATATATATATATATATATACTGTATATATATATATGTATATATATATTTACATTTTGGTTATGCATGATAGCAGGTCTAAAAATTTCATACCAGTCGATGCAAATGTAGAAAGATAAATCCTGCTTATTAACACCATGTAACATATCAACAGGCTAATTTCTTAGAGACTGAATAGTTAACCATATTTTTATGTTGTGTTTTAGGTATCTGGGAATTACAAGGCCGCTGACATATCCTGTTCGACAAAATGGAAGATGCATGGCCAAAATGATTTTGTGTGTTTGGTTGCTATCTGCCTCCATTACTCTGCCACCATTGTTTGGATGGGCCCAGAATGTGAATGACAACCAAGTATGTTTAATCAGTCAAGACTTCGGCTACACCATTTACTCCACAGCTGTGGCATTTTATATCCCCATGTCAGTTATGCTGATGATGTATTACCGGATATACAAAGCTGCCAAGAAGAGCGCTGCCAAGCACACATTTTCTGGCTTCCCACGTCCAGAGGAGGGTGGCATTGACTGTGTAACTGGAGTTATTAAAATACACAAGGAGTCGGAAGATTGCACCAATTTTTCACGGCTCCTCAAACATGACAGAAAAAACATTTCCATTTTTAAAAGAGAACAGAAAGCTGCTACCACCTTGGGTATTATTGTGGGGGCTTTTACAGTATGTTGGCTGCCTTTCTTCCTTCTTTCCACAGCCAGGCCATTCATTTGTGGCATTGAATGCAGTTGCATCCCACTTTGGGTGGAAAGGACATTTCTTTGGCTGGGTTATGCCAACTCTCTTTTCAACCCTTTTATTTATGCCTTTTTCAATCGAGACCTGCGGACCACCTACCGGAACCTGCTGCAATGTAAATACAGGAACATTAACCGTAAACTGTCAGCAGCGGGAATGCACGAGGCTCTGAAACTTGCAGAGCGGCCAGACCTTGTCCTTTAGGAAACTGAATACTTACAATACTGTGCCTAATCAGCAAACCTCACAGAGCAATTTATTTATTTTTATGCATTTAAATAATTTATCAGCTTTCCTTTATACCATATCATTACACTTAAGCTTTTATTTTGGAAAGAAATTCATATTACTGTGATTATTCAGAATACTGTGCCACATGACATGCTGAAAACTAGTGAGAAACAAATATGTAAATATGTTATTTAATAATCTAGCTCTTTCCCATGACAGTTGTCCCACCTACATGCTCTTGGTTAACTTAATCTGCTGTCCTGATCAATGTATTCATGCATTTGTAAAAAAAAAAAAAAAAAAAAAAAAAAAAACGCAGAATGTGGTGCTCCACTGCTTAAGCAAATGCTGCTGTGGTGTGAAATGTTACAAAAATGCACAAGGTCTTTTCATTTACTCAGGGTATTTAAAAGTAAATATAAGTGTTATGTTTAAAAAGAAAAGCTGATATTTGTTTATTTGAAAAAATCTAAAGCATAAAGTAAGTAAGAGTGTGAATTCTTGATGTGTACAGATTTTTACTGCAAAAAAAAATATATCAATAAACTTAATGAACAAGACTTTTGTTGTGTAGAGTCTTTAATTGGGAAACATGAATGCTTTGTTTAAAATCTCCATACAAAAAATCAACTTAAAATAGAATGACAGTTTTCAGGTCACTTGAATGTGCACAAACCCCCCTTAACATATTGTTATATAATATATAAAGAGCTTTTCTAAGGTAATATTCTTAGTTAATTTAGATGCATTTTTACTATGCTGTATTTTAAACAAAGCTTGACAGGCTTCATGTGCAATTTTGAGTAAAGGCAAAGCTATAAAAATCAATTTTTAGCATCTGCTTAGAAATTCTACACTGCATTGCTGATTCATTTTCCTTTTAGGTGGAGCATTAAAAATATAAAATTTAGATGTGTAGAAGATAAAGGAAATTAATTATTTTACACTTTGATACATGTCAGTAGTCTATTATGCCTATACATTACCCTTTATGGACGAAAGGGTTACAAGTCTTACAAGTCTCAGACAAGGAAATGTTGGGGTGCTAATCTCCATTTACTTCTTTGTGTCTTAATGAAAAATGCAAATGCCCAATGGTGCGGAGGCAACAAATTAAACAAAACAAAATAGCCCAGTGGGCTTTATGTTTTTGCAATATTACAAGAGCTCTATCTGTGTCATTCTTCGCTTGCTCCTTCCACCAAACCCGTTATACATAGTTCAGAAACTGGAAAGTGCCCTCTGTGGTTGCCTTCTCTGAGCTGTGGAAGGAATAGGAAAAGACTTGATTAGTGACAGTGCCCAATTCAATTTCAATAACTTAGTGAGTCACTATTCATTTTAAGGTGATTTATTTAAAAACAAAATTGCGTCAATGTACTTGCCAATTGACAGAAAATCTTAAAAGGTATTTAGACATCTTCTTGCTCCTAACACTTGCATCTTCGTGGCTTCTTAGATTGTTTTTTCAAAACAAATCATTTTTTTCTTCCCAATGGTTCCCATTGTGTTTTTTTTTTTGGTTTGATCATTTCAATCTTGCTGTCCTTCTTCTAACTTTCTGCTTAGTTTCAGTAATAGTAATTTCTTTCTCATTTGTCTTTTTCTTTGCTCTCTGTGGTATTCCTCCACCCTAAAATGTTTTATAGCACCTATCCTGCCAAAGGCATTTCACCACAGTGCACAATAGAAATTTCATTGATATTCCTTCTAGCCACCCCTTTCCTTAACTCATTTTGTACATTAAGGTTTAATTTGGTCCTGACAGCTTTCAAATGACTGTGCTCACTTTATATAGACGTGGGAAAGCTTCTAAATTTGCTGTGATTAGTGTAAAGTTGGATTAGTGCTATGGTAACTAATTTGAGACAGAAGAGGCAAGAAATGGACACCAGCTGGTCATCAAGTGGAGTGATAGTTCATCACAGGCACTGGAGCAACTCAAAGGGGGAGCAATGGGCCCTCCTCCTCAAAAGAATATTGCCCCCATGTCTTCCCAACTTTCAAACTTAATAATTTTTCCTCTCATATGAGACTACTCATGGAACTATAATTGCACTTTAGATGCCGATTTTTTAGGAGTGTGCCATTCATTTTTCTCTCTCCCCCACTTTCACATTGCACTTCAAGTTTAGCAGACAAGTTCCATGCCTGGTGGAAACTTCTAGAGGTGCAGTTTTTACAGGCGAGTACTTCTTTCACAAATCTGTTTTGTCATCTTGTTAAACTTTGTTCCCTGTAAGGTTATTATAATCTGACTAGTTAGGGTTAGGTTAGGAGAGGAAGGTTCTCCTCTCTCCACAGAGGACCTCTGGAGCTCTGACAGATTGACCATCAGGTTCTTGGTCACCTCCCTGACTAAGGCCCTTCTCCCCCAATCGCTCAGTTTAGATGGCAGGCCAGCTCTAGGAAGAGTCCTGGTGGTTTTGAACTTCTTTCACTTAAGGATGATGGAGGCCACTGTGCTCATTGGGACCTTCAAAGCAGCAGGAATTTTTCTGTAACCTTCCCCAGATTTGTACCTCAAGACAATCCTGTCTCGGAGGTCTACAGACAATTCCTTTGACTTCATGCTTGGTTTGTGCTCTGACATGAACTGTCAACTGTGGGACCTTATATAGACAGGTGTGTGCCTTTCCAAATCATGTCCAATCAACTGAATTTACCACAGGTGGACTCCAATTAAGCTGCAGAAACATCTCAAGGATGATCAGGGGAAACAGGATGCACTTGAGCTCAATTTTGAGCTTCATGGCAAAGGCTGTAAATACTTATGTACATGTGCTTTCTCAATTTTTTTATTTTTAATAAATTTGCAAAAATCTCAAGTAAACTTTTTTTACGTTGTCATTATGGGGTGTTCTGTATTGAATTCTGATAAAAAAAATGAATTTAATCCATTTTGGAATAAGGCTGTAACATAACAAAATTTCGAAAAAGTAATATACTTTCCGGATGCACTGTACAATGAGTGATGAAAGTCAGAATAATTTACAAGTGCAAAAATAAAAGAAGAATAAAGTTATATTGAGCAATAAACATATTAATTTATGACTATAAATATGGCTAAAAAATAGAAACAGGAGATTAAAACTAAAACAATGGAATATTGTGCTTATGTGAGGGATGTAACATGCATGTTGTTTGGTTTGTTCAAGACAAAGTGTGAACAGAATTAAATATGGTTTCTTTTTATTAGAGTTTGCCTCTGAATATTTTCAGTACTTTAGCACAATTTAGCACTTGTGATTAAATGTACAGTTAAGTACAATAAGTTAATCTGATGCTCATTTGAATTCATGCTATAGTGGTCATTAATTTTGCAATGTAAATGGTGCAGAATATCAAATCAAGAATTTAGTTATTGAATTAACGTAATTGGAATATTTAATCCATATAAATTGGCACTGGCCAGGTTGATTAATGGCTAGTATCACTGCCATCAGCCATCAATGTTACTGTTGAATACATTAAATTCAGCTATGATACTGATTTTAATGTGCCTCTTCAAAGTGTTCAAATGTTCCATGGCTCCCACCTGCCACTCCTGCTGAGAATTTTGTGGAACCAAGACACACATATAGTATATGCACATAAACTCATTCATAAAAAGTTGATTTGGACTGGCCAATAATACTAAAATACATGGCTTTGTGGAATTCCAATAACAATAAGACTGCCAGCAAAAATTTCTTTGTATACCTAAAATGTGCAAACTACACACATACTGTGACTAGATCAGATATTAAACCAAGGTTTTTGGAGATGCACTGCTTCACCATATCATTTCTTCTTTATTTTTGTTATTTGAAAATTTAAAAAGAAATTCGGTAACACTATACATTGTTTCCTTTTAAACTGGGTGTCAAAAATGGTGGTGTGTAATACTGGAGCACCACAGGGAGCTGTCCTTTCTCCATTCCTGCGCAGCAAAACTTCCAGCACAATTCCAGTGCTTGCCATCTGCAAAAACTTTCAGATGCTTCATCTATCATAGGCTGCATTAATAATGGAGATGAGTCAGAGTGCAGGAAAGTTGAGAAGGACTTTGTCTGTGTGCAAGAACAACAACCGGCAACTCAATATCAGCAATACAAAAGAACTGGTGGTGGACTTCCAACATGCCAAGAAGCCTCTGAGACCAGTCACCATTCAGGAGGAGTAGGTTGTGGATGTATGCTGAACTACAAGTACCTGGGGGTTTACATAAAAAAACAAACTGGACTGGTCTGACAACAAGTGACACTGTAGAAGTAGGTCCAGCGCAAACAATACTTTCTAATGAGACTCGGGTCTTTTGACATGTGCAGCAAGCTGCTGGAAATGTTCGACCACTTCATACCATAGTAGCCATTGTGGTGTTCTACACTGCAGTCTCCTGAGGAAGCAAACTGAGCAGAAAAAAGCACAATGTCTGAACAAACTTGTCAGGAAGGCCTACTCTGTCACAGGGCGAAACCTGGACACACTCTGAAGCTGTTGTGGAAAAGTGGATGATGGAAAAATTGGATGCCATCATAGATAGAGATAGATAGATACTTTATTAATCCCAAGGAGAAATTCACAAAAAGTAGTAAAAAGTAGTAAAAAGTGTCCAGGGAACGAGTCCACATAAAAGAAAGTGGTAGGAGTTATCAGTGAAATAGAGAAAAATAGAGAAAAAGGTAGAAAGATAAATTTATACACGGAGCTGCTGGAGAGGCTGCCACTCGCGGCGGCGCCTGAGTCACTATTTCACATCATGAAAAATCCCCTCCACCCCCTCCAGGAAGCATTCTTCTGGAGCACTTTTAGCGATAGGCTCATTCCACCACAGTGTGCTAAGAAGAGGCTCTGGGGGTCTTTTCTGCCCACTGCTATCAGTCCATTCAATGCTTCCACCCGATGTGCTTGTTAAATTTCTTTCTTTCTTTATTGATAGATTGATTGGATGTATTATCTGTCCTGTGAGTCTGTATTCTTGTTTATTATATGTCTGCTGCTGTATGCATTTGAATCTCCCTATGGAATTAATAAAATGTATCGAATCTAATGTCATCTAATTATTACACAGTAAATTTGCTCAGACAAGGCACAGCATAATTAAATGTTATTACTGTGTGTCCTTAGTGTGTAACACATGTAGCAGTTTAAATAATTGTACATTTCTCATTTTTATTCCATATATATATTCTTTATTTATGTTTCAGGTATTACACATAGCAATAAGGTTTTGATTCAATATAGTTACACTTGTAATTAACTGTGAAAGTGTAACAAGTGTAAGTACACTTTAATCCAAGACACTTAATGAAAAATTTTATCAAAAATCCACTGTTAATATGCCTACTACATAATTCACACTATACACAACCCAAGCAAAAAAAAAAAAAAAACTAATACAGTTTCTGTCAAAGTACTTACATTGCACAATAATATCAACAAAAAACTCAGTTTAATCCAGTTCAAGGCTGCATGGAACCTATGCCATCTTCATCAAGTACAAGGCAGAAACCATCCCTAAATGAGGCATCACTCTATCAAGATGCACATTTAAGTAAATACACAGCCACTTCCATTCATACCATGGGAGGAAAACCTAAGGATAATCAATGCAGACACTGTGGTAAAAATCAATAAACTGATAATGGCCATGACTGGATCCCAGTACTGTGCAGATGCAAGACATTAACATATACTACTCAGGTAATTTCTGATGTATTTTATTATAAAATAAAACAGTCACCAATTATTATAACTATTAGGTGGTAAAAAATATGAGCAAAGCTTTGCTTCATGAAGGTGCCATCAGGGGTCCCACTTTGCTTCATTAACTCAATACCATTCATTCTCCATTTTTGATACCAGAGTAGAGATATAGGGAAATAGGGAAGCTAGAATTTATCTCAGCAGGCAGCTATGCAAAGTAATTTCAATATGAGGATTTTAAAAGTTTTGTTTAATCAACACATAAGTAGGATCTCAGAGTTGCTTTCCAAATGTTTTCCAGAAAGGTTTATAAGCTTTTAACACAATAGTCTTTTAACTCAGTGCTTGTGTAATATGCCTTCTCCTTAAATAGACCACCATCATTTAAATAGAGCAACCTGTCATAAGTAAATGAGAAAAAGATTTGAAATTAAATCTTTATTTTATAAAAAAAATACCTAAAAGAACAGAGAACTATACCTTTCGGACTGTCCAGAAATACTTTAAATGTTCTTGGCTGATAAGAAAATAACACATTTGGCTTGCATTTGGTAATGTGCATGCTACTGCCATTTTAATTGGTGAAGCTAAATATTTAACTCTTAATGTTTAAATAATTAACCATCCTTTCTTTTGTGTTGTAAAGTGCATTAGGGGTCTGTGATGGTCCAATCATTTTAGTTTTTAATGAAAACAGTGTGGTAGCGTAGTACTAGATTTTGTTAAAGAACATCATAGCAAAAATGTTCCATCACTCTTGCAGAACTCAACATGCTTTGACCTAAATGGTAGCACGGGTAAAGGGAATGATGTCATTGATCTGGTTGGATATGAATTTTGTGAGTTACCCATTAACACTGCAGTCCTTTTCAAGAAACTGAGTTCTTGCAGTCTTTCTTCCCTTTAAATTCTCACATACAGTTCAAGCTGTTGCTGCCAACTCTCCTCCATTTGTCATCATTCCCACACAACCTGTTTTCTCTTCAGTGCCTCTTCTTTCTGCCTTTTTTGGCCTTGACGCCCTTTTCTATTTCTGTGAGCATTCTGGTCACAACTATACCCTGCTTCACTTTGCTCTACTGTTTTTTGTTTTATATTATTTCTCATGTAGCTGTTTTTTTTAAGAAAAGGTAATCAGTTTTACTGGCAAGGCTACATATGGTAAGTGTATGAAAAATTTTAGAAAACTTTCATTAATCTGAGTTGCACTAGTGGCAGCTGTGTTTGAGTAACAGTCACATATTTTACAGCAAACTAAATTTGGAATTTGAAGATGGAACATTACAGCCGATAAAAAAATATTTGCACATGGAGTGGTCAAACTGTAAAAAGTCTGCTACAGTAGAATGGCAAACCAACAGAATGCTCAAAAATGAAAAAGACCAGGGGCAAGTTATCTCTTTCATCTAGGATGTGAATAGTCTGGAAACCACCATGGCAAGATGGCTTTGTTATCAGAAGTAACAAGCATGAATGGTGAGATGGACACCGTGCAGCATAGTACTGATTGTTATCTGTGGAAGAGTCTGAGGGACAGCACTGTGCTTGAAACACAGGTGTCCCATCTGGCCTGTATAAAACCGCAAAAGAATGCTGTATATATTGTGACCCCAGCATATCCCAAACGGTGCACTGACACTTTGTTAAAAAAGGCTCACAGTGTAACGTGTCTATTGCCCGATGGATGATGCGGGGGACGTTTATAGCCAGCTGCTGACCTGGCCGTGTGCTGATGTTATCTCTCCTCCAGAATGCACTTACTCCAGCTGTTTACTAGCAGCCACTGAACCTGCTTGATGATGGAGGCTATATATTTTTTTAATCTGAAGAATGGAGCTAAAGCAGAACGACTGTCGGTGTCATTGCTTGCTTACTGTGTGTTTGAGTAATGAAAATGACAGCTCCTATTTGAACAAAAATGCTTGAGACTGTTCCTGTCTTCACAGCAATAAAACTAATTTTCTCAGAATCCTGGACTCACCTCCTCTCTCATGCAAGTCTGAGAATGATGTATATATGAAAAGGATTAAGTGGAAGTAGAACTGGCATGTTTCCTTGTGTCTGTGAGAACATTGTTCATATGTTCTAGCCTGTCAGTGGGGCTTGGATTTTATTTTTCAGTTGATTAAGAATTCGATGTGTGCTGTTTCAAAGGCTGAAAAATTATTAAGTTGGATCCTTTTTGTAATTGCAGGGAAGAAGCAAGCTCTGGAAATATCTGCATATGGAAGTTTTCATCTTTTCCAAAGTTCAAATTTTCCCATATTAGAGATGTTCATTTTTATTAACCCTCCTCTACTTTTCTCCATTTTATCATATACTTTCCAGTAATTCTTCTAACAGTATTTGTGGTTCATTCCTATTCTTAGCTACACAATCAAGGTGGACGTTTGTGATTAGCTGGCACATGCTGTGTAAATAAAATTGCACCTGATATCCTAATTTGTTTTTTATTTAATCAAGCAAAAATACATGCCCAAATTACAGGCTTTGTACTGTTGTACATGTTTATATTGCATTTCATTTTTTGATGTCAATGATATACTTACCTTGAACTGATAAGTTTAGACTTTTAATGGAAGTCAGGATTCTTGAGAATGATAAAAGCTATCCTCTCCTTATTTTGTTGGCCTGTCTTTTTCACAAGTTGTACAATATGGCTGCCATTTCTCCAGACCTTTCACCAAAATAGTGGGCATAGATTTAACTTACCAAACTTACACCTTTTATTGATACTCAGATTGTCCAGTGCTGACATTTGTGTAATGTAGGAATCATGTCTTCAGATATTGTCCCCCAATTTTGAATGGAACATTGCTTGGAGGCCTTAAGTACTCAGTGGTGTGACTGCTGGTCTGGACAAAACAGCAGGAGATGACATATGATGAACTGGTGAAATGAAAATAGTCTAATATGATGCTGTGTTGCAAATGAGACATCACAATTACAAATAGAAGGTCAAAACACAGGCAGCAACAAACAACAGACAATGTTGTTACAAAACAAAATTTAGGTGAAAAAAGCTTAAAAACATTAAAAATTAGAAACAGAAGTTATTGCTCTATAGGTTTTTGCAGAACACAGTGCACAATGGCAGGTTGGTTGAGCTCTTCTGTTATTTCCTATGCCAGCTGAAAACTAAATGCATGAAATGAATGGGTTGGATAATTTCAGCCCATTCCTGAGGGCTCAGGAATTACTCTGGTTTTAACATTTTGAAAAAAGGAATCTAGTAGAAAATGTTCACTACATCTTTGAAGAAATGATTTATAGAAAACAGTAGTGCTGTGAAATTGATAAATATATCTTGTAAGGTTTTGGCAACAGTTGCATAAGTAAAGAGACTAAGTCTTTTCATTTTTAAGTGGGCTCTGTTAGCCTTAGCATGATCCAGAAAATAGCCAAGGCCATGATGTATATAGATGAGTGTGGTAATTTGAGAGAATACTTTATCTTGGACTTCAGTGACATATGAGACAAGTTAAAAAATTCCTGCTGAACATTGGATCTTAAAGGTTTTACGCACTTTCTAAGTGCATTCAGCCACAGCTTAGATTCAAATATACTCCACGGGAAAGGTGGGTATGCTACAGTATCTAACTGACTAAACTTAAGCTGACCAACAGTTTTGTGACATAACTGTGGATTGGAGGTGGTCGAGGATTCAAGGTAGTTACAGTTTATGAATCTGAACAGCAGCCAATGAAAAATAACCATTTTTGTGTTAACTTATGTATAGTACTGTGGCCAAGGTGGATAAAATTGTGCAATTCTAAGGACAACTTTTAAAGAAATGGGCTGGAACATTAAACGAGTCAAACAATTAAATCAAATTGCAAGACATGAATCAAAGTTGAAAATAAACAAAGCTTGAGGTCCTTATTGTTATGATTTGAAGTCCCAAGGCATGTAATGTTGTAGCGTGTTAGCCGTGTAGGCTTGCCTGAAGAAAGGGCCTGAGTTGCCTTGAAATCTTGCATATTGTAATCTTTTTAGTTAGCCAATAAAAGGTGTCATTTTGCTTGACTTCTCACTGAGTAGTCCCAAGGCATGAAAGTCCCAAAAAGTTGTACTTCCAGTAATGCATTTCTGGTAATGGCCACTAGATGGCAATGGCAAATCCCAGTTAGATAAACAAGCAAACACAGAAACTTCACAAAAAATAAAAATATTTTTCTCTTCACAAAAATGCTCTGTTGCACAGTGAAGCTTTGTCGAGCATGACTGCAAAATGGAGTTGTCTTAAAACAAAAGGTAATCCAAGGCAGACACAGTCCCTATACAGAAACCCCAAGTCAAAGTCAAAAAGCATAAGCACAGAAAAAACACAAGAACTTACCACACTCCCTAGTGAATTTGAAATGAACCACCTAGAGCTATGAGAGACCCTCCGGATTTATAGAGCATGTGGGGGGCGGTTCATGGCAGTGATGGGCAGATGGCCCCACAGTTTGGGGGAGAGCCCATAAAACACACAGAACATAACCCAGGAAGCTTCTATTATAATACAAACAATCAAGAAAAGTAATATTAACATAAATAAAAGAAACAAAAATGAACAAAACAGACCTAAAACCTGAATTTGAACTCCAGCAAAACAACAACACTTATGTTATCTAAAGAGCCTTTCACTAAGTAAATCTTTAATATGAATTCTTGTTTCTTTTTTTAATACAAAACCTTGGACAGTATGTGTTGCACACCACTATCTTTAACATCCATTGGCACAATGATGTCACACGTCATGTTGATATGAAACAGGTTACCACCAACCATTCATAGCAACAGCAAACAATATGATACTGCCCATGAAGAAACGACACAAAACAGTAATGTCCATGTGAAACAAAAGGGCACTGTGAAAACAGTGATGAATAAAACATTTATGACTAGTGGGGTTCCCCACACTGACCAGGGAGGGCTGCACCAACTGGTGGAGGCACAAAATAAGTCTCACAATGAAGCATAGCTCATTTTGTTCCTTTTTACAAATATGGTTCAGTGATGGCCAAACACACTAACAAATACAGATTTAGCTTTATTTGTTTGTCTATTAAAATAACATAAAAACATTTATAGGCTCAGAAGGGAAAAAATATGACATATAGGATGTAGAATTATATCAGAAGAATCCATCCATCCTTAAATGACAGAAACCTTACACTGTATATATAAGCACTGATCAAAATTAAAATAATAATAAATAAGAAATGTCAAAACAGGGTCAAAATTGTCAAATACCTGAAATTCATTAATTTTATGCATGTTCAAGAAGATTATTTTAGAATTTCAACCTTACCTATTAACAAAGTTCGGAGACTTTCTCAATACAGTGCTCATGTTTAACAAAGATAGCTGCCATGACATCACTTGCTGATACAGCCACACAAATTCTCAAGTGCAACTGGCAGTGGTGTCATCAAATCACAACACTGAACAAGCAAAGTTAAAAAAATGCAATGATTATACTGTAAATAACTAATAAACACATCTGAGTAATGATAATAATAATAATAACATGAAAGGAATACACCAGAACCTGGTATGAAAACTCTGACGTTTAGTGTCCAGTTTGCACTCCAGTGCTGGCAGTTTGCAGAATGAAACTCAACATTGCATTGCAGAAACATTTCCATTGCTTGTACATACTGTGCCTTTGTGCAAATGGCTTTTCTTACAATGGCTATCTTTACCATCTTCAGCTAAAAAGAAATAACACATTATTTGTTTTAATTTAATTTTGTCAACAACTCATTCTGCATTTGTTCACTACTACAATTAGGCCAGAGTTGGCTCATGACTCGACCTGACCATGCGACCATCAGCCTGAACAGTTGCTGTTAGGATCATGATGAAATCTGTCTGTTTGTTTTCCTTTTTTTTATTACAAGTTTTTACCTAAATGATTTCCTCATTAACAATAAAATTACATGAATGAAATTTGGCAATGACTCAGACTAACATTAAATTGTTATTAAATGCAGTACAGTACTGGATAATGAGTAGGTGGTTATTTTTTCTTGTTTAATGAATTTGAATGTGCTTTTTATTTGGTTGATTCACATGCCTTTTAAGAGTCATGCTTTTAATAATAAGATACAAATGTTGATCTATTTTTTCTATTTTGTACACCTCTGCAATATCTATTTAGAGTAATTAATCCCTATACCCTTTACTTTTTATATTGCAGAGATGTCTGTTTTCATAAAAAGCCAGCTTCTGTCTTTAAAAATAGCCTAGAAATGAAACAAGGTAGTAAGTACTGTTTTAAAAGTTAATAGGGAGAACAAGACATTTCAGAGACATCTGTAGTGGTCGGTACTGTATATCAAAATTTAATGTGCTTAAAATCATTTCACAGTTATACTTTATTATTTACAAAGTTGTGTCTTCTGCAATACAGTTTGAGAAAATATGTGCTTTTCACAGTGTTCACTGCATTACTGTGGGTGACTGGAGAAAGGACAGGGAGAGGTTAGGAGCACACTCTGATACAGTGCACTGCCGCACCCACCACATGACAAATCAACTCAGGATCCAGATTAGGACCCGAGTGCAGCCTTTATTTTTTAACTGAACAGTGAATTATAGAGATATTTGTTACTTAATGATGATGAAATTGATAAAAAAAAAAATTATATGAACATTTCTGGATTGACTCGGAAAAAAATAGCAAACAGTTTTTATTTGAAGTTGAATTGCAAGCACAAAACAGTAGCTGAGCATTATTTGTTCTTTTGGTTAATGTTCATGAAAAATGTGTCTGGATATAACAGAAACGTTAGCAAACCTTTGGCTGTGGAAGGTGTTGAGTGAAGTTGGTTGGATAAGGCTGATGTTTCTTAATTTTCATAAACGGCAACTCATGGTTATTCAGTATCCTTGTATTAATATATGTAGTTGTCATTTATTTAATGAGATATCAGATGGATCAGAACACCAGGACAGCATATTTTTGTTAAAGTGTAGCTTTATTTCTGATATGAATCAACTAATACAATTAGATAAAACTTCTCAACTTACATCAAGTAAATTGTGATTTTGATTTCTGACTTGATGAAATTTCTTTTTGTTTATTTTCCATTAAACTCCATTAATGTTCAGCATGTACCATTTATAATTTATAGGAATTTCTTGCCATGTGTTATGCCTTTCTGTTTTCATCTGTTTTTCCTTTCCCAATCAATGATACATACAGTATACTGTAGATACAATTCAAATGTCACCATGGTATATTATTGCATTATAAAAGTATATTCATTTAACATTCTTAAATCCTCCTTTCCTGCTTCATTTCTGTGATGCTATACGCTGGATTTTATCACAGTACTAGTGGCTGCATCGCAATAACCACCCGTGGACTTTCTGAAAATATTTAAAGTGCCCAGTCAAAGTGCAATTAAATGTTTGCACTTCATGCATCCCTGGATAGCAAGGTGAGAAAGTCCAAATTCAGGCCAGATGTAACTGATGCCCAGCACTGAACAAAGAACTAAGTGTTGTGAAGAAGAAGAGCTGATCATGCACATAAGTATCCCTTAAGAAGGGTTTGCTTTCACTATGAGTTGGGCAGATATGATTGAGGTTCTCACAAAAACAATAAAACTTGCTTTCAATATAGTGCAATTTTTCACAAAAAACTTTTTGTTTATAATGATACTGCAGCTCTTCATAGAAGGTATTAGCAGAAAGATAACTGTTAATGTAATTTTTTAGATGCATCAGCTTCCTTTATCTAGAAAAATAATTGTTCCAGAAGCCACTTGTTCATGTCCTTCATATTAATGCTAAATAACAGACCTAACAGTTTGCCACTTCTTTGTCTAGCAGTTCACTAAATGGACTTCACTATCTTGCACATGACATTTTCACCGTCTTCAGTTTTGCATTGTACACTACATTCAATTTTACAAAAACTTGAAGGAAACTACAAGTTAGCATGCTGTACTGAAAGAAGTATATGGTAATTATTATTATTATTAATTATTATTATTATTATTATTATTATTATTATTATTATTATTATTATTATTATTACCTTAATTTTGTCTGCATCTGTAGTATTTCTGTTACTACCACTATAACAAAAGCAGTTAATTAGTTAAAAGACACATTGTGGATTGAGATGGATGCTATAGTTAATAAAACTACAGAAATTCTATGTAAACACATCTGACAGAACAGTATGCAGTTAGTTTGAGTGTTGTTATTGTTTGGAGTGTTGAAAAATACCATCATTCAGGCCTTTTTTTCCAGTGTTTAAAAAGTAATTATGCTTCTTTGTGAATTACAAATACCTAATGATGTTTCAGTTTATCATTAAGCATTGGAGGACGAAAGTGAGTTTCTTGGAAGAAGCCTTAGGAATAGCAATTTGAGGCAGCCCATTTGGATAGGTGCATGGAACGTCTTGTCTCTCCGGCATGATGATCATCTTCCTCTGCTGTCGTAGAAGCTGCGTAAACTCCACATTTCAATGGCAGCACACTCTGAGGTGCGCAGACCTGGGACTGGCCAGATTTCTGTAGGTGTGTACAACTTTTATTGGTCTGGTCGCTCTGATGGCTGTCAAACTCAGGGAGTAGGTGTTGCTCTAGGGGATCGGCTCCTTTCAATAAGCATATTATGAGACTCAGATAACAGCACTCTCTGGGTGCCTTGTCTGTTGTCTCAGTGTATGCGCCGACCACATTGAGTGATATCTCAATGAGGGAGATATTTAATTTGCAGCTTCATTTGGTTGTTGATTGCTGCCCACAAGGTGACACTCCTCTGGTCATGGCTGACTTCAATGCAACCACTGGCACTGACAGGGCTGGCTGTGTGGATTGTACATCTGGTGACCTTGGTGAAAGTTGCTTCATGTTCCTTGACCTTTGCCAAAGGTCAGGGGCTGCGGATTTCTGGATCCTGGTTCCAGTGCCCCGAGCCACATCATTGGACTTGGTACTCCAATACTGGAGGTGCAATGAAGAAGATTGATCACATCCTTGTTGGCAAATGCTGGAGGCTCTTACAAAACTGCATGGTCTATAGAAGTGCCCAGTTTGTGAATTCTGATCACAGACTTGTTGTTGCTATTCTGAAGATCCAGCTTAGGTCCAGTAAGCTACCACTGACTAGGAAAATGAGGCTGAACCAGGCCAGACTCCAAGATCAGGATGTTTCTGACGAGTTTGCACGCAGTTTGTGTGAGGAACTTATGGACTTGGCTGCAAATGCTGATCCTAATGTGATGTGGGAAACTTTCAGTGACAACACCCTGAAGGTTGTTGAAGGTTGTGTTGGTGTTACCAGTGTTCCCAGAATAAGGTGCATCAATGCAGGGCACTTTGGATATCATCAAGAGGGGTCTCAGTAAATGGCTTGATGGCAACTCCGGTCTGTACCAGGAACTGAGAATGACAACTGTCACAGATACCTTAGTGAGCTCTGTAAATCCTGCTGTTTTGTCGAAGGACATGCATGTGGCAGGTTCACTGGCAGGATGACACCCAACATGTTGCTGCATCCAAACGGTGCCATCTTTCGGCTTTACACCCGGTAAAGCTGCAATGTTCGTATATGTCAACAGACGTTTCTTGTGGGGAGGGCTTCTGTTCTCTTTCTCCGATGTAGATCTCTCATCCTCATCTGAGTTCACCTCTGTTATACCATGTCTTTATTTAAAAACAGCAGTGTCAGATTAACGGAAGCGTGAACATGACTGAGAGAATAAAACTGAAAAAAAAAAAACGCTAAACTTTACAAGTACCATAAATTTACATTGGCTGTTACAGACTCAAATTAAATGTATGTTTTTATTCTATAAAATTAAAAATAAGAGCAACTCACTACTCAAAACAGTAAATCTAGAAAGCTAGGAAGTGTCTAGAATCAAACTCTCCACCTCTCAATTAAGAGTCAGCAGTTTTTACCACTGCACCACCCAAGCGGTTGTGTCAGTGTTGTATCCTATTTCTTTTTCTTCGGTTATATTCTTGAATAAAAGCACACTTGTTTTGTTAAATTGTACTTTTTGTGAAAGTGTTTATTTGATATTTGGACTTCAGTTTTCACACTTTATACAGTTTATGTCAAAATTTTGTCATTATTACTATAACATGCAAAAAGTTTCTGTTTTAGATAAGTGTTCAACAGTTCTTGCCCCACATTTCCTGTCACCCTACAGTACATCCTGATTGTTGGAGACACGGAACACACACGAAATGCATGTGTTTCAAATGACGACATATTATTTACCCTATACAACTCCAGGTACCTCACACCCAGATAAACAGACAGAGTGTGAGACAGCTGGGAGAACTTTTTGCCCAACTAGAGCTTTGGTGATGGGAGGATGGGATGGCAGGCTGCTTGCTGCTTGTGCTAATTGACACATTTGAAAAACAAAAGATGCTAATGGAGAGGTACGAAGGAATTTAAGGTGGCCTGGGATTATGAGTTTTTTCGTAGGCTTCAGGGATTCTGTTGTTATTCCTTCTTCCTACCAGTACATCATTGCTAATCAAGAATTGATTATTTCTTTATAGATAACAATTTCTTGCCAACAATCAAATCTTGCAAGTACAATGCTGTTGTTATCTCTAAACCATGCCTTTCTGATCATGGAGCTCAAATCACTATGCCCCACATGTTCATCTCGCAGATGGTATCTTAAACCCCTGTTATTAGCCAACTAGAACTGTACAGAATTTATATCCAAGCAAAATGATTCTTTTTTAGAATTTCTTTTTTTCCACCCTCTCAAACTTACACAGTTTTTAATGTTTGGAAAACATATGGAATTAAATCATTTAGAGATTTGTATATAAATAATGTCTTTGCACCCTATGAACAATTACACTACAAATTTAGTTTCTCATCAACACAATTTTTCCACTATCTCCAAATTAGAAAATCTGATAAATAAAATCTGTCCAATTTTCCTCACCTCCAACCTGTTTCTATTCTAGCAGAAATTGGTCACTCTTGAAGAGTCAGACAGCATTTATATAATATATAAAAACATTTTAAAGTCCCATATTTTTAAGATCCCAGAGTACAGTGGGAAAAGGATCAGTCACTCAACATTTCAGAAAAGGAGTGTAAGGCAGCTATGCACAAAGCATTCAATTATTCAACTTAAAATCTTTCATCCAGCACATCTATGTCATTTAATATTGTCCAAATGTTTCTAGGACAAGATCCAACCTGCAAACGTTGCAATCGAGCTCCAGCATCACCAGGCCACCTGTTTTGGGTGTTTACCAAATTAACATCATTCTGGACAAACATTTTTTAAATGCCTATCAGAGATCCTTGGTGTCACAGACACTCCTAATCCATTAATAGCTGTGTTTGGTGTACTCCCAGATGAGCTTAAAGTGGAGAAGGACAAACAAACTGTAATTGCCTTTACTTCACTATTGGCACATAGACTTATCTTGCTCAACTGGAAGAATCCTGGCCCAACTCTTTTAAGTCAGTGGGTAACTGATGTTATATACTATATGAAATTAGGAAAAACTCTAATTTTCAATTAGAGGATCTGTTCAAAAGTTTTTTTTAAACCTGCCAAGATTTAATCGGTAACATTTTGGAATAAGCATTTATATTGAGGAGAAGGACTTCCTTCCTTGTTTACTACTCTCAGACTTTTACAATGGCTGGGCCTTCCTTTCATGGGTGGGGCTTGAATTGAATTTAGTTTTGTTAAGTTAGACTTGACTTTATGGAACATTAGTGTAGATGCTTTCAATAAATTAAATAACAGATAAATAAAAACAGCTATGTTCTTGCTGTCGCACCAGTTGTTATTAACCATGTGACATACACCCCCACCTTTCAATTTGCTGGATTCCTATGTTCTGTCCATATGGCACACAGAGCTGTTCAGCAGGCCAAATTGCATGATCTGGCACTGACAAAATAAGCCATCTATTTGTGAGACAAAAAATGTTACAGTCCCAAATATCATGCTATTCTTGCACTGGTGTTGTCAAGTTTGTTCCTCAGTAACAGATGTGAACGTGGCCCGGACACAGACAGGCGGACATGTTATTTTCACCCACAAAGTCCAGAAGTGCACACAAACCCCCCCCCAAAGTCCCGGCCACACAACACTTTTCTTCGGGCCGCCTCTACTCTCTCTTCTCCTGCCTTGTCCTGCCTCCACCCGACTCCAGCCTTGAATGAAGGAAGGCGGCCCCTTTTATCCGCACCCGGATGTGCTCCAGGTGCTCCCCGGCAATCTCCCGCTGACACGCCCCAGTGTGGCGGAAGTGCCGGCTGTTCTCCCGGAAGCTCTCCGGGTGTCCCTGCTTCTTTTCCCCCCAGCACTTCCTGGTGTGGCGCAAGTGCTGAGGTCCAGGGTTCCCAAGGCATTGGGGCACCCCGTGGAGGTGACCACGGGCCCCTACAGGGTTGAGCTTCCAAGCCCTCTACCCGTGGCCCCCAAAGCAACCAGGGTGGCGGCCCCCACGTGATCCAGGGCGGGTGTAGACCCTCTTCCGGTCCTTCAGGGCGTCCCTGCCGGGTCGTCACCCCTGGCATCCCTGACACTAGACATTGGCTAATATGACACTAGGTAGTGGTGGTTGGTGTGTTCATGCTCTCAGCTTACTGCACACCCCACCACGTTTCCTTCTGTGTCTTTTGGGTGTGTCTGCTATTATGATTTCTGTTTTTTCAAAAGCTCTAACTTGAACAAGCTAAATCAGTAAATATGGAGTCAGAAAGCTGGTGAATGACCGACAATCATATTTTAATGAATGTCTGGAGATTGCAACTCATGAAACCCTAAGTAGTTAGTGTAAAAAAAGTAAATAAGTGAATTCCTTAATTATTATTTTGTATTTTTTCCAGTCACTCAATATTTCTTCATCTTCCTTTATAACTTTAGATTTTTTTATTGTCCATTCCTCAGCTTTCTGACAATGATACCTCTTCCTAAGATGGACCCTTCTCCTTACCTGAACGCAGGGAGGCACTAAGTTCAATGAATACGGAGAGAGCTCCAGGTTCGAACAGATTGCCAAAGGCATTGTTTTCTCTTGTTTGGGATCATTCGTCCACCCATCTCTTTGATATGCTAAGGAAGGCTATTTCTCCTATTTAAGTTCAGCTGTTATAGCTGTCATCAATCTGCTTCTACAAATACATAAAGACCCTTCTTTTTATCAGAGTTATAGACCTCCATTCCTCAAGAATACTGATGCAAATATCTGGCCAAGATTTTGGCATGTCTGCTTTAGAAGATGACCTGTAAATTAATACACCTGAGCCAGGCTGGTTTCATTTGCTCTTGTATGGCTTCCAATAATGTACACAGACCACTACATAGCATTGATGCAGCTCTATCCTTAACAGCTCTGCAGGTCTCTCTTGATAAACAAAAGGCTTCTGACCACATGAAGTGACCATTTTTGTGGCAGGTTATGGATAGAACCCTACTCCTCATAAAAGTCCTCTCATGGGTCTTCCTCCTGTCATTTGTGTTCCCTTTTTTATCTGGAACCTGCCTCCATATGTTTTGACATTGCCATCCTGTCTTCTCTTTCTGGTTACAGTTTAGCCAATTTCTATCTTCTTTTCAATCTGTAAATATCAGTGCTATTCCTCAAACTCTACTTCTTTAGGTCCTTTCAAAGCTTTCTCTCCCCTCTCATCAGTGGGAACAGATCTGCCTTGGCACTATAGCAGCTAAATTACTCCTCTCCAGAGCTTCTTTTTTTCTTTTGATTATTGGCTAACATTAAAATGTCTGCCTTTCAAATTAATGGAGGATCCTTAGGATCCATTGAGAATTGGTCTGCCTCAGATTCAAAAGTGGAAACTTTATTATTTCATTCACATTGATATCACAATTACAACACCCTTAGGTTAATTTGGTGGTGCACATGATGCTTTTGTTACCTAATAATTTTTCTCCTTTTCACCAATTCTTTTTTTTTATTTTGACACTGCCGCTAGACTCTATAGGGGGTGGAATGGGGGGGGGGGCGGGGATAGATTTGTTGGAGAGGTACTGGGTGACATTTTGGGTATATACAGTGCATCCGGAAAGTATTCACAGCACATCACTTTTTCCACATTTTGTTATGTTACGGCCTTATTCCAAAATTGATTAAATTCATTTTTTTTCCTCTGAATTCTACACACAACACCCCATAATGACAACGTGAAAAAAGTTTACTTGAGGTTTTTGCAAATTTATCACATGTACATAAGTATTCACAGCCTTTGCTCAATACTTTATCGATGCACCTTTGGCAGCAATTACAGCCTCAAGTCTTTTTGAATATGATGCCACAAGCTTGGCACACCTATCCTTGGCCAGTTTCGCCCATTCCTCTTTGCAGCACCTCTCAAGCTCCATCAGGCTGGATGGGAAGCGTCGGTGCACAGCCATTTTAAGATCTCTCCTGAGATGTTCAATCGGATTCAAGTCTGGGCTCTGGCTGGGCCACTCAAGGACATTCACAGAGTTGTCCTGAAGCCATTCCTTTGATATCTTGGCTGTGTGCTTAGGGTCTTTGTCCTGCTGAAAGATGAACCGTCGCCCCAGTCTGAGGTCAAGAGCGCTCTGGAGCAGGTTTTCATCCAGGATGTCTCTGTACATTGCTGCAGTCATCTTTCCCTTTATCCTGACTAGTCTCCCAGTTCCTGCCGCTGAAAAACATCTCCACAGCATGATGCTGCCACCACCATGCTTCACTGTAGGGATGGTATTGGCCTGGTGATGAGCGGTGCCTGGTTTCCTCCAAACGTGATGCCTGGCATTCACACCAAAGAGTTCAATCTTTGTCTCATCAGACCAGAGAATTTTGTTTCTCATTGTCTGAGAGTCCTTCAGGTGCCTTTTGGCAAACTCCAGGCAGGCTGCCATGTGCCTTTTACAAAGGAGTGGCTTCCGTCTGGCCACTTTACCATACAGGCCTGATTGGTGGATTGCTGCAGAGATGGCTGTCCTTCTGGAAGGTTCTCCTCTCTCCACAGAGGACCTCTGAAGCTCTGACAGAGTGACCATCGGGTTCATGGTCACCTCCTTGACTAAGGCCCTTCTCCCCCGATCGCTCAGTTTAGATGGCCGGCCAGCTCTAGGAAGAGTCCTGGTGGTTTCGAACTTCTTCTGCTTATGGATGATGGAGGCCACTGTGCTCATTGGGACCTTCAAAGCAGCAGAAATCTTTCTGTAACCTTCCCCAGATTTGTGCCTCGAGTCAATCCTGTCTCGGAGGTCTACAGACAATTCCTTTGACTTCATGCTTGGTTTGTGCTCCGACATGAACTGTCAACTGTGGGACCTTATATAGACAGGTGTGTGCCTTTCCAAATCATGTCCAATCAACTGAATTTACCACAGGTGGACTCCAATTAAGCTGCAGAAACATCTCAAGGATGATCAGGGGAAACAGGATGCACCTGAGCTCAATTTTGAGCTTCATGGCAAAGGCTGTGAATACTTATGTACATGTGCTTTCTCAGTTTTTTTATTTTTAATAAATTTGCAAAAACCTCAAGTAAACTTTTTTCACGTTGTCATTATGGGGTGTTGTATGTAGAATTCTGAGGAAAAAAATGAATTTAATCCATTTTGGAATAAGGCTGTAACATAACAAAATGTGGAAAAAGTGATGCGCTGTGAATACTTTCCGGATGCACTGTAGTTTACTATTTTCCACTTAGGCTCTATATGTGTGTGTTAAATTCCTTGGATCAATCAAAAATTGATCACTAAACAAATACATAAATACATACATATGTCTTATTGGCTGAGCTCTTTTCAGCAGTCACAATAATGTAAGCAATGACCCTGACCTGAAGAAAGTATCCATTTACTATACATTATATACATTGTTTCCAGTTCTTCACAGAGGATGTTTTATTTAAATGTGTAGCAGCTGCTGGTTTATGTTTCCAGCTGCAATCCCCCCCACCGAATAGATTCAACTAAAAATGCATAGCAATTAAATTCAAAGAAAAGAATCAATAATGTGTTTCTTTCTGAGCTGCACTTGCCAAGCACCTGTTTATTTCATGATCTTGGGCTGTGCTAATAAATAAATTGACATGTTCTTGGAATGTCATGTTGCCAAATTTCATCAAAACCCTGACTTACTCCAAACAGGAAATAAAGCTGGCTCATGGAGCCATCCTATGCGTCAAGTCTAAGACTACTTGATTCAATAAACCCATTGTGTAGTACATCCACAGCTTCTTTTGAAAGTGATAATTGTTTTATTTCTTTTTTTTAATAGAAAATGTAACTGATTCAGTGCCATCTTTTTAAATGGGCATTCTTACATTTTTCTAGCCTGTTCCTCTTCTGCATGCGTATATGTGCTGTGTTCTCCTAACTGTGCTGACACTGTATTACCATTGTGGTTATTGTCAGGCAAATTTCCTCATAGTGCAGTTGTGAATAAGAGATGAAAATCCTGAAAACATTTCTGAGTATACAACTACAATCTCCTTGGTAAATAGCAACCTACTTTTATTTATTATTGTACATTTTAAGGACACGATGGTTTGCTGACAGCTGCTTTGTTGTACATAACAAAACTTTATTGCTATTGCTTTATTGCTTTCTTTTTAATCTGAAAGCTTCTACCTGACTTTAAAGAAGGATGAATAAAGCCTTCCCGCCAAGCAGCAAATGCATAATAACCCATTTACTAAAATTACGTCACTTTGAAATGGTTAGAGGTGACTTTGGTTTTCTTTGATCTACTCCAGTTTTTATGCAGTGAAGAAATGTGACATGATATGTCTCTTAGCAATATAAAGTATATATCAGTATAATCTGTGAATTTTTCATTAATGCTTAGCAAGACCAAATAAACCTCTGCATTGACATGGTACCATCTAGCTGTCAAGATCTTCAGTAGTTAAATAGAAGTCTAGATGAACCAAATTTATTTATCAAGTGGAAGTGATTTTATGAATGTTACAAAAGGTAAGTCAGACAATACCAGGGTCAACAGTTAAAAGATGGGGTGTCTTAATAAATTGAGACAATCGACTTTAAGGTTGTAAACAAAATAAGACCTGAAGTCAAAAAAATCTAATTGAATAAGTGTTCATAAAGATTTTTCTTTCTATCTTTCTTTCTTTCTTTTGCCAAAGTCTTCTCTTTTATTTTACATCAAATTTCAGACATATCTTAAGGAGAATCAACATCTATTATAAAATAGCTGTCTTGATGTCACGGGCCAGATGCATTACATACCTAAGCAGTAACACTGCAGCCAGATACACAAAATGGCAGTGCCCATGACATTCAAAAACAAAAAAATTGCACAAAACACCTGTGCAAATAAATATATACCATACTGACACCCATTAAAAACAAACATGCAAAATTGTTCAGTAATGATATAAGTAATAAAAACCCAAAACACCACTTACATGATCCTGACACTAAATAGCTCTGAATATGTCACGTTGCTGCTTTATTACTTTATATGACTTATTAAGATCAAATAACACCTTTATTAAGGTCTTATGGCATAGCAGTAAGTGACAGTTGTACGATAGATAGATAGATAGATAGATAGATAGATAGATAGATAGATAGATAGATAGATAGATAGATAATGGATTTTTGTCTGTGGTCTAATTAAATTAAACATATATATACATGCTAACTGCACAGAATGAAATGTCTAATCAGAAAAATAAATAAATGAAGTATTCATGATCAGTTTTATCTTAAAATGGTAAAATCCATCCTACCTTGAAGATGCAGTAGTTGATCATCACATCATTAATTACTGTGTCAGTGTTAGCTCTGCACACATTGCTGGGATATCCTAAGGCTTAAAAATGTAACTAATTGAAGTTCTTTTGTTCCTACCATTTTAAGCAACATTTAAGATTGTTCTTGCCTCAGTTCAGTACAGAGAAGAATTACATGCACCTTATTGAAGTGCTTAATAAATGGGGAAATTTAACAAGAACATGTTTCTTCTAGTTAATAAAAACAAAAGCTGCATTACGATGTGAATCAAAATAAAGTGAATTCATTATCAAAAACTAGCTGCACTTGGATTTACAAAGGTGGATGTGGACTGCAGAAAACTGGTCAATCATTTTTTAAAAACAATTTTCTGCAGTATTTTCAGAATTGAAAGAATATGAAAACTGGGGCAGCATAATTATTAAGTAATATGAAGACCACATGAGGACAGCCAGCTATTGTCAATGCTATATGTAAAGAGTCATTATTTTAACTGAGAAACAGCCATTCACAAAAGCAGAAAAATTATTTTCATAATGTATTATGGAAAACAAAATGATTTATAGATTATAGAACTTTTCTCTTGTTTATGTATAATAATAAAAAAAATCTCTAAAATATTAGGCCTACAAGCTTTACCTAAGAGAATCAGCTAGTAATTATATACAAAACCATATTTATTTTTCAGAGAACAAGTTCAAAAAGTTGTATTGTAAAGACTAACTTTAATTTCTTTAACATTTCCAAATAATTACAATTTATCAAACTTTGTGCCATTATTTGAAAACAGTGATGAAACCTAACAACTACTGGTCAGTTTGCTTAACGGTATTGCAGGGAAATTATTTTGCAAAAGACAAGACATGGAAACTCTATCTCTCTGTCTCTCTATCTTTGAATTACCCTTCCAAGACTACTTCCATTTTTTTTTCTACAATTTTTTTGAAGATTTTATCTTTTTTTCTTAGAGAGGCTTGGCTGGGGGGCTATCAAAAACAGGACTTGTTAAAGCCCATTGAAACGTTCCTTGTGTGATTTTGGGCTGTTCATGAAATAAATCGATGTTGTAGATGTTGTAGCAAAAAGATGATTGTGATTAAATTTTGCAAACACATTTGGAAGAATTTCTTCACACACTGAACTGTAGATATGTGAAAGAAGTTGTAAAAACTATAATCATGTGTAAGTGGTAGTTGATTTTGAAATCTCTACAATATATGTAAACCACAGATTTATATAATAATAATAATAATAATAATAATAATAATAATAATAATAATAATAATAATAATAATAATACATTTTATTTAAATATTTATATGGACTAAATAGTTTGTCCTTAAGGAATGTTTTTCTATATTGGTATTCTGACTTTACTATTTTGCTCTGTAAATTTTTTCATTGAACGCTTTTCATGAAAGAATGTAATGACATGCATGCTATTAGACATAGGGACAAAGAAAACAAAATTGACTTAGAAATGATAACCACACAGGGTCAAATGCAAATTCCACCTCACTGTCTGCAAGTCACATAACCTTCCAAAACTTTATTTTGTTAATATTATCCCAATATAGAAAAACATAGATGTAAAATTCATAAGATGATCACCATCATACATACATACATCTTTTGAACCTTAGCAGGCAATAGGTTGCCTGGATGAGGGTACCATTAAAATGGCACAGGGCTAATGAAAGTCCTGCACCAACCTCCAGAAGAAGGTGTGGGATTAGAACAGGCTTCCCAGCCAGGACTTTGAGTTATTACCTGGACAGGAGGCCAGAGAGGAACAACGGATAGATCATCCATTCTATGCCCAGCCAGAGTACAATAAAGGGCAGACCAAGAGAAGCTAGAACTTGGGAGTGGTTCCTTTCCCCAGGCGCTAGGTGACAGTGGTCCTCATATGAGAAACCAGTTGGGACACCCACAGGGGTGCTAGGGAAATGGAGTCTGGAAATATATCCCTGTAAGGGTCCATTAGGGTCGATAGAGGGTGCTGTCAGGGGAGGACCATCCTTCTTTGTTCCTGGAGGACAAGCACTCCCATAAAAGGAAGTCCGCCACCACACGTACAGTAGGAGAGTCAGAGTTGGGAGGCAGGGGGCAAAGCTCAAAGGAGGTGGAGAAGGAGGAAGGAATAATTTGATTTATCATTTATTGTATTATTATTGTGATTGTGATTCAAAGAGGACTGAGAATGTGTTTGGGAGAAGAATAAAAATCATTTATTTTATTCCATTTATGTGTGATGTATTGTTGGATGTGTGGTTTGGGGCTCTTTGGCCCCTGCGTGTGGTCACAAAGGAGAGAGAGGCTAAAATTGGGCTCCAATGTGTGAAGGTGTAGGCTACTGGGAATGAAGCAAACCCTTCAAGCACACTGCCTCAGTTTTGTAGTAAGAAAGGGTATTAGTGCATAAGAGACAAAGATGCAACCTGGGAGGAAATATGCAATCTCCCTAAGGACTCTAGTGCAGGTACACTAACTTACAGGAGAACAGACCTGACAAGAGGCCAAAGTAAATCCTATGCAAGAGATGCTCTATCCCTTTAAGATACAATAAAGGCCCATGAATGGAGGCCACTAGAGGGAGTGTAGCTTGATCTCCTTTTAGCCAAAGAATTCACTCCCTAACCCCAGATGTGATTCTGAGACTTGACCAGAAGTGATTAATGGAAGGACTTTAAAGGCAAAGGTAGAGGCAGAGCAGAGTTTGGAGCTGGGAGGAGAGGAATGATAGAGAGTGTTATAATATTGCTATAGCTCCAAAATGTTTAACTCCTCAGGTCATGTGACAAGGACTACAAATGTTGCAGAATAAAAAATACAATCATCAAAACCAAAATGTTAAAAGATTTCACTGAGTCACCTAGAATAGTAACCCTTTTTGTAAAAAAACTACATTGTTTGAGTTTTTAGGTTTTAATCAAATACTTGGTTGTTATGAAATTGACTCTACTATCTCTCACAGCAGTATTTCTAAACATTTATGGTCCCATGGCGCTGTTTTGCTCTTTTAAATTCATTGGCGACCCACTTGCAAGCAATGCAAACCACACCCTTTTTGTAACTGGTATAATAGGAAGAGTGGGGGAGGACCCCCCCCACCCTTGGTGAAATGAGCCCAATTGGCGGAAAGGGGGGAAAAGTCACCTTGTATGAAATAAGCTAACTTAGAAATGGAGAAACATCGCACAGCACTGTTGATCACTATTGCTATCACGTTTACTATGTAAATGATGCTGTCAAAGATTGAAATTCACATAATTTGCAATGGGATCATTTCCATAAACAATATGTCAGTGTCCACATAAGGAACAGAACAAAATGGTGAAGCCAGAAAGAACACAGCACAAGAAAATAGTGACATTATGGTGTTACCTTTATAATGAAAGGTAAAAATAAGTACAAGGAAAAGCAAAACAAATAGTTACAAAACCAGACTAGAAAGGGACTATGGCCCAAAAATGTAGATTTACAGCAGCCAGCTACGCGAAGCATGGGCCCAAGTCTAGTATATTAGAAAAAAGTTGTGGGAGGGAGGAAGCCAACTACTGATGCAGTTACACAAATAACAGCAGAAAATTCAGAGTACAACAATTATCTGTGGATCCCTGAATACATTGTAATGACCAGGGGGTGTAAGAGACAGAGAAATGGACTTAGCACTCAAACAATGTTGGTGGTAAATAACCCTTAAATGGACTTTTGGTACCTTCATGGTCGAACCTGTAGTCTTCTTCTTCAGCTACTTTACAATTCTGCTCTGACATTCTGGAATTCAACAGAGTATTTTCCCTGCTGCCTCAGTCTGCCTGCATATGCATGCTGCTGACTCTGTGCTGACACTGCACAATTTTATCCTCCAATTATTTATAATCCTCCAAAATTAGGATCCTACCTCAAGACTTACCAGCTACCATGTATCGAAATTGAAACCCTGAAGCAGTGAAGGAGCAGTTTTCTAGAAGTGCTTCTCTTAAGTGTTCTATCTTCACTCCCCCTCTGCCACACTTGCAGGACCTCCTTCTCTGGATGTCTTCTCCAGGCAGCTCCACCCCTTCTGATAGTCCTTGACCACGTGATAAATGTGTCCCTTTCCAAAGACGTTACATTATCGTGGAGGGCACATGTAACAGGGTGGCTGCTTGGCCTGTTATTTCTCACTCATTAGAGCTGCAGATCCTTTTTCACAGACTTCCCTGAGTCAACTTTATTACTAAACAACACCCTAGAGTCAACTGGATATGACTCCACATCAACCAAAATCACTTCAACTAATGGATTATTGTTTTTCATTTTTTATCATCAACTTTTTATTGAGCAAAAACAAATTGACAGGAATAAATGGACATAATATACAAAGTAACCTAACCCACCCTTTCCCACCCAGCTTGAGCTAAGAGATTATTTAAAAAAAAATAATAATAATCAAGGAGTTGCAAGCTGAGATTTAAACAACTGAGCCGCAGCAGACCAGGATTCAATTGCATTACTGGAAGCACTATTAATCTGTGCTGCAGACAACTCCAAAAGTATTATATTGTACAGGGTGGGCCATTATATGGATACACCTTAATAAAATGGGAATGGTTGGTGATATTAACTTCCTGTTTGTGGCACATTAGTATATGTGAGGGGGGAAACTTTTCAAGATGGGTGGTGACCATGGTGGCCATTTTGAACTCGGCCATTTTGGATCCAACTTTTGTTTTTTCAATAGGAAGAGGGTCATGTGACACATCAAACTTATTGGGAATTTCACAAGAAAAACAATGGTGTGCTTGGTTTTAACGTAACTTTATTCTTTCATGAGTTATTTACAAGTTTCTGACCACTTATAAAATGTGTTCAATGTGCTGCCCATTGTGTTGGATTGTCAATGCAACCCTCTTCTCCCACTCTTCACACACTGATAGCAACACCGCAGGAGAAATGCTAGCACAGGCTTCCAGTATCCGTAGTTTCAGGTGCTGCACATCTCGTATCATCACAGCATAGACAATTGCCTTCAGATGACCCCAAAGATAAAAGTCTAAGGGGGTCAGATCGGGAGACCTTGGGGGCCATTCAACTGGCCCACGATGACCAATCCACTTTCCAGGAAACTGTTCATCTAGGAATGCTCGGACCTGACACCCATAATGTGGTGGTGCACCATCTTGCTGGAAAAACTCAGGGAACGTGCCAGCTTCAGTGCATAAAGAGGGAAACGCATCATCATGTAGCAATTTCGCATATACAGCGGCCTTGAGGTTTCCATTGATGAAGAATGGCCCCACTATCCATATACCACACCATACCATCAATTTTTTTGTTCCAACAGTCTTGGAGGGATCTATCCAATGTGGGTTAGTGTCAGACCAATAGCGGTGGTTTTGTTTGTTAACACAAACACAATGGGCAGCACATTGAACACATTTTATAAGTGGTCAGAAACTTGTAAATAACTCATGAAAGAATAAAGTTACATTAAAACCAATTTTATTAAGGTGTATCCATATAAATGGCCCACCCTGTCGAAGGAGGACTGCCAGTTGTCGACAGTGGCAGATTCGGTGACTTCCAGCAGGAGGCAATAATTAATATGGCTGCCAGGGGTAACTTAGACAGAATAACTTGTGTTCAGAGAATTTGAGTGGAAGCCTAGAAAGTTCTAAAAGAATAAAGATTTGAGGTAACAGAGGGATACGTTAGAACATAAAGGAAGACAGTAGGTGACATACAGTATGTGTGTCTAAAAAGAAAAACAGGGGGACAGTGCCAGAACATATGGAGCAAAGTGCCAGGTATAAACCAAGGGAACATAAACGACAGAGAGGCCCATCAGAAACTGCTTGCCGGAAGTAGGATAGAGCCTGTGTAGAATTTTGAACTGGGTGTGCTGGTAGTTTGGATTTCTAGAGTAAAGCCTTACATTGGAGAGAGCTGTGTCCAATGAAAGGGGTGAAGGGAGAGGAGAAAACAAGGGCAGGGGTTTATAGGATGCTTTGCAAAGTAAAGAGTAGAGGATAGAGGGAGTTTTTTCTTGAGAGAAAAAGAACAAAACAAAGAGTATAATCAGTGATTTGGAAGTGAGGTAGTCAGGGAAATTCCACATGTCCTGAGCAATGATCAGAGCTGAAGGTAGAAAAGGAAACTGGCACCATGGAGATTAAAATGTGCTTGTAAAGACTGGAACGTCATAAGCCCTGAACTGTTAAACAGGTCTCTCAGCACACTAATTCCAACACGCTTTGAAGGAGGAAATACACAGGGCCGGCCTAGTATTGAAAGAACAGGGTTATGAAATAGAGAAATGAGGGAGTGCCATTTTACAGAGGGTGCAAGTAACTTTTCCACACAATGCCAAATGTTAATGCATAAGGCAAAATAATTTACTGGGAAAGTTTGGCAGATTTAGACTTCAAGGAGGTAAACAGGGCACCTTGAAGTAAAAGTGGGAAAGCAACTAATGAATTGTTGTTGCATGATTGTTAAGTGAGAGGTTGGCAGGCATATGGGGGATAACAAAGTGACACTACCTAAATTGCCATGAAGTGGAAAGCCACAGGCATTTAAAGGAAAACTTCACTGCATTAATCATCTTACTTATTCCCTAGCATGTTATGGTACACTCTGACACAGAAAGACATATTTAATACTTGCTGAGCTTACAGGTTCTTTGTAGGAGTTCATCCTGTGTGAACGTGACCCTGCAAGTTGCTGAGGAACAAAGGGGCATGGAACTGGAAGCATGCGTTTTGGCCATGAAGCTATAGTGTGCACTGTGCATCCATTCTCTTCTTGGCAGTGTTGTTTAGGCAGCAGCATTGAAGTGAATCCACGGATAAGACATGAAGAGTTGGATGTTCAGAGTGTTGATGGTGCAGGTGATTGGTTTGCATGTGAGAATGCAAGACAATGACACGTGGCTTGCCATATTGCGACTTGAAACAGGTATGCACATGTCTAGATGATGATTGCCTGAGATTTAAACACAGATGTTGTTGATGTGATGGTGGTTGATGAAATAAAATGCACCATCAGGTGGTACCTGTGTAGTGCATAAGCCACTGGAGAACAGATGGTGTCCTTTTTCAAACAATCTTCAGTGAAAGGTTTAGATGTTGAGCCTAATGTGGATGAGCCTTTCAGTGATGGTGGATGTTATTTGATGGGACTGGAAGACACAGGTCTGTCTCTCTCTATAATCAGGGAGAGGGAGAAGCATGTGAGAGTGTTTTTGACTGCATAATCTTGTTTTACCCCTGCTTTGACCTTTAAGAAGTAGAATTTGAATCAAATAATTTGTACATACTCTTCTGAAGGCTGCCTCTTATTATTGTCTTCAGTCTTGATACTTGTGCCTAACACAAATATTCTAAAGTGACATGGTTTGTCATAATCCATAATGGCCAAAAAGTGCAAAGAAAGAGTACAGGAATGTTACAATCGCACATAACTATGGTTTGTGATAATAACTGTCATTGTTATGATCAGACGGTTTATGATAGTTTATGTTTTGATATGTCACTATGGTTTATGACATAAATATAATCATCATATGTGGGCTTAATCAATGTCCTACCTTCTTTTCTCTAAATTTTCAGTGTGTTCCATGCGACATTACTTTATCCTCCCCTATTTCATCTCAGCCTTTTGTTTCCACGACCAGTTTTCAGGTCAGACTGGTCTTAGTGCTGTATGCACCTCTCTGTGATGCAAATAAAAAAATCTCTTGCTATTTCAATCAAGTGGGATTCAGATGTAGAGTGCTCTTCTACCTTGAGCTGGAATTCAATTTCTGAAGAAGTCAAAAATTGCATCAAAAACTCTAATTTATTCAATATACAATAACAACAATTTATTTCTAGTGTAATCACCCAAGGAATACCTTAATAGATATTAATAGGTCCTGTTTTTTGATAGCCCCTCAGATATGGCTTTCTAAGAAGACAAGACAAAACACCGCCATGTAGGCAAAGCCCTTGTAGGGAAAAAGGGAAGAAATTTTGGGAAAGGTGATACAGAGAGAGACCCCCTCCCAAGTAGGTTTAGCAAACAATAGGTGTGAAAAAATGTGGCAAATACAACACACAGAACAGAACACAAGTAATATAATATTGTCCATAGGATTAATGACTTGCTTAAAATTAGCTTTATTGGCTTTAGCCCCTGACCCAGTTTGTAATTTATGTTTTCTTAAACTGCCTCCATTTCCATCTCTTTTTCATAGTTTTTTGATGTGTTTATTCCTTATTCTCCTCAGCTTTTCATGTTGACATACTTTCAACATACTCCTTTTCATTCTTTTAAAAGAAATTGATTTCAGGAAGTTTTTTAGCTGCTAAGATCTTCCAGGCACATTGCCGGGAAAACCAAGACCAATGTTTAATAAACGCCTATAAGAAATTATTTCATTACTTAATTCTTTTAGAACTTTCAGCTGCTCATATTAATTTCTCTTCACTTTATCATCATTAGAAAATGGAACTGCACTTATTAAAAATCATTTATTTTGCTCCATTTGGGATGTGTATAATTGCATGCTGCTAGTTCAGCAGTTTTGGTTTGTTTTATTGTTTTTTTAGGACTGTCTTCTCTTTTTCATGTTGCAGATTTCTCATTTGCTTGTTTGAGGTGTTGCTGTGGTAAAATTAACTCTGTATATGTTGTAATGGTTAGTTTTTCAAAGTGATGTTTTGTTTTGTGAATACAACCATACAGTATTTGTATAACTAGTCCTCTCTTTAAACTATGGGAATAGGCAAACCTAGTTGGTACACTTTGTTAGCACTAAGTGCGCAAAACAATATTTTATCTAATTTTCTTGGATTTGTGTTGAAATACTTTTTTTAAAAAAACCAGTTGTGACCAGTAGGGGGTGTTGCAGCACCCCAAACCCTAAACATATCCACAACAACATAAGTCCTCGTAAAATGAAAAGGTTTATTTTAACAGAATACTTTACAAAAAGCTTCTTGCACGTTGTGTAACCACAAATGTTATCTTCTCTCTCTCTCTCTGTCTTTTATTGCTTCACACCTCCTAGGCAAGTGTTGTCCAGCCCCTCTCCTGACTCTGACTTACATGGACGAGGTCAAGTGGCTTATTTTATCTTAGACCCGGAAGTACTTCTGGTGATAGATCATTGCCTGTTAGAAGCACTTCCGTGTCAAGCAGGGATCACAAATCCCTAACAAGACTTGTGGGCACCCATGCTACTAGTACTGCCACCTAAGGTGTTGGGGGTTCGGGGGTGGCATGTAGCCCAGACTGATTGTCTCCCCTTGTCCTTCCATCACATTGCACATTGGCCTCCTGGCTGGATATTGTTCTTTGGTCCTACCCTGCTGGGACGCCAGGGTACCCACTTCTAGTAGGCATCTTCTACCAAATTCCTGCCTTTCTTCTTGTGTCTCTAAAGGACCAGCCTAAATTCAGGTAAGGAACCTTGCCCCATCTTGGCTGGAATGTCGTCCTTTACACTGTATAAAAATGCAATATATATCTGGAGAAGCTTTAATTCTGACATTTGGAAGAAAAGAGGATAACCTCTTGACCATTTTGAAAAGGGAGCACTGCCTTACTTTCCATCACTCCATCCTGCTGCCTGCAGTCGATTTGATACTGCCAAATTCCGTGTGAGTTACCCACCTTTAAACAATCATCTGTAAATTTAGCCTTAAACATATTTTTCAATCATTGATTGAAAAAACATGGTTTCCTTAGGACTGTAAATAGGAGATTTATTTGTCATAACTTAGAGGATTTTGCACACATTCTTGTGAATGAGGAAGTAAGGGTCTTTTTTTTTACAAATGGGGGCATTTGCATTTTCTTTTTTGAACTTCCATGTTTATTATGGGAGAAGTGCTTGGTTGGCGCCGACCCGACACAAACTTACACCAGAGGTACGTGAAAATGAAAATAAAAGATTTATTTGTTCTTCAGCCATGGGGCACGTCTTCCCCGTGCCCCACAGTCCAGTCCCTACACAGTCCCAAAAAAAAAAATACCCACAAAAATCACTCTCTTCTTCCTCCACTCCTCCCAGGCAGCTTTGTCCTCCTCCTCCTGACTCTGGCGCCTCGAGTAGTGGCTGCAGGCTGTTCTTATAGCCCACCCAGAAGTGCTTCAGGTGATAATTAACCTAATTCAGGCTGCACTTCCAGATGTGGCTGCATTCCAGTCCACATGGACTCGTTAAGCCGTGTAGCTCCTCCTGATGATAGCCACGGAGCCCAACAGGGCTGGGCCCTGAAGTCCCACGCCTGTGGCCCTGATGTAACTCAGGAGGAGGATGTAGTGTGTATCCCATGACTGCTCCCCTGGATCCAGTGTCAAAGGGGCGTCCCGGCCATCAGATACCAGACATGTATCAGGAAAGAGAGAGAGAGAGACAGAGAAATGTAACAGGGAGCATGAGACCAATTTGCCCATTTATAAGGTTCTGAGCAACAAAGTTGGGAAACCAGGATTCCTCCATCTATGTATCGGAGTGTAGTTCATGCTCAGGGACTTACAGGAGAAGGACCATATTGTTTCTTATGGAGGATGTAAGCTGAATTTTTCTTTGGAGGACCAGTGTGACAGGTCTCAGGTCACACTTACAGGTAATCTAACTTAGACACCATTTAAATATCCGACTACGCCACCCAGTTTTATCAAGAGACTGGGAACTCCTGAAATTTACCAATAATAGCACACAGGTTTCTTTAAATTGGGCGGTGAGTAAACACAAAATGAAAGACACAACAGTAATTTAAGGAAAAGCAACAGTAACTTCTATTACACCAGACAATAATAAGTACATTAAAAAGATAAATGAACATAAACCAAATCTAACAGTATCATGAAGAAAATTTCTTTTTAGAAAGAAAAGCACACAGTCCACACTCTAAAAGTCCATTAAAAACAAGAATTGGATGATACAACCTGTAGTGGTGCAAAGTCCAGTTTGTTCTTAGTGTTACCCCAACACTTAATTGTTCAACTGTCCACGGATGCACTCTGTTCACCGGACACTCATTTCCCAAGAGAAGTTTTGTCAAAATCGTGGAATCCCTGTTGGCGTCTCTTCGTTGTTCCTTCTTTTCCACTCTGAGCTCCTTGTGTTGCTGTGACCTAGGCATGCCTTATTTCTTGTCTGCCAGCTTTGCTCGGTCCTTTCATGCGGCTTTCCTCTCTCGCTGGACCCACAACCGGCGTCTCCTTGTAGAGCTGTCTCTTCCTCCCTGGAAGTATTGCCGTCCTTGTGCCTCACGTCGTGCCAGCCACGTACCCCAGTCTGCCAGTGAGCCCCTGTGCTCTCTGCGAGTCTTGGCAGCATTCTAAGTGGACTGTCCCCCTCCCTTTTGCCTTCTCCTGGCCAGAGCTTAAATCTCATTCAGTCCCTGCAATTATCAGTTCAGGGCAACCAGATTAAACAATGGCACATCTAAATTTCCTGGGTTTAACAATTAATGAAAACACAAGTTAAAAAAAGGAATTGTTACCAATCATGAATAAGTACAGATATGCTGATTAGAAACCAATATTTCCAAGTCAGGTAAATACAGACATCCTCCAGACCAAGGCCAGACTTCAAAGCGGTGACTCCTTTGCAAGACAGCAAATACTTAACAAACAAACCTGACACAATCAGTAACTGAATTATCCAGGATCCTCCAAGGAAGCAGCAATGGGTGCCTATTGCCTGTTCATCTGCTGGGCTTTAAATGTAATATTTGCATGTTTCTTTTCCTAAGAGAGAAATGGAATGACCCAGTGTACAAAAATGTCCCCCCTCTGACACCAGTACTTTAAATACTAAGGAACACTTGGTTATACAGGGGTATTGGGAGCTGTAAGTGGGAGTTCAAGCCAAGAGGGGGTTTGAAACAACCTGATGTGTGAGTCTGACAAGGAGAAATTTTTAGCTGAAGACGGAATGGCTTAGTAATACTTTCAGCGTGGGCAGGTAGGAAAGCAAAGTATCTAGCTGATAAAGGCTCAAAATGTATGTAGTGAAATGAAAAACCTTTATGTAACATTTAAGTGTGTTAGGCTTTTCAGTTATATTGCCTTTTGTCTAACTGCTTTAAGGAGAATGAGTTAACATATGTATGTAGTCCCTTGAGATTACCCCTGGCTTGGAATGATTTATCATGTACCTCTCTTATGTAACCTAATTCATAATGATCTAAGGTCCCATATATAGACCTATTTATATCAGACTAACATATTATTAGCTTTATGCTAAATATACTTTTGTATAGCACACCTATGATTACAATACAAAGTGCATTTAACAAAGATGCTAAAGGCATTTTCATCCATCCATCCATCCATCCTCTTCCGCTTATCCGAGGTCAGGTCGCGGGGGCAGCAGCTTGAGCAGAGATGCCCAGACTTCTAGCTCTTCCGGGGGAATCCCGAGGCATTCCCAGGCCAGCCGGGAGACATAATCATTCCAGCGTGTCCTCCCCAGGGCCTCCTCAAAGTTGGATGTGCCCGGAACACCTCGCCAGAGAGGCGTCCAGGAGGCATCCTGATCAGATGCCCGAGCCACCTCATCTGACTCCTCTCGATGCGGAGTAGCAGCGGCTCTACTCTCCCGGATGACTGAGCTTCTCACTCTATCTTTAAGGGAAAGCCCAGACACCCTGTGGAGGAAACTCATTTCAGCCACTTATATTCACAATCTTGTTCTTTTGGTCACTACCCATAGCTCATGACCATAGGTGAGGGTAGGAGTATAGATCGACTGGTAAATTGAGAGCTTTGCCTTACGGCTCAGCTCCTTTTTCACCACAACAGACCGATGCAGAGCCCGTATCACTGCGGACGCCGCACCGATCTGCCTGTCGATATCACGCTCCATTCTTCCCTCACTCATGAACAAGACCCCAAGATACTTGAACTTCTCCATTTGGGGCAGGATCTTGCTCCCAACCCTAAGAGCGCACTCCACCCTTTTCTGGCTGAGGACCATGGTCTTGGATTTGGAGGTGCTGATTCCCATCCCAGCCGCTTCACACTCAACTGTGAACTGATTCAGATAGAGCTGAAGATCACGGCCTGATGTAGCAAACAGGACAACATCATCTGCAAAAAGCAGTGACCCAATCCTGAGTCCACCAAACCAGACCCCCTCAACACCCTGGCTGCGCCTAGAAATTCTCTCACTGGAAACGGGTTTGACTTACTGCGGATGGTGGTGGACCAAGCTCTGACACCAGTTGTACAGGGACCAAACAGCCCTTATCAGGGGGTCCGGTACCCCATACTCCCAGAGCCCTCCCACAGGATTCCCCAAGGGACACAGTCAAACACCTTTTCCAAGTCCACAAAACACATGTAGACTGGTTGGGCAAACTCCCATGCACACATCAGGACCCTGCTATGGGTGCAGAGCTGGTCCACTGTTCCGCGACCAGGACGAAGACCACACTGGTCCTCCTGAATCTGAGGTTCGACTATCCAACGGACCTTCCTTTCCAGAACCCTGAATAGACTTTTCCATGGAGGCTGAGGAGTGTGATCCCTCTGTAGATGGAACACACCCTCCGGTGCCCCTTCTTAAAGAGGGGGACCAACACCCCGTTCTGCCAATCCAGAGGCACTGTCCCCGATGTCCATGCAATGTTGCAGAGGTGTGTCAACCAAGACAGTCCTACAACATCCAGAGCCTTGAGGAACTCCGGGTATATCTCATCCACCCCCAGGGCCCTGCCACCAAGGAGTTTTTTTAACCACCTCGGTGACCTCAGTCCCAAAGATGTATGAGCCCACCTCCAAGTCCCCAGGCTCTGCTTCCTCATTGGAAGGCATGTTAGAGGGATTGAGGAGGTCTTCGAAGTAATCCCCCCACTGACCCACAATGTCCTGAGTCGAGGTCAGCAGCGCACCATCCCCACCATATACAGTGTTGACACTGCACTGCTTCCCCCTCCTGAGACGCCGGACGGTGGGTCAGAATCTCGTCGAAGCCATCTGAAAGTCATTCTCCATGGCCTCCCCAAACTCCTCCCACACCCAAGTTTTTGCCTCAGCAACCACCGAAGCCACATTCTGCTTGGCTTGCCGGTACCTATTAGCTGCCTCCAGAGTCCCACAGGACAAAAGGGTCTGGTAGGACTCCTTCTTCAGCTTGACGGCATCCCTCACCGCCGGTGTCCACCAATGGTTTCGGAGATTGCCGCCACGACAGGCACCGACCACCTTACGGCCACAGCTCTGGTCAGCTGTCTCAACAATAGAAGCACGGAACATGGCCCATTCGGACTCATTGTCCCCCACCTTCCTCGGGACGTGGTCGAAGTTCTGCCGGAGGTGTGAGTTGAAGCTACTTCTGACAGAGGACTCTGCCAGACTTTCCCAGCAGACACTTACAACACGTTTGGGCCTACCAGGCCTGACCGGCATCCTCCTCCACCATCGAAGCTTACTCACCACCAGGTGGTAATCAGTTGACAGCTCCGCCCCTCTCTTTACCCAAGTGTCCAAGACATGTGGCCGCAAGTCCGACGACACGACCGCAAAGTCGATCATTGAACTGAGGCCAAGGGTGTCATGGTGCCACGTGCACATATGAACACCCCTATGCTTGAACATGGTGTTTGTTATGGACAATCCGTGATGAGTACAGAAGTCCAATAACAAAACACTGCTCGGGTTCAGATCGGGGGGGTCATCCCTCCTAATCACGCCCTTCCAGGTCTCACTTGTCATTGCCCACGTGAGCATTGTAGTCTCCCAGCAGTATGAGGGAGTCCCCAGAAGGTACTGTATACCCTCTAGCACCCCCTCCAGGGACTCCAAAAAGGGTGGGTACTCCAAACTGCTGAACAGTTAGGACCCGTCACCCCAGCCGAAGGCGGAGGGAGGCTACCCTCTTGTCCACTGGGGTAAACCCCAATGAATAGGCTCCAAGTCAGGGGGCAATAAGTATTCCCACACCTGCTCGGCGCCTCTCACCGGGGGCAACTCCAGAGTGGTAGAGAATCCAGCCCCTCTCAAGGAGTTTGGTTCCAAAGTCCAAGCTGTGTGTCGAGGAGAGCCCGACTATATCTAGCCGGAACCTATCAACCTAGCGCACTAGCTCAGGCTCTTTCCCCTTCAGAGAGGTGACATTCCACGTCCCAAGAGCTAGCTTCTGTAGCCGAGGATTGGACTGCCAAGGTCCCTGCCTTCAGCCACCACCCAACTCACACTGCACCCGACCTCCTTGGCCCCTCCTACAGGTGGTGAGCCCATGGGAAGGGGGACCCATGTTGTCTCTTCGGGCTGTGCCCGGCCGAGCCACATGGGTGCAGGCCCAGCCACCAGGTGCTCGCAATCAAGCCCCACCTCCAGGCCTGGCTCCAGAGGGGGGCCCCAGTGACCCGCGTCCAGGCAAGGGAAAACGTCATCCAAGGTTTTTGTTCTTCATACGAGGTTTGGCTGAACCGCTGTTTGTCTCATCCCTCACCTAGGACCAGTTTGCCTTGGGTGACCCTACCAGGGGTTTAAAGCCCCGGACAACAGAGCTCCTAGGATCACTGGGACATGCAAACACCTCCACCACGATAAGGTGGTGGTTCGATGAGGAGTCTAAAGGCGTTTTTGTTAAATAAATGTACTATATTTGTATACTGCTGGACTTCAAAGAATCTTTTTATGCATGAGAGCTGAAATGGACCAGGGACTGGAATTTGTTTCTAAAAATAGAGACACAGTAGGGCTTTGTTTCCCTTTGGTCTGTTTGAAGTACAAGTTCTTATGTGTTTTTTCCTGGTATTTGAGATTATAATGCACCATTTTTAAAACATTTGTGTTCCTCTTCATTATTCTCGGTGCCAAGATTATTCACGAGTGTTCTCATCTCTGTTACACGGGCTGAAATTCATATCAATATTAACTTTCTCCATTTCTTTTACGTGCATTGAAATTTTCTCCTCATTACTGCCTCTTCTTATGACCCCAAAAGGAAACGAGCAGGTTAGGAAATATATAGCTAGAAATTCTTTGATTAGCACACATTTTAAGAAACAACAAACTTTACTGATTAGTTCTGTCAATTTGTATGTGTAGTGTTTTTGAAAATATTTTCTAATATTAAACAAATTACGCTGATATCAGAAACAAATATTAAGATAATGCAATACCTGTGAAATTAACATACTGTAGTTCAGACACACTTGAAATGAAGGTACTCAATATCTCATTCAGGGCTTATGTAAATATTTTCTTCATTGTATTTTTTCTATTAGCATTATTTATTAATATAACTGATTTTATTTTTAAAGGGAAAGGTAGAAACACTGAAACAGCTGTGAACATGAAATGAAAGCTTTCTGTGAATGCTTAGAACTGTAACGGAATGTGCTTGACTAGTGGGGCCTAAGTGAGGTTCAAGCAGACTGAAAAGTCATTCATAAAAGTAAAAAACCCCATGCTGGTACCTGCTGCCAAGCTGATTTAAAGCATGTATTAAATTCAAAAAGTATCTAATACCCTACTTAAACAGAAACTACACTATTCTTACCATTCTTATTGAATTTGGTCCTATTAATGAAAAGTAACTCACTCCATACACTTATGTAGCATATTTAATATTTCAATCAAGACACAAACACATGGGAATGAGAAAAAAATAACAGAAACCAAAAACATACATTAAACAAAAATACCTAATACTAACACTTAAATTTCCACACAGTTTAGAGACATCTTGGTTAATAAACAGTTTGCCCACTTTTATTTTAATGGTGTTTTATTTTATTTTACCCTAACCAGTATCCTTTGTTTTTATTCTTCATTGGAGGTTTGTTGAACCGTTCTTTGTCTCATCCCTCACCTAGGACCAGTTTGCCTTGGGTGGCCCTACCAGGGGCATTAAGCCCCGGACAACATAACTCCTTGGATCATTGGGACACGCAAACCCCTCCACCACAATAAGGTGACAGTTCAAGGAGGGGC
>JANRMT010062813.1:42964001-42978162 GCA_026402145.1 Polypterus bichir lapradei | reverse complement strand
TGGACAACGTTTTCCCTTGCCCGGACGCGGGTCACCGGGGCCCCCCTCTGGAGCCAGGCCTGGGGGTGGGGCTCGATGGCGAGCGCCTGGTGGCCGGGCCTGCACCCATGAGGCTCGGCCAGGCACAGCCCGAAGAGGTAACGTGGGTCCTCCTTCCCATGGGCTCACCACCTATGGGAGGGGCCAAGGAGGTCAGGTGCAATGTGAGTTGGGTGGTGGCCGGAGGCGGGGACCTTGGCGTTCTGATCCTCGGCTACAGAAACTGGCTCTTGGGACGTGGAATGTCACCTCTCTGAAGGGGAAGGAGCCTGAGCTAGTGCGTGAGGTTGAGAGGTTCCGGCTAGATATAGTCGGACTCACCTCGACGCACAGCTTGGACTCTGGAACCAATCTCCTTGAGAGGGGCTGGACTCTCTACCACTCTGGAGTTGCCCCCGGTGAGAGGCGCCGAGCAGGTGTGGGCATACTTACTGCCCCCCGACTTGGAGCCTGTGCGTTGGGGTTTACCCCGGTGGACGAGAGGGTGGCCTCCCTCCGCCTTCGGGTGGGGGGAAGGGTCCTGACTGTTGTTTGTGCGTATGCGCCGAACAGCAGTTTGGAGTATCCACCCTTTTTGGAGTCTCTGGAGGTGGTGCTAGAGGGCATACCTTCTGGGGATTCCCTCGTTTTGCTGGGAGACTTCAATGCCCACGTGGGCAATGACAGTGAGACCTGGAAGGGCGTGATTGGGAGGAATGGCCCCCCCGATCTGAACCTGAGTGGTGTTTTGTTATTGGACTTCTGTGCTCGCCACGGATTGTCCATAGCGAACACCATGTTCAAGCATAAGGGTGTTCATATGTGCACTTGGCACCAGGACACCCTAGGCCTCAGTTCGATGATTGACTTTGTGGTTGTGTCGTTGGACTTGCGGCCATATGTCTTGGACACTCGGGTGAAGAGAGGGGCGGAGCTGTCAACTGATCACCACCTGGTGGTGAGTTGGCTTCGATGGTGGGGGAAGATGCCGGTCAGACCTGGTAGGCCCAAACGTGTTGTGAGGGTTTGCTGGGAACGGCTGGCAGAGTCCCCTGTCAGAAGTAGCTTCAACTCCCACCTTCGGCAGAACTTCGACCACGTCCCGAGGGAGGTGGGGGACATTGAGTCTGAATGGGCCATGTTCCGTGCCTCTATTGTTGAGGCGGCTGACCGGAGCTGTGGCCGTAAGGTGGTCGGTGCCTGTCGCGGCGGCAATCCCCAAACCCGTTGGTGGACACCGGCGGTGAGGGATGCCGTCAAGCTGAAGAAGGAGTCCTATAGGACCTTTTTGTCCTGTGGGTCTCTGGAGGCAGCTGATAGGTACCGGCAGGCCAAGCGGAAAGCGGCTTCGGTTGTTGCTGAGGGAAAAACTCGGGCATGGGAGGAGTTTGGAGAGGCCATGGAGAACGACTTTCGGACGGCTTCGAGGAGATTCTGGTCCAATGTCCGGCGTCTCAGGAAGGGGAAGCAGTACAGTGTCAACACCGTATATGGTGGGGATGGTGCGCTGCTGACCTCGACTCGGGACGTTGTGGGTCGGTGGGGGGAGTACTTCGAAGACCTCCTCAATCCCACTAACATGCCTTCCAATGATGAAGCAGAGCCTGGGGACTCTGAGGTGGGCTCTCCCATCTCTGGGACTGAAGTCACCGAGGTGGTCAAAAAACTCCTTGGTGGCAGGGCCCCGGGGGTGGATGAGATACGCCCGGAGTTCCTTAAGTCTCTGGATGTTGTAGGACTGTCTTGGTTGACACGTCTCTGCAACATCGCATGGACATCGGGGACAGTGCCTCTGGATTGGCAGACTGGGGTGGTGGTCCCCCTTTTTAAAAAGGGGGACCGGAGGGTGTGTTCCAACTATAGAGGGATCACACTCCTCAGCCTCCCTGGAAAAGTCTATTCGGGGGTTCTGGAGAGGAGGGTCCGTCGGATAGTCGAACCTCGGATTCAGGAGGAAGAGTGTGGTTTTCGTCCTGGTCGCGGAACAGTGGACCAGCTCTACACCCTTAGCAGAGTCCTGGAGGGTGCATGGGAGTTTGCCCAACCAGTCTACATGTGCTTTGTGGACTTGGAAAAGGCGTTCGACCGTGTCCCTCGGGGAGTCCTGTGGGGGGTGCTCCGGGAGTATGGGGTACTGGACCCCCTGATAAGAGCTGTTCAGTCCCTGTACAACCAGTGTCAGAGCTTGGTCCGCATTGCCGGCAGTAAGTCGAGCCCTTTTCCAGTGAGAGTTGGACTCCGCCAGGGCTGCCCTTTGTCACCGATTCTGTTCATAACTTTTATGGACAGAATTTCTAGGCGCAGCCAGGGTGTTGAAGGGGTCCGGTTTGGTGGACTCAGGATTGGGTCACTGCTTTTTGCAGATGATGTTGTCCTGTTTGCTTCATCAGGCCGTGATCTTCAGCTCTCTCTGGAGCAGTTCGCAGCTGAGTGTGAAGCGGCTTGGATGAGAATCAGCACCTCCAAATCCGAGACCATGGTCCTCAGCCGGAAAAGGGTGGAGTGCCCTCTCAGGGTTGGGGGCGAGATCCTGCCCCAAGTGGAGGAGTTTAAGTATCTCGGGGTCTTGTTCACGAGTGAGGGAAGAATGGATCGTGAGATCGACAGGCGGATCGGTGCGGCATCCGCAGTGATGCGGGCTCTGCATCGGTCTGTCGTGGTGAAAAAAGAGCTGAGCCGTAAGGCAAGGCTCTCAATTTACCAGTCGATCTACGTTCCTACCCTCACCTATGGTCATGAGCTATGGGTAGTGACCGAAAGAACAAGATCGCGAATACAAGCGGCTGAAATGAGTTTCCTCCTTAGGGTGTCTGGGCTTTCCCTTAAAGATAGGGTGAGGAGCTCAGTCATCCGGGAGGGACTCAGAGTAGAGCCGCTGCTCCTCCGCATCGAGAGGAGTCAGATGAGGTGGCTCGGGCATCTGATCAGGATGCCTCCTGGACGCCTCCCTGGTGAGGTGTTCCGGGCACGTCCAACCGGGAGGAGGCCCCGGGGAAGACCCAGGACACGCTGGAGGGACTATGTCTCCCGGCTGGCCTGGGAACGCCTTGGGATTCTCCCGGAAGAGCTAGAAGAAATGGCTAGGGAGAGGGAAGTCTGGGCTTCTCTCCTTAAGCTGCTACCCCCGCGACCCGACCTCGGATAAGCGGAAGAGGATGGATGGATGGATGGATGGATGGACAGTATCCTTTGTCTTTCTTCCTTCTTTTTCTTCTTCTCCCAGGCAATCCACCCTCTATTCCTTTTTAGAGTTCTGCAGATATTTTTTTTTGAGTTTTGTCATCATTTCATTGCTCCCAAGAACTAACTTCTTTACTAATTTAAGTAGGGGAGGAAATCTGTCTTTGGATGCAGGCTTGCGTCATATTTCAGTGTTGTCAAGTGCTTCATAAATCATGCTTTAGGTTAACTATGCAAGATGCTACATAATGCAAATATTTATTGATTGTCTAGAAGAATGCTAAATTGTACCTGCTGATATTCTCATCTTTAGTAATCAATTATAAAGCACTTTTATCACTTCTGTATTTTTATTATTGAATTCTGAATGCATTCACAATTGTTCAGCTAATTAGACATAAAAATTTCATATTTAATTTACAAATTTCATGAAGTATTCTATTTTCCTAAATAGATCCTTCTTTTCTGTGCAATCAGATAACTATTTTTTTTGTATATACAGTAGTATCACCGTGCAACTAAGACTTGAAGTATTGACTAAAGCTAGAAAAATTTAATCATTATCATACATTTCAATTGGTTTAGCAGGTAAATTCAGTTAAAGAAAACATGAGTTAATGTTTTTAGAATAAGCTTGTTGAAATGTAAAATGTTCTGATTAGGAATTTCCCACTGGAATACCATAAATTAGATTTTAAACATGATTGCTGTTTTAAATGTGTTTAACTTGAGCTTAATTACAAATCGTCATTACTCAGTTCCAGAAGAACCAGCTGCTCTGGACCTGAAAAATATGTATAGATAGATAGATAGATCTAGGTAGGATCATGGACTGCCTGACCAATAAACAGCAGTTTCAGGGGCTGAGGGACTGTGTGTCAGAAATGGTGGAGGACCTCAGAAACTATCCTGTCTCTCTTCCTGTTTACCCACTATAAAAACAGACATCCAGCACAATACCAGCAAGTTCTATCTACAGACATTTTATGATGACTCCTTCATCATTTGCTGCATTAATAATGGAGATGAGTCGGTGTACAGGAAGGTTATGGAGGAATTTGTTTTCTGGCGCAGGGAAAATGACTTGCAACTCAACATCAGCAAGACGAAAGAGCTGGTGGTGGCATGCCAAAGAGCCTCTGAGAACAGTTTTCATTCACGAGGAGGACGTGGAAGTGGTGCAGTGCTGCAAGTATCTGGGTGTTCACGTAAACAACAAACTGGACTGGTCTGATAACAGTGGCACTGCACAAGTAGGGCCAGAGCAAACTGTACTTCCCAAGGAGTCTCAGATCTTTTGATGTATGTGGAAAGCTGCTGGAAATGTTCTATCAGTCCACAGTATATAGCATGTTCTTCTATGCTACATTCTCCAGAGGAAGAAACTCAAGCTCAAAAGAATCATAATGTCTGAACACACTTGCCAGGAAAGCCTGCCCCCACAGGGTGAACACTGGACACACTGGAAGCTAATGTGGAAAAGGGGATAGTGGCAACATTTTCATGCCACCATGAAAAATCCCCTCCATCCCTTCCAGGAGGCGATCTATTAGAGCACTTTTAGCAACAGGCTCATTCCACCACGGTGTGCGAAGAAGAGCCTCTGGGAGTCTTTTCTGCCCACTACTTATAAGGCAATTGAGTGCTTTCACAAAATGTACTTGTTAAGTTAATTTTGAAATATCTGCACAATATTGACCGGCTGATTGATTGATTGATTAATTTGCTGTGTTATTTTTCCTTGTTTTATTATGTTTCGGTTGCAGTTTGCATCTGCATTTCCCCATGGGATTACTAAACTTAATCTAATCTAATCTAGATATGTTTACACCTGGTTGTACGAAAAAGAGCATAGGAGAAATGCTTGGGAGGAAGCTTACACCTCCATATGCCCCAGAGCCCATTCTTCTCTTTTGTAAGGAAGAAACCAGAAGCTAAATCACCCAAGAAGGGCAAGATGGTTGCAAGAGAGTCCCCATTCTAGACATATTTGGTGATAAAGAAGGAGAGGCATAATTTGCAGCGATAGCTTGTCTGTGAACCTGAGAATAAAAGCATCCGTGCTGAAGAGGCTGCTCAGGGCACTTAATGAAGGAGAACCAGAACCCAAGCCTCATATATAAATTTTATTAAAGGAAATTTATTACAGAAATGCTGAAAGTTTATAAATAAACAAGACTGAAGTTCTCTACAACATCTAGATTCTATTCTTTTGATTTGCCAAATGTTACCGAGAGGTCACAGTCATGAGGACAGTTGAATTTAATATTCTGATAAAAATGTACTAAAAAAACAGATTTTGTACTTACCACAGCAGGCCAGAACTACTATAGATATGATCTTTGGAAAAAAAAAACAGTTAAAAACAAGTTTGTCCTATCTGAAAATGTAAAAGATAAGTTAGTGCTAAATACACTGCAACCACCATTGGTCCAAGAGGTGTGTCAAGAAAGCACAATTCCAGCATAAATTCAGGCTAACAAAGAATCCAAGTATCTTGGCCATTCAGTCCTTACAGATGCCATGCTGGATCAGAGATTATGCCTAACAAGAGACCAATCAACTCCCTAAAACACAGAGACACATTATGGTCTGAGCATATTGGATATTTAGACTCTTAACAAATCAAACTGCTACTTATCCAGGTTGTATTATGTCGTCACAGTTTTTGCTTCTTTTTGGGCATACTTGAGAACTTTTAGTTCATCTCTATAAGTATACACCTTCTTTCCTGATTGTTTTGGTAATCTGTCTTGTTGCCTGGGGTCAAAGATGCAAAAAAGAGGCAAATATTTAGCTACAGTAGCAGTCAACGTTGCACTACAACCACCATAAACATACAAAAAGTAAAGGGAGGATTTGGGACACTCTGTTTAGGTCTACATAATAAAGAAACTGAAAATGAGAATAGGGTCACTGTAAGACCCTACTGCGACAACAACAACAACAACAACAACAACATTTATTTATATAGCACATTTTCATACAAAAAAATGTAGCTCAAAGTGCTTTACAAAATGAAGAAGACAAAACAGGCACAATACAGTACAAAAAAATCTATCAAGTAAATTCAATAAATATCCACTACAATTAAGCCTAAAATGTTTTATTAAAATTATATATATATAAAGAAGAACAACAAAAATAACTACAGACATCAATACATTTATCAGGTATATACTATACAGAGTAATATAGAAGTTATTAAATCATTAATTTAAAGATTCTGATGGAATGCAGTCATTTATTTCTTATTATTCAATACATATGGTAAAGGATGAGAATGCAGCAAAAATGCCAGGTGACTGCAGTTTTTAACAGTTCAAGAATCCACACACTTCTTCACCAAGACACTGTGCTTTCCCAGTCCTTTCTGTGCATTCTATTATATCCTACATTATCCAAGATATTACCTGTGAAATCATAGCAGTCTGGTGGTGCTCAAAATAATAGCCATTCAGATCAAAAATAATAATAATAATCAGTGATACATTCCATAAGATTGCTGAGGTAAAAACATTTTTTCTTACCTGTGTATGTATAACAAATAACAAAACAATAAGTAATTTACATATTAATCTAAAAAATTTTAGATGAACTACATGATCCTTCTTTGATAAAAGTCCTACTGTTACAATAATAATATCCTTACTAAAAGCTGGCATTATTTACAAATGAACCAGAAACATAATGTGCATGTAATTTAATTTCTGATGATTTAAGAGCTACAAAATTCATTCGTCAATCAATTTCTCTTCATACTTTTTTACTTTGGATTCCAGGCACAATGAAGCCAATGGCATTTATATGCACTTTAACAACCCAGTTATTCACAGAAGCCTGGTTTCCAAAATACCATGAACATTCTTATTCTGGTTAGAGAAACCGGGTTATTAATCTCTGAAACCTAAGTAAAAGACATAGATTTCTACATGAGTAACTTGGTTATTTGGCCATACAAATCTTAATCGGGTTACAATTAAGGATTTTGTAGTCTGCATATGTCCGTTGCACTTTGTTTGCCTGCTCATGTGTTAGCTTCGCACACACTTTAAGAAAAAACAGGTAGACGATGGGCAAAGTGTCCACAAGTTCAATTTATTGAGGCAAATGGTGATCACATTATTCCTTCTCCTGTTTGATATGATCTGTGTCAATATTTCAGAAATGGCTACATTTTTGTTTATGAACTGAAAGTACAGTGCACAATCTCGGTAGCAGTGTTAGGGTGGCGGAGTAACAAATTGAAAGTAAGGTACATTTAGTAGTCTGAATAATTTTTAAAGTAACAAGTAACCTAACACAATACTTACTATTGAAGGAAAAAACTGCATTTTTATTGTCCAAGCAGCACAGGATGTAAGGCAAGTAGAATATATTCTGGTATGTGGCTCATTTGCAGGACTTAGTCACACAGCCAAGCAGAAGAAAGTGTGCTACATGCAATCCGGTAACAGAAACATATTAATAAAGTGTCTGTTGAGTTTTAATCAAACTATTTGCTATAGATATGTTGAAACAATTTAATTGGGTAATACAGTGGCCAGTGTTCATACTATGAACCATTGGTGGTTGGTCAAGAATGTTTAAAGGGGAAAGTACTTACTTCACTGCACATACTAGGCTGTTGTATCATGTTAGCCATTATGGATGTAGTGAGAAGTTAAGCAAAATGACACCTTTTATTGGCTAACTACAAAGATTACAATAGGGAAGCTTTCGAGGCAACTCAGGCCCCTTCTTCAGGCAAGATGAACCTGAGTTGCCCCGAAAGCTTCCCTATTGTAATCTTTGTAGTTAGCCAATAAAAGGTGTCATTTTGCTTAACTTCTCACTACTTCATTGCACATAAAAGACGAAACATATTCATAAAACACCAGAACATTATCAGAGGCTTTGTGCTTGTTTTTGGATTTATTGCAGCCAATGATGACATTTAACTTATGCATTTTTGTGCAGTTTAATGACATTGGAGTGTCTGGGAAAGGAAGAATTCCAGATGTGTATGTTGCCCGTGTAAACATAGGAGCTTAGAAACTTAGGAGAAAGGTTTTTTTACCTTAACCAGGTTACTCACCTCATCACAGTTTTGTGTGTGGATGTAAATACTCTCATTGTTACTCTCTGCTAGAACAGCCCATTAAGCAAACCTATTAAGATTGGCCTTGGACTGTCTAATCAGGTTAAGCAGATTTTTTTAAACTATTCATCCAGTTGTGGACCTATTGTTTCAATTATAGTGCCGAAGGAAGGGGGAACCATCAACATCAAGCCAACTTTGTAAGGTGTGATATCATTGTTTTGAAAGCAAACTTACATACACTCCAATCATATCTCATACTTGGAAATAGCCCAAAATGCACATTTTGGAATGTTGGAGTATACCTGGAGAAAACCTATAAGAACACAAGGAGAATGTGAAAAACTCCACACAATAACTGACTCTGCTTTGAGAGCTAATTCATCTGAATTACAAATATTAAGATAGTAAGACAATAACATTTTTTCTTTCTTTCTTTCTTTTCCTTGATTCCCAATCCTAAAAGTTAAACCAAATTACATGGTTCAATTCAGTGATTGACAAACGTACAATAAACCAGTTCACTCTTCGGTTTATCACATGGAGTGTGTCATACACATGTGCATGGGAGACAGCTAGTGGTCTTAAATAATTGTACTACCATGCCAGACCAGGAGGTGGCGAACTGCACTAAGTTTCTCTCTCCGTCCTCTGCAGACTATCCTTGGGAAATCCCACTAGGTACAGGTGCTATTGATGACGTCACCTCCGGTACCAGTGCCATTGATAATGTCACTTCCGGCACCGGTGCCTTGGATGGCATCACTTCTGGTCCCAAAGATTCCACTTCCGGTACCGATGCTCCGTCTGGCGTCACTTCTGGTTCCGGTCCAGATGACGTCACTTCTAGTCACGGTCTTTAAAGATGCCATTTTACCAAACTCAAATCAGTTCTGATTTGGACATTGTACTACCATTCATAACTAACAAGAAAATACCCATTTTGCAGCCATGGATATTATACGGGTGGCTGCCCCAAACCTTTGATGTTTTCTGTGTCTTATTGTGACAAATGCTATACAAATCTACAACTGAAACATCTGAATCAGTATAGAGTATGCTGCTAAATTCAGAATCAAATTCTAAAATGGTTTTGTAGCCCTGAAAATATTTAAAAAGAAGGACAGCTTTTTGCTCAGGTGCTTCAAAGATAACTGTCTGCCAGACTGTCACAGCAAGCATGAATCTTATCAAATACACATGAGATCTGCAAAACACATTTTACAGTGATCAAAGAAATAAAAGTCTCTGTGAACAGTAGGAGGTACCACCGAGCTCCCAAACCCCACATACACAATAACCCAACATAACCCCAAGTTCAATAAAATGGATTTTTATTCTACACAGCTCAATTAATACAATGATCAGAGCTAATACAAAGGTTAAATATTCTCTCTCTGGTTTTCTCTCTGCTACAGCTGAGTGTTGCCTACTGCCTCCCAAATTTGACTCCTTGAAGTATGGTTGGGGGCTCCTTTTAAGTTGGACCAGGGAGTACTTCTGGGGGCACATCATGGCTTGTTGGAAGCAATTCCGGGACATATGGAATCCAGGGAGTTCCTCCCTCCATCATCATCCAAGGACCCCTACAGGGCTGCGCGTTCAGACTTTAATTCCCACGCATGCCCTGCAGGTGTTCAAGCAGGGAATACTTGTGAGGGACACTACCACTGATCAATTTGGGGGATGAACTGCTCCCAGCTTCCAGATCTCAGCTCTCATAAATCCATCCTTTCTTCTAGCCTCTCAGCCGAGATGGGGATTATAAGTCATCCCAACAGGGAAGTGTTCACAACCTGGCCATCCTTCCAATATGGCCTCCCAACTTGGAAAGAAATCATCCTTGATCCTGGCCAGGATGCCTGTCCATTCAACTCGGCACCTACACCACCTTATAGAAATGTTTTAAGAAAGTGTAGCTTAAAATCAAAAGTTAATACATTTATCATTCCTAAAAACATATTTTTTCAGTTTTTTAGTGTTACTTGCATTCTTCCAGCAGGTAATCAGCTGTAACACTTCCTATGTTAAATTATTTATTTGCTGAGCCAAAATTAGAGCACTGAGCTGTGACTACAGGACTGGACATTTTCAATCTAAGAGAAATGTTTTCTGAATGGTTGACATCATGGAGTTGAGAACTGCAATAACATTTTTTTCTGACTCTGCTAACCAATAGTATTTCTGCATTAGGGACCAGTGGGACAAAACTCCACTAGATGTGGTGCAAATTAAGTAATAAGATCCATCCATCCATTATCCAACCCGCTATATCCTAAACTACAGGGTCATGGGGGTCTACTGAAGCCAATCTTAGCCAACACAAACAAACCCTGGGTAGGTCGCCAGCCCACCGCAGGAAACAAACCATAACTACAATAAAAAGTTGTAATGTTTATAAGCGGATGAATTAATTTGAGGCTTGTGTTTGAATAAAAAGGACAATAGCAACTGATTGTAAGTGCCTTTTAATCATAATAAAAAGTACTGTATAACATAGACTGATATATAGATAGGAAAAAAGAGACTATACGATAGATAGATAGATAGATAGATAGATAGATAGATAGATAGATCTGTTAACTCCTCTTTACCACAGTGATGGGTGGCTAAATGTGCTCCAGAACAGCAAGTCATGCTCGTTTCCATTCACTGCCTACAAGTAGTGCAGGGTCAGTCTGGTAATACACCTGGCCTTGCCATCCATCCATCATCCATCCATTATCCAACCCGCTATATCCTAACTACAGTGACACGGGGGTCTGCTGGAGCCAATCACAGCCAACACAGGGTGCAAGGCAGGAAACAAACCCCGGGTAGGGCTCCAACCCACTGCAGGGCGCACACACACACACACACACACACCAAGCACACACTAGGGCCAATTTAGGATGGCCAATGCACCTAACCTGCATGTCTTTGGACTGTGGGAGGAAACCGGAGCACCAGGAGGAAACCCACACAGACACGGGGAGAACTTGCAAACCCAGGGCTCCTTACTGTGAGGCAACAGCGCTACCACTGCGCCACCATGCCGCCCAAGTCGATTCACTACAGTAGAAATCAAAGCACTACATTAGGCCTTATCATTTTTGAAAGATTCACATACTAACCAAAAAGATAGTCAGGGTGCTTTTCTGGTATCAATTTTTGTTTTGTTTTTGACTTTAAATTCTGGTTAATGTTTGGAGAAAGAACGTTCAAAATTTATTGAAGCTTTATTGACTATTTTCTGCTTAAATCATTTACAATTAATGTGTTTGTTCATTTTTGAAGGGTTCATAATAATAATATCATAGTAATATCCAAATGAGCCTTGAATAATATCTGTACCATTATTAACAGGACCAAATGGTGTGGCTATCAACTAGTAACAAAGCGTATATGCTACTAGATATTCAATTTTTGTGTGCTTCGTTAACATAATGGCATATTGTTTAGCTTTGACAATACTATTCTGGGTATCACCCCCATTTCTTGCATTAATTCTTAAGCCCATGGCTGTTTGCTGTATTGCACTTTAACCCTTTAAATTCAGTCTCATCTTTCTCCATTTTCTACTGCTTTGATTTAACTGGCTATAAGCTCATCATTCTTCACTCAATATTCATGTTCTGCCTGTCAAAGTAAAAATCAGACATTTCTCTTTCTGACTTTCTACAGCAGTAAAATTAGTTGTATTGTAAAAAGACACTTAAGTGTTGGAAAAGGCTTCCATAAGGCTTCATAAAAGTAACAATGAAAGTGTCAGGAACACCCAGAATGAACATTTTAATGAAATGTCTAGAAATGATATGTCTAGTTTTACTGTTTTGAAGCAGTACAAAAAACAGTATTCTTTTTCTGTGCTTTTACTATTTTCAAATCAATATCCATAGCCTACATATCCATTATTGAAGACCTATGGCCTACGTATCATTTTGAAGGGCAGATCATACTCTGTCAGAATACATACAGTTGGTAAAGCAAGTAGTGTATCCAAATTATAACAATAGCTGCAAGATTCAAAAATGCCTTTCCAAAAAAATTTTTGAAATCTAAAAAATACAAAAACATAGAAAGTAGAATGAGGTGTCATTTGAAAGTTGAAACATCCTTCTTGTTTAGTAGATAATGGGCTGTCTGTCAAATAGCACACATTTCAATGAAGACATCTGAGAAAGTTATAGGGTGGGGGATGTTGGGAGCAGGGGTTGCTGTGATACACGAATTTGGCCTTCTTATGAGGGGAAAAAAGAAAAACATTGCAACATATAGCATTTTAACAATTACAAACACTGCACTTTAATTATAGCATTGAGGAAATGAATGATTTTATGTATTTTTTTTTTCTTTTTTTAATTTTATTGTATTGTTCAGTTCCACCAGCTGGTCCGAAACAATGGGGTTGAGTTTAAAGAATTACATATGTGCAATTCCTTCAAAGTTAGTGTTAGGCAACCTGATTATTTGGATTCCTCCAGTCCTTGAGCCTTGGGTATAATGTTGGGTCTATTGAAAAAGCAGAATTTATGGAAGCGACTCGTCATTAGATCAATTATTTCGTTACATTTTTGCAAGTCAAGTACCTAATAATTTCTACTTTTTCCAAGTTTCTAAGTTCTTTTCAGATTCTGGACTTCGATTTAGCTTTGCCTTTTTGAAAATGGTTTTACCTGATTTATGTGTTGATTCTTGCCTGTTCTTGACCACACGTTAGACATCAGGTTTATTTGTCTGCCATCACAGATCCTCTCTGCAGTCAGGATTCATGATTAGCTCTGTGCAAGTCAAGTCCTTTTGGTCCCTCAATGCCCAATGTTTAATCAATGGTGTAGGGTAAGTGCCTTTGACACAAAACAGTGAATTTAGAGATATGTGCCTTTTTGTGTAATTGATGTCATAGTAGTAATTGTAAGATAAACTGAAGAAATGCTACCTGAATTTTTATTTCTGATGGCTGCTCTGCATGTGGATGTAGTTAGTAGAACAGTATTTATATATGACTCATTATACTTATCGATTATTCTCAGTAAATTATCTTGTGGAGTGGGGTGGTTAGCAGATTTCTCTTTTAATATGTCTAACCATGAGCAAGAGCAATCACAGGCTCATTGAGCTCAGTAATAACCACCACAGGAGAGCTTGTGATGAGTCACTAGAGTATAAAGGACCTGTGCATTCAGCTCAGTAAAGATTAACTTGTAAAGCGTAAGAGCATTAAATGTGAAAATTGAATTTCTATTAGTCCTTGATGTTTTATTTTTCTTTTTCCAACTGAAAGTAATTATCATCAACTGGCATTAGAATGATCTCATTTAGCTTTTCTGGCCAATAAAGGCAATTAAATCTTAGGAAAAGCTGATAATAACTTTAACATTGCTGCATTGTTAACTTGATTTATGAAAGGATTATTTTAAAATAAAAAACAACACATGACACATATTGAATTATAAGAAGAATCATAAAAGACTTAAGGAACTTAACTTTCAAGGATTATTTCCATTACTGAGGAAGTAATTTGAAGGAGTTGATAATGTTACTTTTATTGCATAATACATGTCCAGAGTGCACAGCAGCCAAATCTGTTCAAAGCATTTTGTGTGTGTTATACATTTCTCAGCCCTTCTCACCGCCAATGGATTTCATTTAAAGGTTTCACTAGTACCTGATGACACTGCATCATAAGAAGTCATTGTTTCAGTCTTTTGGATTTTTTTTTAATTTTTCAAAAGTGTATTGGACTACTAATTAAGCCTGTTATGTTTCCTCCTTTTCCTTTTTCCTGTCTCCAATATCAATTCTCATCACTTTGGATTTTCTGTTAGTTTAAAATGTCATAATGAAAAACAAATGAGCCCTTTCACTAGTACTACCTTGTAACCTTTATATGGTGGTGACAAT
>JANRMT010062813.1:42930403-42945842 GCA_026402145.1 Polypterus bichir lapradei | reverse complement strand
GGTGGCAACGCATCTGGGAGTGGTGGATTGGTTTATTGGTTATTGTATTGGAGAATTTAATGAGTATTGTGGAGAGGAGGGTGCTTTGTGCACTGTTATTAATAATAAAGTCAACTTGTTGGACTTTTACCTGGTGTCTGGCGTATAGTCTGAGGGTTCAAGGGAGCGATAGCACCCCCCATCTGTCACAATATATATATATATATATATATATACCACATTTAAAGAAAGATTGGAGTAGATATTTTATTATGTGGGAAAGCAGTAGAGGATTAAAAAAAAAAAAAACATTTTTTGGCTTTCCTCCTAAGCTGCCCCAGTAAAAGTCTGCATTCAACAGGCAAAGCTAAAAGTAGGTTTACTGACCCTGACCTCACTATTCCTCTATATGTCTATTTTGGCTTCTCTTCAGTTAGAATCACTAAACTTTTAACTACCATATATTTTTGTTAATATTTGTGCTCAGAAGTCTGGCTATTGATTTAACTAGCATGTACTGTAAATTACTTTAACACCTGCAATTTAGCTAAATTAGTTTGGGGGACATAAAGGAAGCTTTATTTGACTAGATCTTTATACATTCTTTTTGCTCTTCATCATTAGACAGATATGAGCAGCTGCCAAAATAATGCCAGTAGGGCCAGTTCCACAATGCAAAGTACCAAAAACCAAGCATGAATCACATCATTAGAAAACCGATATAGAAATGAAAAACATGAAATTATAAAAAGGAGAGTTATTGAGCCATCTCTAAGAGTTTTCTGCTTACTTTTAGTGTCTATTCTGCTTTGTTTTGAAAGAGGTGTGTTTCAATTTTGATAGAAAGGAGTAGTAAACAAGTGTAAAAAATCAAAACAATTAAGGACCAGCTCCTGCTTTTATGAGTTTTGCTCTGTTATTCTCAAACAATATTTTTACTTTTTCATCAATTTTCTGTTTATTGTCCTGCTTTTTATTCTCTGCATTCTTTACATGGACATCTTATTGGATGACTGTATCATCATTTATCTATGTTTTCAGATGATCTAAAACATGGCACACAGCACCAAATGTCCTAATATAGGATAGTAAGGAGCAAGAATCTCATACAGTGCTTTAGAACTTAGCCTAATTTATTTCTAACTATTCTGTTTGTTTCTTTTTTGGTTTTGATGCTCTGTCTTTTTGATTTCCTGGTCAACAAATCCCACCTGATCATACACCAATCTCTTGCCTCTTCCTTTTAACTTGTTTATTGCCCAGTCTATTTTTAATATGTCTTTGGATGGCCATATAAAAAACATCACTGTTCAAACAATGGAAGAGTAACAGAGCAAGGAAAGACAGAAGCTCTTAAGTGATTATTAGCTGTAGACTTGCAGAAGAAAATTTTTAAAAAAAGATGGAACAATCATAATGATATTCCTTTAACAAAAGCATATAATAAATAGTAGAAACATTTCTGTATTAAAGTCTAAGAAAGTATTGACCATAGCTGACTTACATCAAAATCAAAGCAGTAATAAAAATATCTTAGAACACAAATATTATGAGTGACAAATCCACAGAAAGAAAAGATCCTTACGTTCTGCACACTTCATTTGTTTTGGTAGAATAATCAGTTATCTCTATTAAAATAATCTCTCACTTGTTTTTATTTTAGAATTTGGAATGTAATTATATCAACATGTTTAAGGGGAACCACAGGATAACAGGACTGCATACACCAGTGCAAACAATTTCACAAACACATACAGTGGTATCAGAGAGCTTCTATGTAATAAAACAAATCTAATCAGTAGAAAATCCTAGGAGGTTGAAGTTACATTTTATTGTTAAAGTTTGCTTTAAGACTGTTTTCCACCCATTTAGTCAACAGACCTCACTGGGTTATGACAAAGACGTCCTTCAGGTAATGATTTGCATGTCAGCCACATGGGTTTCTGGAGGAATCAATTGGCAGATCTCAAGTGAAAGCAAATATTCATTAAAAGCACTAATTTAAGCATCAGAAGAACAACCAGGTTGCTGCCTTTGGTTTTTCAGCCCATGCTGGACAATCTTAACTGACATGCCAAGGATAACAATAGTAATGTTTAATTTTAAAACATTTCTTCCATTCAGATTAATTTTATTGTGATTATGCAGTTACTGAATGGTCTGTCAGTAAGTGGCATACAGAGGTAAGAGGCACTACTATTTTCATGCAATTACAAGTTCTTAGTTTTCTTACTTATTTAAGTTTTCTATCTATAATCATATCCACAGTTGTGCTTGCACCTGTCCCATGTGAATACTTAGAATTTAATAGCATGGGAAACGTCTCAGCTAAGGTAGACCCATTAAACTTCCTACTTTGAAATCAGCAATGGTAATGCCATTCCCGAGTTGAGCATGTATAATAGCGTAAGCCTTATTTCTGTTAGGTCATCTCCCACACGGTGCCTCAAGTGAACTACGATGTGACAATTTGCGTATTCTGCATGATTAGCTTTTTGATGACAATGAATTTGACTAGCCATCTGATGAGGTCAAAATTTCCAAAGACTTGCAAATCTGCAGAAAGTGGAATGTAATAGACAGGTAATTTCCAAGAGCTAATTACCTGTGATTGACTTAATTGGGGACAATTATTATACAGTTACAGGAAGCCAGAGGCAGAAGACGAGTTAAACTAGGAAGGTTATTCGCCCTGTCACCCCGTGAGTTAACTTTCTCTGTTTTCTTGTGTTTTCCTTTGTGGTACATTACATTAGCAATAATTATTCTAGTCTAAATCCTATACTTCATAAACTCCAGTCCGAATAGTTTCTTATTGCTATTCTAATAAATGTAAACTGCTACAAGCACTAGCCAGATGGCTTTTCAGAATTATTTATTGTCAACTGCCATTTGTTCACCTGCATAGTGTCACCTTGCTACCAGCTGTCAACTGGCTGCCAGCCTGTAAATGATTAATCATTATTTTGTAGTGAGCAGAATGCATCTTTTCATTAAAATTTGTATCTGAGAAAACTGTGGCAGGGATAACCTACCCAGGGCAACCTGCAATGGGATTCCTGTCCTCAGGAGAATAAAGTCTTAAATCAAAAAGAAAATGTTGGTTCAGGACAAGTTTGTGACACTTTCTAGTGTGGATATAGAAAATGCTCTTGAGGTTCCCCAACCCGGAATAAATGCTAAGGAGACCAAAATTCTTAAAAAAAAAAAAAAAAAAATATTGTTATTATTAAAAACAAGACACAAATAATCACAAGGAGTAACATAGTTCAAATTAAACAGATGAAAAACAAACTTGCCAGCGTGGTGCCTTTTGCACATGCCCAACCAGCACCAATACCATTCCCTACCTCTCCTTGTGTTACTCCTTATGTTACTCTTGTCAACATCCTGCTTAGTCTACATTGCAAAAATTGAACTCTCCCAAATCTAGGTGCAATAAATTCATAAATGGGAGGGGCTTTTAAACCTTAAACTTTTTGAAACTCTTGGGGCTGTTCTCTTAGCACTCCTCAAATATGCCCCAGGGGCTAAGTAGTTCTTATACCCCATCACACCCTTAAAGGGAAAAACTACTCCAGGTAGACAGGGCAACAAAAAACATAGCATAGGCCATACATACACTCCAATGAGCATACGTGAAGCCTTCTGTTAGACTCGGAAAACTCTGTTTTTTTTATTACATGTCCCACATTGATCTAATGCTGTTTTGGGTACCCTAGAGTGATCTCTTTCAGGACTCTCTCTACAAACATGTATTATTCATCCCTGATACCATTTCATTTAGCATCCTGATCCTCTTTAGCTGTCAATGCAGGGCCCTTCTGGCACTTCTTCAGAACTGAAAAGTAAGAAGGGGATTTGCTAGCATGGTGCTTTAAATCACATTTGAGCATTAGAACATTAGAACAATTGTGACAAGAATAGGCCATTCAGCCCAACAAACTCTAAAAAAAAATAGCAAGTCGAAATCTCAAGATCCCTAAAGTCTTACTCTTCACCACACTACTTGGTAATTTATTCCATGTGTCTATGGTTCATTCTTACAAAATCTTCCCTTACTAAGTTTCCAACCATGTTCCTATGTTAAAGAAAAAGCAGGGATCCACTGTATTAATTCTTTTCATAATAAACACTTCAATCAACTGATAAGGTTGAACTTGTTCAGACTCTCCTCATCAGTCATATCTCTTAGTCCCAGAATCAGCATAGTTGCATTTTTCTGGACTTACTTTAGGGCTGCAATGTATTTTTTGTAATATGGAAATTAAACATGTGCATCATACACAGGTGAGGCCTCACTAGTGCATTATACATCACTTGACTTGTAACAGCACACACTACGTATTGCTCATGACTGACTCCTGAACATGGAAATGGGCATTTCCAAGAATATCACTAGATTATTTAAATATGCTACCAGGGATATCTAAACAAGTACTCTTTCAGTTCTTTTGTGTCTTTTATTCACACATTGTTTAATTTTAATTCAGCTTGAAAAAAATGGACAGTCCTGTCTCTACACATACAATAAAGTCAATCAGCCCAAAGATTTAAAAAACGTGGTGCATTTATTTAGACAATTAAACATAAGGCAGAGATCTACAAGAAGGTCTCCACCCACAGAGCAAAACAGACAAAAACTTCCTTCCATATTGGTCCTGGCTAGCTCAGGTCTTGCACAACTTGTCTACAGGATAATTTTAAAACAACTATCCAGTACTACTAAAGCACTGTTCCTTTTCACCTCAGAAACTTGTCTCTCGTATGTTCTCAGTTGTCTCCTCTTTTTCTTCTTCACAGAGAACCTTCATGCCAGACTCCATAAACTATTTCCCCTTTAATTTAAGACAACTTTAAACCCAATTCTGGTGTCACCTCTGATCAAAACTCAAAATTACCCCACAGGAACAAGGGCCACCATGGTGTTTCTTTTTTTTTGAACTTTTATTAATTTTATTGCAATCATTCCATACAAATCAATCATTTTTTACAAAAAGTAGGATTGAGAGCAAAAAGACCCCCCCCCTAGAGAGAGAGAGCGCAGGCCAACGGAGTAAAACTTAAGGCTTGTAAACATACCTAAATTGATGAGTTTGAAAAGCCAAAAGAGATGAATGGAGAAGAAAAGGAAATACAGAAATAATTGCTTCCTCTGTGCTTTAAGAGCTTATTCTAAAATATTACTGATTAGATCCTGTCATGTTTAAAAAAAAAATCTGTACAGATCCTCTAACTGAGTATTTGAATTTTTCCAATTTCAAATAGTATAAAACATTGGTTTCCCACTGACTTGAAAGAGGAGAGTTAGGATTCTTCCAGTTTAGCAAAATAAGCCTGCGTGCCAAAAGTGTAGTGAATGCAATCAGTTTGTTTGTCCTTCTCCACTTTAAACCCAACTGGAAGAACACCAAACATAGCTGTTAATGGATTAGGAGGGATTGTGACACTAAGGCTGTCTGAAAGGTAATTAAAAATTTTGGTCCAGAATGACGTTAATTTGGTGCAGGCCCAAACCACGTGACCCAGTGAGTCTGGGACTTGATTGCAGCGTTTGCAGGTTGGATCTTGCCCTGGAAACATTTTGAAAAGTTTTAGGCAAGACAGATGTGCTCGATATATAATTTTGAGTTGAATAATTGTATGCTTTGCGCATATGGAGCTCGAGTGAATTCTCTGCATTGCTATTTTCCACTCCTTTTCTGATATATTAATTAAGAGATCTTTTTTACCAGTGTCCTCTTGGATCTTTGAAGGGGAGGGACTGTAGAATAACTTTATATATTGCAGAGATGGTGTCTGAGTCCTTGAAATTGAGCAATATTTCTTCCAGCGTGGACGAGGGTGCAAGATGAGAAAAATCGGGCAGGTTCTTTTTAACAAAGTTCCTAATTTGAAGTGAAAGAAATGTGTAGCTGGAATGTTAAATTTGGATTGTAATTGTTCATAGGATGCAAAGACATTGTCTATATAAAGATCTCTAAGCAAGTTAATCCCAAATTCTTTCCAGATATTAAAAACTGCATATGTTTGCAAAGGTGGAAAGAGGTGGTTCTCTTGCAGAGGTGCCATCGATAAAAGATTCTCCATCTTAAAATGCTTTCTACATTGGTTCCATATTCTGAGTGAGTGAAGCACAATTGGGTTATTAGTATACTGCCGATAACTTGCATTTATTGGGTCACAGAGCAGGGATTATATAAAGAAGTACTGCAGGATTTTACTTCTATTGCGGACCAAGCCTGTGTATGTTCATCTATTTGTGTCCAGGTTTTTATAGCTTGTATGTTTGCTGCCCAGTAATAAAACTGGAAGTTAGGTAGAGCCATGCCGCCTTCTGCCTTTTGTCTTTGTAGGGTCGCTCTTTGGATACATGGATGTTTTGAGTTCCAAATAAATGAGGTTATTGCTGAATCTAATTGCTTAAAAATGATTTATTGATGTATATTGGAATGATTTGAAATAAAAAAGGAGCTTAGGAAGAATATTCATCTTAACAATGTTAATTCTTCCAGCTAGAGTGAGATGAAGGGTTGACCATCTATGCAAGTCTTGCTTAATTTTTTCCATGCAAACGGCAAAATTTTGTTAATAAAGAGCTTTATGTTTACTTGTGATGTTTACCCTGAGGTATTTAAACTGATCTGCAATGATAAAAGGTGTCTAATCTAATATTATATGCTTGAGAATTCACTGGAAAGAGTACACTTTTATTCAGATTAATTCTGAGACCAGAGACCTTTTGAAATTCTGTAAGTGCTGTTAAGGCTGCAGGCACAGAATTTTGTGTGTCTGTTGTATACAGTACCATCTGCATAGAGAGAAATATTCTGTTCCAGTCCCTCTCTGATAATCCCCTTTATCTGATCAGCATTTCGACAGTGTATTGCCAGTGGTTTAATGGCGATTGCAAACAGCAGCGGTGACAAGGGGCATCCTTGTCTGGTACCACGTTCTAGTTTAAAGTAGTCTGAACTACTGTAGTTTAAAGTACAGTAGTTTGATCCATGCACAAATGTTTGGGCCAAACCCAAATTTCTCTAATGTAGTAAAAAGGTATTTCCATTCAATCATGTCAAATGCTTTTTCTGCATCCAATGATAATAATATTTCTGGGATGTTTGACTTAGTTGGTGAGTATATTACATTAAATAGGCGTTGAAGATTTGAAGATACAGTAAGTGTCGACCCTTGATAAATCCAGTTTGATCTTGTGATATTACCGAAGGGAGCACTTTCTCCATTCTTCTAGCTATGATTTTTGAGAGTATTTTAACATCATTATTCAAAAGTGAAATTGGTCTGTATGATGCACATTGTAATAAGTCCTTATTTTGTTTAGGAAAAACTGTGATTAATGCTTGGCGAAAAGTTTGAGGAAGAGTTTGATTGTCTCTGGCTTCTGTAAATGTTGCTAATAGGAGGGGAGCTAGCTGAGCGGAGAATTTCTTATAAAATTCTGCAGGGTAGCCATCAGGGCCTGCTGCTTTCCCGCCTTGAAGTGACTTTATAGCATCTAGTAATTCTGATAACACCAGAGGTTTATCGAGTTCTTCCACACTAAAAGTGTCTATTTGTGGTATCTGTAATGTATCCAGAAATGCATTGGATTGTGTGTTGTCTTCTTTAAACTCAGTAGAATATAAGGATTTATAGTAGTCTCTAAATGTGTGCATTATATTTCTGTGGTCGATAATTTTGTCTCCGTTCGTGTTGGTGATTACAGGGTGGACCTCTTGCTTGTGAATTTGCTGAGCTAAAAGCTTATTAGCTTTCTCTCCATGTTCATAGTAATGATGTCTGGATTTATAAATTAGTTTTTCAGTTTCTTTAGTTGTCAAGAGGTTTAGTTCTGAATGCAGAGCCTGCCTTTTCCTATGTAGAGCCTCACTTGGAAGCCTGGCATGTTCTTCATCTATTCTAGTAATTTCGCTTCTTAGCTCTGATACTTTCTTGGTTTCTAATTTATTTCTGTGGGAAAGATATGGAATAATCTGTCCTCTTAAGAATGACATAAGAGTTTCCCAGAGTATTCCTGCAGAAATCTCTGAGGATGTATTTGTCTCTAGGAAGATACTGATTTCTTTGGATTTAAATTCTGTACAGTTCTCGTCTGCTAATAGAAGCGGGTTGAGACGCCATCTGCGAGGTGAGTGTGTGAGGCATAATGACTTTAGCTCCAAGAGCAGAGGGGCATGGTCAGAAATAACAATAGCATCAGATTTAATCATAGGCAAGAAATTATTATCTATAAAGAAATAATCAATTCTTCAGTAGCAATGATGTACTGGTGAATAGAAAGAATATGTTCTTGAGTTTGGGTTTAAAAACCTCCAGGGATCTGATAAGTTGTGATCAGTTATACACTTTGTAATTATCCACCATGGTGTTTCTGTACTTTTGAACACTCAGTATTCTATGAAGGTTCAACTCCATAGCTGTCCAACTTTTTAAAGTGACAGCACAGTTATACTTGGTCTCTATTTGGATGACTTGAGTTGAAACGAGTTACATTTGCTTTTCCTATAAAGCTGCATCTTGTCCATGCCTTTGCAAGAAGGATCAAGGCAGACTGCAGTTTGGGGGAATGCAGAGCTGTATGCCAAAGTAAATGGTCAGAAATACAGGCCTCCAACGAAGTGTCCTAGCTCCCTTACTTTTCACTCTATACAAATATCAGTCTTAAAATATAATTGTGATACAAGACATTTGCAGACATTTTTAGATGTCTCTGGGTTGTACAATGTAAGAGGTGAAATACAAAAGATTAATGAATGACTCTGAATTGTTGTGCAGTTTGAAGCATCTGCTCCATAACATAAACAAAACCAAGTAGATGGTGGGGACTCCAGGAAGATTTCTCTAATGTTGGTTTCATCCAGAGACTAGAAGAATATGATGTGGCTCAGTGATATAAGTTTTAGTTTTTCCCATAGGATGGATATGATATTTATCTATCTATCTACAGTATCTATGGCGGATTATACAGTTGGATGACCGGAAGGGGCAAGTCCAGGTAAACATGAACTGGAAATGACATCATAGTTGGGCAGGTCAGTAATTTGGTCTGCGCAGGGGAAAAGAAATAAAGCATTAGAAGACAGTGCCAACCCCTGGTTCAGCAGATAATCACAGGTATTCAAGCCATTAAGCTGTCTCTCATGTTCACATGTGTGACACTATCTATCTATATGTTGTGGAAGATAGGGAGAGACACAGAGCCCCAAACTTTGGAAACAAATAGCTTACAGACAGTCACAGGTTCAATAATAGAGGTGTTTATTATAAGATACCTCACAATGGGGTCCAGATCCAACATAAAAGGAAGCCGTCCACCTCCTCCAGAGAGTGTCGCCTCCCATCCTCCCAGCTGACTCACTGGAGGAGGTTGGATGGCTTCCTTTTATGTTGGATCCAAGAGTACTTCCGGTGCCAAGGTGTAGCCCAAAGGAAGCTCTTCTGGGTCTGGCAGAAGTCCCAAAAAGTAGGGATCTCGTATCCCTGCACCATCCCATAGTGACTCCATGGTACCCAGCTCTATCAAGCATTTGCTCTAGCATCATTCCCTTTCTGTAAAGAGAACATCAGAAAACTCTGGCATGTTCAGGGTTATCTGCATTCAAGTGTGCATCTTTCCCACTAGGGTGGTAGGCAACATAGACACCATGAGAAGGTTCTCTTTTCCCAAAGAGTTTTTGAAAAACAATAGTGAAGCTCCTGATGAGACTGATTGGTTTATTATATCAAAACAATATTATAGTAAAGTGCTGCCATTCCCTTTCATTTGGGAACTTCACAACCACTGAATTTCAGACATGCGGGAATACCTGGGACTTATGAATTGCTTTCTTGGTAACTTCCACCCTCCAGATGTTTTTGCTTGCCATAGCCACACCTGAAAAAGACAACAGTCTATGCATCAAGTTGGAAGATAAAGAGAGAAAAAGTGAGGAAGAGAGAGAATCCTAACTACTACAGGACCATTCATCCTGGCATTATTCAAGTGATGTTCTCTCAGCAGTAGCTGAATTATGCACTGAAAAAGAAATCTTTTAATACAAGCTAAGTCTGACCTTATTATTTGTGTTTTTATTCTTTCTTGTTATTGTTGTTGTGGTCATTTTGTTGCCATTGTGAATTTGAGGAGGCACTGTAAATGCAATGATCTTTTCCCAGTGCAATTCTCAGAACTAAACCTGGTCTATTCTTGGAGCTATCACCACTGATGGACACTGAGGCCCTGTGCCGAACTGAGTGTACCACTCCTTAGTGATTGTGCAGGCCCTCTTCTTTGCAAGTCTAGGTTTCTCTCTCTCTCTTTAGGAGGTTTTGTGGGGGTGGCAATTTATCCTGTGCCACCTTGGTTGTGTCCTTACCCCAGCAACCTCTTGCTAACTGGGCACACCTTTGCAAACTACACAATCTTGCTTGCCACCTTACACTGACATTACTTGGGAAACAAGTCTACTCCCATCTCTTTATTTCTAGTATTAAATATGGCATTTTTTCCATAATTTACATGCAAGACTAAACGTCTAACATCTTGTGTACTTATCACAGTTTAACATTAATCAAAGTCTAAGCAGTGCAATTTCATCACCTCCTCTGTGGGTAATTGTGATGCTAACTAGTTATCAGCATAAAGAGTAATCATAAATACAGTATTATACTTCACGAACCAAGAAAACAAGCCAGAAGCCCTAGCACTGCATTGGGTAGTTATCCCTAAGTAACACTAATACTGTATAAAGATTGTTTATCTTCAGAAAGACCGGAGCAAGATGACTTAAAGTGTCACATGACTTCCATGTTACATGACCTGCAATGGACACAGTGACTGGCCAAAATATGACTAAATGATGGGGACAGCAGCAAGGAATCTATTCATAATTGTGCCATGATGAATACACGATAAAATCATTAAAAAAAATATTCAATAGAAAATACACCTGTAAAAATGGTAGAAATTAAATCAAATTATTCCAGAAAAGCCGCAACAGATTTATGACACAAAATTAACTCTGTAAAAGAGTGTATGCACTGGCTATGAACTTTTGGTAGACTGGAACTTCAGTCAAGTTTTCAGTCTGCTTTTCCAGATGTGGTTTAAAGTATTTTAATCTAAGATCTTGTATTCGTTTGTTGATGAATTAGTCTGCTATGCAACATTAGATGAGTGTTTAATTTATGAGCTTCATTGTCAGGACTATGGGTCATTTAGGCATATTTTACCACTGATTGCTGTTATATTCCTTTATTTATGAGTTTTTTTTGTATCTATACTTTGTGTTGTTTAGGTTTTGGCATTTACATTCTTGTTTTAAATTTCTTGTTTTGGTCTTTTCACATTTAAACATGTGCACATATTATGTTAATACTCTCCATATATTGTATGAACTGCCACTTTTGAACTTTGATATCTCTGTCATAGAATTCTTGAGCTTCATTATTAGTGATATTTGTGTGTATGCAGGATTCTGTGAGGGTCTTCCATTGCTTTTTCTTATTTGAACTTCTGTTTCTCAAAAGCTACTACATTGTAAAACCAGTGGGTATAGCAAAAAATACCTGGAGCAGAGAAGAATACTTAGCTTTAGAGGTAACAAGAATCTTATCTGTTAATTTTGCAGCTATTTTTCACACCACCAGAAAATCATTGATGAGAAATGGCTAAAGTTTACCATAGTATACATAAAAGGACCAAATCAATACATGAGTGGGCAAAAGTAGATTTACAGTTGTTTGCATGGAAAAAGATATGCAGGTTATGATTATTACAATAGCTTCATTAACTGAACAGCTTTATTAACTTTATTAATTCAGCATTCTCTGCCTTTCAGTATTGTTTAAGTATACACTTTCGTTAGTCTTTGGTTAAATTACCAGCCATCGTTACCCAAAAGATAAATCATAAGTAAGGATATAAAATAAAAGCAATAATAATAATAAGAAGAAGACAAGTAAACAAGTAATACAAATAAATAATACAATAATTAATTAATAAATCATAATACAAGAATAAACTCTGTGTTTCGTGTATTCACAACTTTAAAACTACTGTTGCCCTCCCCTGTATATGCTTGTGCAGAAATGCCAATGATCTTTTCATGTACTGAGAATTAACTGTATAAATTAAATACATTTCTTTTACAGACATTATCTACAGAGAACTAGTTTCTAAGTAAAGAGAAATGATTAAGATTTTAAGCAGGTCCACCAGAAAAACCTTGACACTAAGCACTGGCACAAGTCAATGAAATGAACTCAAAACTGTCACTGACTAGCAATGCAGCAACCTTTGAAAACCTTAAAAGGGAGGAAATGACCCTCTGCCAAAGCAGCAGCCTTTATCAGCAAGAGACCTAAAAGCAGGGAACTTGGCTGACAGTCCTTTTTTTTCATCTTTCTATCAAATGTATAATTTTACAACAGATGGCAGACAATACTTTTGTGAGAAATGAACAGGCTGAGAAAGAAAATTGACTTAAAAATTGCAGAATTATTTCACCCTAGCCTATGATGAAGGTTTATATTTCAGTCTGAATGTTTATCGAAAATTAGTACAAAGGATCCCAACGAGAGTAACAATAGGTGAAAAAACAGAGAGACTGGGAATAAACTAAGTTTTGTCTCCTAATAGAGAGAGAGTCACTACAAACATTAAAATGGCATCCTCTTTTTAAACTTTTGTGATTTCTCCTGTTTCTTGCTCCAACTTTGTACCTGTACTGTATATGAAATAGATACATAATTAGAAGGAGCTACTTAACTCACCTTTTCTCTGTAGATATGCTGAGCTGGCATGAAGGTGCCAGGGAGAGTTAGGGGCATAGAGTAGAGACATAACAAGACACCAGTCACTGGACAGGGGGGACAGCCATCCTGCTTGGTTTAATGAGACGTATATCATGTCTCATGAAGCTCATAGAGGCTGCAAGGCTTTGTTTTCTGTTCATTTACTGGTTGATTTTATTTTTTCACTTTAACAATTATTCATTGGTAACTTTCGTGTGAGTAAATCATTATTTGTGATAACATTTTGTCACATACTCCAGTGGTGGCACTGCCACCCACAGACAAATAACAGCAATATTAACTGTTCAGGCTACAGAAGCTTCTTTGGCTAATTTTGTTGTCATTTGATTGCCTGCTTTATTTTAGTACAGAAATTTACAGGGCCAGGATTGTATCCCAGATGACAGACAAGCATGGTGGATGCACATGAAAAACTTGGAAACTCTATTTTGTTTACGCCATTGCAAAGAGTTTTATCTCAATGAACCATGGTTGGGAGCAGCAATTTATATCTAGTCCGGCCTGCAATCATTTCCAGGCCCAAAAATAGTATAAATTCCCTGAATCACTGGATCACAGTATCCCTTAACAACTTCTTGTTTTGGTATACCCTTCTTATTTCTTTGGGGACTTCTAGTTGCCATTTGCCACCCAAAAACATATCATTCTTTTTCCAATTTCTTGCCCATTCTGCAGTTCCCTTTACTCGAATAACAGCACTGCTAACCTCTGGCAGTTTCAGTTAAGTCACATATTGCATCTGTTAAGCTTTATCTGTATCTTCAACTGTACTATTTTCCCCTCAACCACTGGAACCTATTTGACATTTATCTGTATAAAATTTCTAAATAAATCAAAAATTCTTCTCCTGTATAAATTATGATATAAGTTAGACTGAAATAACCACCACTGGGTCAAGTGGCATGAGATACACTTGAGGTAACGCATACTCCAACACAAAACAACGTTTATTAAACCCAAGTAAATTTCAGACTTCCATGTCAGTCTACCTGTTTGTTTTAGACTATATGAGGAATCTAAATGAAAAAAATGAGAACTCTACACATAAGGCACTCCACCTGAGAATTGAACCAGGAACAATGATTGTGAGGTAGCAAAGCAAAGCTTACTTTGAATACCTAACACAGCATGAGGCAGTTGATAAAACAATAGGAGATGAGAGAAGATCCTAGGTCAAAGTCAAAATGAACCTTGCAACTACAGCCCAATTCTCAAACCAAAAGTTATAGTCAAAAAATCACATTAAAAAGCCTACCTACCTGAAAATTGTATAGCACAAGCCACAGCACAAAAAGTATGTTAAATGAGAAAGGTAGCATGCTGTCATCTTGATGATGATGTTACATGTTGTAACTTCCAGGTACCATTTGGAAGTAAAAAGGTGCCATTACCAGCAACAAACAGTCCAAATCCAAGGCACCCAAGAGTAAACAAAATGTTAGTGTAAAACACTAAAAATAACACAATATAAACTAACAATAAATGAAAAAGTTGCAGAAAAAAATGAAGACAAAAAAAAGGGAAGTGAGTCAAGGAACTCATCTGGGACGCCTTCATACCTATGGGAATATGCCTTTATTTATTTATTTATTTATTTTTTAATTTTATTAATTTTATTGCAATCATTCCATACAAATCCATCAATTTTTACAAGAAGTAAAATTAAGAACAAATCGACCCCCACCTCTGAGAGAGAGAGCAAGGCAAACGGCGTAAAATTTAAGGCTTGTAAACATACCTAAATTAATAAGTTTGATAAGCCAATAAAGATGAATGCAGAAGACAAAGAAATACAGAAATAATTGTTTCTTCTGTGCTTTAAGAGCTTATTTTAAAATATTACTGATTAGATCCTGCCATGTTTTGAAAAAAGTCTGTACAGATCCTTTAACTGAGTATTTGATTTTTTCCAATTTCAAATAGTATAAAACATCAGTTTCCCACTGACTTAAAAGAGGAGAGTTTGGGTTCTTCCATTATAGCAGAATAAGTCTGTGTGCCAAAAGTGTAGTGAATGCAATCACAGTTTGTTTGTCTTTCTCCACTTTAAACCCATCTGGAAGAATACCAAACACAGCTGTTAATGGGTTAGGAGGGATTGTGAGACCAAGGCTGTCTGAAAGGTAATTAAAAATTTTGGTCCAGAATGATGTTAATTTGGTGCAGGCCCAGAACATGTGACCCAGTGAGGCTGGGACTTGATTGCAGCGTTCTCAGGTTGGATCATGCCCTGGAAACATTTTGGAGAGTTTTAGACGAGACAGATGCACTCGATATATAATTTGAGTTGAATAATTGTATGCTTTGCGCATATGGAGCTCGAGTGAATTCTCTGCATTGCTACCTTCCACTTCTTTTCTGATATGTTGAGGGAGAGATCCTTTTCCCATTGTCCTCTTGGATCTTTGAAAGAGGGAATATGCCTTTATACTGCCTCTCTGTGACTGCTCTTATCATTTGCCAACTCAGAAGCATTTTGTTCTTTTTTGTAATTCTTGTGAGATTGAGGGGAAGTTTTGTTGTTCTTTGTTTTACTATTTCTATATTTCTTAAACTTCTTTAATTAGTAAATTTATCATTGAGACAAATACAGTACCATCTATCTATCTATCTATCTATCTATCTATCTATCTATCTATCTATC
>JANRMT010062813.1:42917167-42930393 GCA_026402145.1 Polypterus bichir lapradei | reverse complement strand
ATCTATCGAAGTGAAGCCATTAGCATAAAAGTTAAATTTAACTGCACAAAGAATTTAACAAAGTTAAATAGAACTCAATGATATAGCACTACCTATAATAAGCTGGCGTTTTACTCAGATGAAGCTCTGCTCACAATCATGGAATAGATAATGGTTCCACATAAAATGCATTCGACAATTTAAAGGTTGTGACTGGGTACAATTACAGAGAATAGAAATAATGAGGCTCACGGTGAATTCAAAGCGGTAACATGACATCTATCTTCTCATACAAGCATGCACAGGACCTACTCTTTTGCCAATGTGGTACTGTATCTTTGCATGGGTATAGTAAATTTCAAAGATGTTTTGTGCCCCATTGGTAGTTAGTTTGCACATGATACACCTTTGCTAGACACATTCTTACAATACATTTGAAAATATACATCATATTTCTGCCTGTACTTTATAAACAACTTAAAACAATTTTAAATCCTTCTACAGTACATACAAACCTTTAGGTATTATAACATTTCATTTTGATTATTTAATTTCAATTTCTTTATCATTTTAAAATGTATGTTTTGATGCTGCAGGATAGCAATCTTTTTGAAATATTGTGCGGAGTCTAAAGAAAATTTCAGGAAGCTCAGAGCTAATATGTTCAGATTTGGCAGTAAAATGCACATCTTTTTATGTTACTAACAAGACATGACCAATGTCACCATGGTAATAGAAAAACTGTGTCAAGGATAAGAATCTCTCTCTTGCATTTTTTGAACTGTATGTTTTTAAATGATATTTAAAATGGCAATTATACAAGGTAACCAAGCCTTATGCAAGGTTAATCATGTTATTAGAGCATCATGAAATGTCATGAAGGTCTTATGGTAACAACTTACTAAATGTACAGATATTAGGATAATAATGAGTAAAGAAAAAAGCAATGTAAATTTGATATGGATCATCTCCTAATACTTACAGTATATCTAACCAAATAACTGAAACAATATACACAAGTAAAAAAGTATGTCATTTAAAAATAATTAATATATGTTGAATTATCAGCTTTCGTTCAGAAGTACCATAGGTGTCCCAAGCTGACTTTACCTTGTCCTCCAATTTTCATATCAGTATCTCCTTTGCCATTATTGTACATGAAACATCACAACTTCAGCAGTGTTTGTTACTGATGTTCATGTCAAACATGCCCTAATGATCAACTCACCCTCAAAGTCAATGTGATCGCTCCTTGGATCTTTGGTTGCATTTTTATACAGAACCTTGAGCTTGATTTGATGTGAACTAATTACCTTACTAGTCACATCAGTGTAGAGAAACTGCCTTTCACATTAAATTGTATTTCTCATTTACTCAAGTGCTCCATTTACATTATTGGTTAAGTGTATAGAACTATTTATTCACATACAGTACAGGCCAAAAGTTTGGACACACCTCCTCATTCAATGTGTTTTCTTTATTTTCATGACCATTTACAGCACTCCATCACTCGCCTTCTTGGTCAAATAGCCCTTACACAGCCTGGAGGTGTGTTTGGGGTCATTGTCCTGTTGAAAAATAAATGATCGTCCAACTAACCTGACTTCTGCACAACACAACTGCTGGTCCCAACCCCACTGATAAAGCAAGAAATTCCACTAAATAACCCTGATAAGGCACACCTGTGAAGTGAAAACCATTTCAGGTGACTACCTGTTGAAGCTCATCGAGAGAATGCCAAGAGTGTGCAAAGCAGTAATCAGAGCAAAGGGTGACTATTTTGAAGAAACTAGAATATAAAACATGTTTTCAGTTATTTCACCTTTTTTTGTTAAGTACATAACTCCACATGTGTTCATTCATAGTTTTGATGCCTTCAGTCATGAAAATAAAGAAAACACATTGAATGAGGAGGTGTGTCCAAACTTTTGGCCTGTATCTGTATATACTCTTTAGTGTGATTAAAAGCGCAAACACTTCATCTCATACCATATGAGACCTCTGTCTTTCAAGATGGCCACCATGTCACAGGATTCTTAATTCTGAAACCATCCAACAAGTAGAGTGAGTTTTACTTAACATTCCCTAAACCATGTTTTAGAGTTTAAAGTAGGAGGCTGCAAGCTTAAAGTAGGAGGCTGCAAGCTTAACCAAGGATACCATCCCAAAGGATACATTTTAGCAATAAGGACTACAAGATGAGAACAAAATAGCCAATGCAAACGCAAAGTCTTAAACAGGTCAAGTTCAAAAATAGAAAGTCAGAAAAATCTGAGTGTCAAAATGTCAACAAGAACTCAAAGACAAAATAAACCAAAAAGGCCAAAATCCAGGCTGCCTAAAATCCTCTCTTGATTAGGATAAAGAACACTGCAAAATTTTTGTTTTTTAAATCTACAATATTGGATGCTGAATATAGTGTGATGCCATCTTAAACATGAAGTTGTTTTTAACAGTGATAGGAAATCAAAATAAAGAAAAGAGCACTTTGTGCAAAGATCTCTAACAGGCCGTATCACTAACCTGAATAAGGATGCTTGCCATGCCTGCAATTAAAGTCCTGTAAATTCTGTTCATTCTGGGTCTTTTGACTTAAACAATTAAAATCTACTCTCTATATATAAAATCCTAAGCCTAAAAATGCAAAAATTTTGTGCAATGATTTTATGTGACTTTTTATGTCATGCTTTAAATCGGGCTTATTTTAAAACCTACATATATATGTTTCATTCTTTTCAGAATGTATCAAACTTTAATGTGATGTTGTTAGATTTTCAGATTCTTTTTCCGTTTTTAAAGTTGGGCAAAAACTTGGAGTTTTCCTGTTATTGGGTGTTTTCCTTGCATATCCAAAGGCTCCTTTGCAAGAAGGACCCCAGAGTGTGCCCCCATAGTTATATCCCATGAGATGGACTGTTGGCCTATCCAGGACTGGCTCTTGCTTTGGTTCTGATCTTGCAGGGATTGGCTTTGGCCTCTCACAAACTTGAAATCATAGACTTGACTGTTATATTTTCTCCCCCCTTTATGTTCCTAAGACTATATCACAATAAGAAATGGTACAGATCAAATGAGCATACAATACCCAATATAATATATCATATCAAATTCAACTTCAACACCATCCCCAGTCCATCTGGAGAGCTATAAAACATAACACTGAATAACCCTGTGTGTGGGTGTCACTTACATATACTGAAGCGTCTAGAGCATGCTTACATAAGAATAACATTAACAAATTCTTGCCAAAATCTAAAGAAGCTTTTGAAAATTCCTCAAATAGAAAATTTGATTTTTCTAATTTTAAATAGGACATCCTTTCCCCACTGTGTTATATGGGTGGATTGAGACTGAATAAGATAAGACGATGAGTGAGTGACACAATGTAAGACACCACAACATATTCTTCATTACACAATATTATCCCATCTTGTAATGCCCCCAACACTACTGTACATGGACTTGAAGTAACAATGGTTATAATACTGTTTGACAGGTAGGTAAATACAGTATATTTCTCAGTATGGTCTCCGTGTGGAACAATCCCAAAGTCTGTGGCTGACTGAAGTGTACACAGTGTAAAGTTTCCATCAGCACTATTAAAGAAAGAACAAGAAGTCCTACAAGGTGCCTTTTTACAGAATAGGTTACTGCAAGATTAAATCTGAGACTGAAGTTTTCAAAGGATGAAAATGTATTCAATCTATAAGGGTCCAAATGCCAAGAATTGTCCATGCGCTGAAAACTTTGAATATTAAGGACAGTTGGAAAAGATGATTATCATGCAGTAACATCACAGGCTTAAAGTGTCTTCTTCTTCACTGGTACCATAATCTGAGTAGGTGTTGAACCACCTGCTAAATTGATCTAAATAGCCTGGAGTCAGCAGTGATGGGTTCACAGAGCAAACTATATTAAGAGGCATTGGCACAGTATTTCTTTTCATTTTTAAAACTAACCTGTCCAGTACAATTTCTTTCTGCTTTTCTGTAATCAGAAGTCAAGCAAAATGACATCTGTTATTGGTTAACTAAAAAAATTACAATATGCAAGCTTTCAGGGCAACTCAAGCCCCTTCTTCAGGCAAGATGTAATGATTTCTGTTTCCCTGCAAAGTCTTTGCAATTCACGTATTTGTGGCCAAGTAGCAGAATTGAAGTAGGTAATTAGTCAACCCCATGGCTCCCTTTACTCCCCCTTTTTAAATTGTTTTAAATACAGATTTTATTTTACTCCATGGCTTCTTGCCCAGCAATAAATGTGGTAGCAATTGTGTCTATTTTTTTAAAGAAGAATGTTGTGATAAATATACAGTAGGAATATTCTAAAAGAGAACAATTTGGAAAGTTGTCCTTTTTGACAATGTTCTCTTTGCAGATGTAACCTAATGTTAAGAGATGACCGTCTCTTTAAATCTAACTTAATTCTTTTCAGGAGGTCACAAAATTTAAATAGTTTTTGTGTGACTCCAAGATGGTTGAGGGGTTAAATCATTCTTCCAATATACCAAATATACTTTGTAGTGATGAATATGGATCAGTGATATAAATTACTCTGCCATCTGCATAAAGATATATGTAATTTGCATAAAGAGATACTTTCTATTGAGCTGAATATCTGATTTTATTTTGAAATACCAAATACCAATACCAATGGCTAAAAGGCCAGGTGACAGACAGCAGCCCTCTCTGGTTCTGCCCTCTAAAAGCAAACTATTTAGAATATGCATTATTTCCACAAACTGGTGCTTCTTGTCTAGAGCATAATAGTTTAATCCATGCACATAAATTGGGTTTAAATTAAAATTTGCATAGTACAGTAAATAGATATCCCTATTTGATTTAAAAGCCTTTTTCTTCATTTAAGATATCTCAGGATGATTAGTGATAGTGACTATAGTAGAATATATTACATTAAACTTTCATAACAGTATATGTCCTACTTTATAACAAAATTCTGTTTGATTTAACAAAAGTATGGGCAGTATAACTTTTTCATCCTTTTTAATACAGCTTTAAATCCTTAACAGCAACCTTTTCAGAAAACGAATTTGGTCTGCCGTGTTCACATTCTATTGGGCTTTTATTATTTTTTGGAAGACTGTGATTTACTGCTGCAGTTTCTTTTGCATCCTCAAATGTAGCTAGCATTAATATACTTAAATTACTAGACAGTGTCATGAATGTATCACCTATTTGCCTCTACTGAAGTAAGCAGTACCACACCATTACAACATGCTGTTTCTTCTCTTTCATCTATTGCACCAAGAAGACTCCCAGTGAGGGCACCTATTTCTGCTAGGGGTTGCTAGTGCCCTAGCTGGAATAAGTTCTTTTGAAGTTAAGTAACCCGAAACTATACAGATATAATATTAAAAGGCCATACCTCTCCCATAGTGATATGGTGGTAAGAAATCACATAAGAGAAAATAACTTAGTTTTCTTTAATGACGATTTATGCAGCATTACAGAAAAGGAAGCCATAGCAAGACTTTTATCAAGGTGGGATCTCGATGTTTACAGTCAGCCATTTTTGTCCCTGCAATGGAAGGATTTTCAGGACGGATCATGATATCACCCATCCATCTGTGGCTTTAAGGTGTTTGGCTGCTGTCCAAGTCTTTTATACTGTTTTCTCCACGTACAGGCCCTTTCTTAGGTTCCAAACAAGGCAAGGAGAGGATTCAATTTCATCTCTAACATACAGAAATAGTACAATGCCCATTTTCGTAGTTGTACCTTTCTCTCTTCAAATGCTTGCCTAGCAGTTCTAAATGCTGAGAGCCCCTGTGTGCTAACTTTGGCCTGGCCTGTAGATGTGAGTGGATTTATAAAATAATTTTTGTACAGAGTACAGTGACATTAAACTTATATTCTGATTACAACACCTAACCCCATCTATTGTGCCCATAAAACCAGACTGTCCTGGAAGAAGAGGTCTCATATTAGACCTGGACCATATCAAGGACAGAGCTCCCATGTGATCACACAGTTAAAATCTTTTCCAGACTTGGAAATTCCTTTTGGGTTCCTGCAACCAACATTTTCATTGTGCCAGTGTGCACCCATTTTCTTTCTTTTGTGTGTTTACCCATTAAAAGCAGACACCGAATTGGTGCCCCAGTGGTAATTTTTGGACTTTCATAGTCTCTCAGATGATTACAACTTTTTTTTGTTTTATTTAATACATTTTTGTGGGTATCTATCTTAGCCTATTGCTTTCCTCATCTGTAAAGATATGGCAGCAGAGGATCCAGTAAGCCACAGTGTTTCAAGTTCATCACAAAATGTCTTTAATAACAGCCTCACTAACTGTATATTTAGTTTTTCATAACATTTTATAGCATTCCTTTAATACATTGCTTATTTCTTTATGTTCAATTAATTTAATTCTATCTGCAGTACTGTTTTTCTAATGACTTAAATATTATTTGTCCTGCATCTTTTGTGGCCAATTTCATGAATTCTGTTTATAATGCTAGATATTTTATTAAGCTCAGTGTTCAGAAATTTTGCACATTATCAGTTTTAGTGATTCATTCATTAAATAATCTTGCCATCTTCCTGGCTTATAATTTATTTATACATGAAGGATACCATATTATTTATCTCCTTAAATACACTTTCAGTGCTTCCCAAAGTCTTTCTAGAAGTGTTTCAGGGGATGAAGAAGCATTTGCTTCCGTAAAAAAAAAAAAAAAAACTATAACTCTTTAGTGGTGGGGCGGCAACCAGTTGTACATTTTGACACATGTTGCCATTACATTATAGTTCGACTCTGTTTGCTAGAGGGCAGTTAGATGCATCGATTGGACGTCAAATCTGTGCAGAATAGAATAAACAATGTCTTGCATACTTGCATTTTTGTAGTTACTTCAACAAATTAGCTAAAATGGCATTGTCACCCGAGAGAGAACAAAGCAGAAAGCAAACTACTCGGTTGTTGACATTTTGCATATTATTGCTGAATTGGAGTCTGATTTATTGGACTCTGATTTTGATGCAAGTGAAGTTGATATCGAAAACGAAGTGATGTACCTACATCGGCTGATTGGTCTCCAGCTGATCACAGTAATGAACATGTTCGTGTAGCTGACGCCAGAAACTGCGTCACCAGTGTAGCACATACTGCAAGCAGTGTAATGTGGCAATGCACATCACTGGCTACTTTGAACATTACCATACCTTGCAGGACTATGCTATGTAATAGGTATGTGAATTCACACACTGTAAAATACAGTGACATTTGTCATAAATAAGTATTTTATGTTGATTTATGTGTGAAACTATTGCTTTGTACACTTTTCAGAGTTTTTTGGAAAAAATCCAGTTTGGGCCAAAATGGAAAAACACAGGACACACCTGAAACACACAAGTCACGCTCCAATAAACCTTGTACTCCAGAGATTCCTTAATATTCGATGAGAGTATAAATCTGGCTATTCTCATACAGAATCACTCTCTTCTCTTTTGAGCTGCAAAATGTATTTTATTTGGGCTAGAACCTTTAGAGATTTCATGATGAACACACTAGAAGAACATTTACCAGGTAAATGATGAGTTCTTTCAGTTTGTAGGTTTTCTTCAAGGGTGCCTCCCAGAATTTTAATCGCATCATTTTTTTCAATTCTGGCTATATTAGAATCAATTTTAGACTCCATCTTGATAAATCCGCATACAGTACATAAATGTTGGCTTATTAATTCCTTCATATCCACGTCCAGTCCAATAATCATATCCATCCAGTCTTTTGATTTCAAGGCATCTTCCACAACGCTGCATTTAAACAGCTGCATTGGCCTACTGTTGCCACTTACCTCTGGAGTGGGACAAATTATTGAACAAGTGTTTTTTTGCTGGGAAAGATGCCTACTTTCTGCTAATTGGGTAGGTTTAATGATCCACTCCGGTCATAAGGCACATTAGTAAGATCTCTTATGTCGCAAGAGCAACAGGCACATCAGCACCTACATAAGCTTCCTCAACTTCCACCTTCCAAGTGACCAGCCTATAAGGCATTTCTCTGTTTATAGCTTTTATTGAACAGAACAGGATTGCCAGTGGAGCAGGAGTCTCAAGAGTATATACACAAACTGACAAATGAATGAGATTGCCAGTTATGTTTTATGTCTGTTGTACTTTGTGTAACCCAGCAATTCCTACTGAACATTAAAAATGATGTAACCAGCTAACATTCTTCTTCAATGTCAGCCAACTGTTACAACTCAGTTCAGAGTTTTAGCTTCTTACTTTATCATCATTTTGCATCTGTATTTCTTTAATGGTTATAATATATAATAAGTACATTTCCCACAATGTAACATCACACAGTTTAGTCTACTTATATGTATACTACTTATACATGTGCTAAAAGTAAATGTTTTCAATTTGAACACACATGTGACAAGGGAATGTCTACCTTAAATAAAATTGGACTCTATATTTGAAACATATCTTCTGTGTATATAATAGGGCATTAGTGTGTTTCAGTGATGGTGGGAATTATTAATCACTACAATTAATATGAACAGCTTAAGTTAAATTACACAGCAGTTCTTGGAAAATTCAAAATTCAAAACAACTACATATAATTCATTACTGCCTTGATGTCCACTGACCAAATTCAGATCTTAGTTTTCGAGCAAAAAACATTGTTGAAAATATTTAAAATTCATAAGAAGGAAATATTGTGATAAGTAACATTTAATATTGTTACCATAATGATTTTCCCATTCAGACATCATAAAAGATTCATGATACTCATCTGCCTTAATTCATGTATCCAGACAGACAGACTGATATAGAAACAGGGACAGAGAGAGCTTGAGGCAAATGTATCATGAATCTGGAAGATCTGTGATGAAGCTGTCAACATGTATTTCACCAAAAAAATAGAATTGTTTTAGACTGTAGAGGTCAAGCAGTGATGTCACAAGACACAATGATTAATAACACTTAACAAAACATCAAATGAAATAGCAGTTGGAATTCATTTTGTTTAAGAGCTGTGAGATTTCTGCCTTTGCCTTGCTGTTTAAGCATTGAGAAATATTTATTGGTAATTGAGAGAAAAATCCAATATTCTGGTTGTGAATTTTGTCAGTTTTTAAAATAATCATAAAGAACTACGATTGTTGAGCTGTCAAGCTATGTAGTCTTTCAGAAGGTGATATGAAAGGTAGTATAAAGGATTAAATAAAGTATTTATGGCTTCAGTTTTAGAAAATTTAAGGCCATCAAGGGTTTGATGTCCTCAAGGCTGTCCAACAATGGTTTTAAAAGGTTGCTATTTTTCCATTTTAAAGGCATGTATAGCTGGGTGTCATCTGCATAAAAATGAAATGAAATACTGTATTTTCTTAAAATGGATCCTAGGGGAAGAGTGTATAGAAAAAAAAAGAAGAGGCCCTAGGGTAGGTCCCAGGGGGATTCCACAGTGGAGAGATGCTGAAGTGAATGTACAGTCACCAAGGTTGGTTGGGAGCATGTACTGATACAGAGCATTGCCGCCCCTTAAATGGGCTTTCTCTTTCTCCGCCAGGACACAGAATCCATTATATTCATGATATTACAGTTCTCTGAACAAATTAAATGCTAAGATGTATGCTTGATATCATTTTCATGATGAAATGAATTAAAGCATGTATTAAACATAAGGCCACAGTGCCGCAGGGGTAGTGATGAGCTGACTCCCTGTTCTGTTCAAACGTACTAACCCCCAGTTCCTGTCCTTTCTTTTCTTTCTCCAAGTAAACAATCGCCACACAATCATCTCTTTAATAAAAGTCAAGCCATCTCTAAGCTTAGAAAGCTGATTCTTCCAAACGTTTAAGGAACAGTGAAATATATTTGTAGTACATGTTTAATTATTACAACCATCTATCCATCCAGGGTCATGCCAGTCCCAGAAAGCATACAACGGGAGGAACGAACAATCCCTGAATGGGGCGTCAGTTCATCACTACCGCTGTCCACTGTGTCCACACATTTAATTAATTACAGTATTCATTATTTAAATGAAGTTAAAATGTATCTGTATAATGTAAAATATATATTTTACTACATTTCATCTTAAAAATTGTATCAAGAGCTCCAAGAAGATAGTGCCTGGAAATCTAAATTAACTTAGAAGCCAGTCGTCATCATCTGTAAATATGCGCTCTCTTCTATTGAATTGAATTGAATTCCTTTATTGTTTTGCATGGTACAATAAGATTCAACATGCAAATCCTCCATAAACTTAGTTTCCTAAAAAATGGTAAAATAACAACAACAACAATAGTAATAATAATACGATAAAAAACAATGAAAAATATACAATATGAAAGCATAAGTGGCTCAGGTTGTGCAAAATTACATCAGTAATGCAAGTTTACAGTAAGGTAATTGTACTTATAAGTACAAACAGTTCTACCGAGAGCACTTGATGGACTGATTGAGTGCATTTAGAACTCTTGGGGAAAAAAAACGTTACTGAACCACGAGGTTCATGCAGGAAAGGCTCTGAAGCATTTGCCGAATGGGAGAAATTCAAATAGACTGAGCCCATGGCTGAGGTGGCGTGTGCTACATTCTGTACCCCAACAATTCTCTCCACTCTTGACACAATCTGCGGTAGAGCTTTCCAATCAGCTGCTGTAAGCTGTGATTCCATGCTCAGATACAGTGGGTTAAAATGCTCTGAATGGTGCACTGAGAGTAACAACGCTAAAGCAGGGATGGTATTTGGAATAGTTTGGCCATTCCATGCATCATTATATTGTTACAGGTTGATTGCAATTAGATGCCTTAAACTAAAAAACGATATGCTGTTAATTTCAGTGTATTTGATAAAGCCGCATCAGGGATGTGAATCAAATAAATAAAGGGAAACCACACAGGAACAGTAGCACTGCATTGACGCAGGGTGCTGTCAGTTTGCAAAACTGAGCCGAAAACTTGCATACGCAAGCGATAGACCGGGTGTGAAAATGTGTGTGGCTTTATGCCAAGTTTAGTTTTTATACATTGCGATGTGAGCATGGAAACGGGCTTATGTAACAGTTTTGTACGTACACATCGTTTATACATGAGGCCCCTGGATTGGGGGCAAAGGAAGAAAACCATTAGAAGTAAAGGTACTGAATAAAATTTTAAATATATTGACAAAGAAGCTCATTCAAATGGAGGAGGAAGAAGAATAAAAAACCTGTTTAAATCTGGGTTTCTGTGTAGCGTAGTTGTGTCTGGGGGTTGGGTTTCTGTGACAACCCCTACAGGCCACAATCTGAAGCTTAAGTACTGTAGATATGAAGATAAGTTAGATTTTTTTTACTCATAGAATTCATAAAATTTTATGTAGGGTTATAAATGTATCTGATATCAGAATCACAAATTGCTGGCATTGTAACTCTACTAATTACCTGGAGTCAAGGTAATGCCAAATCAGTATATTAAAATAAGTTCCCATATTTCAATGTTAAGTTATAATGTGCAGTTTACATTCCCAGAGAAATAAATAAGCTGTTCTTACAACTGTTAGCTGAATAAGCTGTTCAAAGCACTTTACAGAGCTGACTATAAGTACTAGGTTCTTTTAAAACAATTTCTACTGTACAGCAGTAAAACTTTTCAGTATTTTGATATCAAATATTCTAGTGATGACCAGTGAACATAAGCCAACAGCAAGCGGCAGTCTAGCGTATGCTCTGTAATCTTGCTTAAGAGGCTACAGCAGGTAAATGATTAATTCCTGGAGCCCTAAGCTGCAGTAGACAGGCTCAATCAGATGTCCACTCAAACTTCAGTATCTGTGGGAGAACACATCTTACCCCATCAGCTAGTTACAGATGAAACAGCTTAGCCCAGAAAATGAGTCAGTGAAAGTCTACATACAAATCCATCTGTGAAATTTGTATAAAGGGATTATCTTCAAATGTTGTAAATACAATTAATCAATTACATGATTCCCATTTTCCAATTAACAAACATACAAGCAAACCATTTTTTCCAGTTTTGAATAATGTGAATAAAACCAGAATATGTTTTTTGGAATCAGATTACATGAGCCTCATGTAATGTGGTGTGCACTGTTTTGCTATTTAGAGACAGCATATTATCTAGGATAGGTCAGTTTCTGTAATCAGTCTGCATTTCCCCTGACATGTATTTTTCAAAAGTCACTGCACACTGGGGAGATTCCTAAGGACTGGAAGATAGCAAATATTACCTCATTATTTGATAAGGTCCCACATGAGGGGCTAGGCATCAAACTAAAAGAAGATGGAATTCAGAGTGCTGTGTGTAGATGGACGTAAAATTGTCTGAAGTACAGAAAGCAAAGGGTTATGGCAGACAGAAGATTGATAAAAATGTATTTGTCCCCTGGGGTACTAGGGTGTTGTACCGTGTTAGCCATTATAAATGTAGAGAAAAACCAAGCAAAATGACACCTTTTATTGACTAACTAAAAAGATTACAATATGCAAGCTGTCGAGGCAACTCAGGCCCCTTCTTCAGGCAAGATGTAATACAGAAACTGAAGTTCCCTGTGTTTATATACACACACTAGGACAAGAAACAACATTGGTAAATTTTTAAATCAAAAATCTTAAAGGTAAAAAATGAATAGGTTTATTCAGGCTAAGATTATTTTAACAACAGAGAGAAGAACAATGTATGGTCAAGATCTTTGGATAAGATAACTGTCCAACAAAGTCCTTTGAAGTTTGTGATGAGTTTTTCAAAACAATATGGGTCTGCAGACAGGTTATCTGTGTCAGTCGGAGAGATTCAAACAGTCCTCATACCTGGCTATAAAACTCTTGTCTCTATTCAAGCCATGTTGTAATGTATTAAATTGTAACATGAGTTTAACTTCCCATTCTTTTCTCTCTTGCTGTGTTTTGAAGTTGCCCATAAGCACTGTGATTTTAAAGTCCCTCTCACAGTGTCCATAGCTGTTGAAGTGGGCCGCTACAGGAACATCTGTGTTGCCATGTTTAATGTGGAATCTGTGTAAATTCATTCTCGGGCGGAGTGTTTGTCCAGTTTCTCCCACATAGAGTGCAGTTGTCCTGACTTCTGTATTACATCTTGCCTGAAGAAGGGGCCTGAGTTGCCTCGAAAGCTTGCATATTGTAATCTTTTTAGTTAGCCAATAAAAGGTGTCATTTTGCTTGGCTCTGTCCCCTGGGGGAAATTTGACTTTTTACAGAAGCTTGATAGATAGATAGATAGATAGATAGATAGATAGATAGATAGATAGAT
>JANRMT010062813.1:42894267-42917157 GCA_026402145.1 Polypterus bichir lapradei | reverse complement strand
GATAGATAGATAGATAGATAGATAGATAGATAGATAGATAGATAGATAGATAGATAGATAGATATAGTTTGAAAACACACCAGAATGACTAAAAAGGAAGCAAATTAAAAAGAAAGAAAATATTTGACTTGGCAGTCCCAGTCATAGTGAGGCATTATGCAGACATATTGCTGTTGGTATAAAGGAACCCCAGTAGCATTTCTTGACACACTTCTGCTGAATAATTCAAAGGCTAAAAGTCAGCAGTGTTAGGGTGTCAGAGAGAAGATGTGCACCATTGTCCAAAATGGCACTCAGATTTGTTTAAATTCCCTACTTTGCTACTACCTACAGGGAGCTCAGATTGCATCCTATTATTGACCCTACACTTTTAATTAGCTTGTTAGTTCAGGGGGCCTCCCTTGAAGTGATGTTACTAGCCCAACACATCACAGTAAAGAAAATTGCACAGTTATAGGAGATGTGAAAGATGTCACTTCCCACATTAAATAAACAGTCTCCTAAGGAAAAAGAGCCTGCTCTGCCCTTTTTATATACTTCCTCTCTGTTCCGAGACCAGTCCAACCTTTCATTAATATGGACCCCCAAGTACTTGTAGGAGTGCACCACCACTACATCCACTCACTGAATACTGGAAATAGAGGCAAAATTCAATAACCAGTTCTTTGGTTTAGCTGATGTTATGGTGCAGACAATTCTCTTTGCACCAAGAAAGACATTTCTCTACCTGAGTCTTATACTCTGTCTCATTATCTTGATCAATACACCCCATAAGTACAAAATCATCTGACATTTTCTGCAAGTGACATGTTATATTTATAGTCTAAGGTGAACAAAGTGAAGAGAAAAGGAGACATGACTGTTCCTTGTGGTGTTCCAGTGTTGTATCAAATACACAGTCCTAGAGTCTCGTAATCTGTAGTTTGACTGATAGTCAGTTATCCAGGAGATCATAGGCTCACCCACCTGTATATCTCTGAGCAAAAAACATTATCCTCACAGTGTTGTCAGCATTTTCTAAACGAGAATAAGCCTTGTGGAGCAGATAGTCAATTGCACCCTCCACTCTAATCTTTGTCCGATAGGGAAACTGCAGTAGGTCCAGGTGGTCTGCCACAAAAGGACTCATATAGTCCAGGACCAGTCTCTCAAAGGTCTTCATGATTTGTGACTTAAGTTCAACTGGTCTTGTAGTCATTAGGTGAGGCGCTACCTGCCTCTTTGGAAGAGGAACAATGCAGGATGTTTTCTACTGCAGCAGCTCTTTCTGGAGTCTTAGGGGCAGACTGAACAAGTGACAGAGGGCACCACAAAGTGTGAGTAACCCTGTCAGAATTAGGTGATGTCAAAAGTGGTGTCCCTCAGGGATAAGTATTGGGTTTGCTACCCTTTTAATGTATATACAGTGAACTTAAAACGTATTTGGACCCCTTCATTTTCTGCACACTCTCTTTTATTGTACATTTAATTTTAAATAGATACATTTGACATTTTACCACTCAAGGTGAACCAGAGACTTGTCCCAAAACCAGTCCAACATTGCCTTGGCTGCATGCTTTGGGTTGTTGTTAGCCAATTCTAGGAAAATTTCTGGTGGTTCCAGAAATCTTTCATTTCATAATTGTTGAGGCCCTGGGAAGACTTAATGCTTGATAACTGGCTTTATTATTATTCTGACCTATGCCTTATCATAATTTTATTGCAGAGGTAAATAGAGCATTCCTCAGAGTTTAGGGCTTGGTTTTTGTCCTGACACGCAGCATGAAGGCATGTACCTTTCTAAACTGTCCAATCAATTCAGTTTGCCATAGGTGGACTCCAATCAAGTTCTAGACACATCTCAGGGACAATAAAGTAAACAGGATGCACTTGTCCATAGTTTGGAGTGCCACCGCATATGATCTGGAAACGTATATGAATGAGAAATTTCAGTTTTTGATTTTTAATGTTGTAGATTGATGAGCAAAAATGGGAAATGTATACACTTAAAATTAAATCTATAAAAAAATAAAGTGTGCAGAAAGTAAAGGGATATGAATAGTTTCTAAATCCACTGTAAATGGTCTAGATAGGATTGTAAAGAACAAACTGGTTAAATCTGCAGAGTATACTAAACTAGGTGGAATGGCAACAATCTAGAGGGACTTGGACAGAATACAGGCATGGGAAGGCTTGTGGCAGATAAAATGTATTGTAAATAAATATAAAGAATTACATGTAGCAAGTAAAAATGTTAGATATGAGTACACTTTCTGAAACTAGGAAATACCCCTTATTAGAAGGACTGAGTAATTGGAGTGGACTACTCACGATGAACTTCCAGACAGTGTACAGAAGCCATTATGAAGGCATAAAGAGTGTTAGGTTATGTAGCGCAATGTGTAGACTACAAGTCAATGGAGGTTATGCTTAAACTTTATAACACACAGGTGAAGTCACATCTGGAGTTGTGCTGGCAGTTTTGGTCTTCAGGCTACAGAGAAGACATAGCAGCACTAACAAAAGTCTAGAGAAGAGCAACTGGACTGATTCCAAAGTTATGAGGAAAGATTAAAGGAGTTAAACCTTTTCAGTTTAAGAGGGCATGGGAAAGGAACTATATAAATAAAATGAATTATTATTATTATTAAGTAAACAAAGTTTAGGAGGTGACATGGTTGAATTTTTTATATTGTTGTTTTATTTTGAAAGGAATTTATTTTTAAAATAAGTTCCCTAACAGGTGGTAGCTTACTGCAATAAATGTCACACGAATGTTAGGAAGCTTTTCTTTACACTGAGAACACGTGGAATAAATTACCAAGTAGTGTGGTAGAGAGTCGGACTTTAGAGACCTTCAAAACTCGACCTGATGATATTTTGGTGGAAATTAGGTGAATAGGATTGATATTTTTCAAATATTCTAATGTAGAGTTGATATTTATAATGTTCTCAGATTGAATGTGTTATGCTATGAACATCTTAATTCTTGTAGGGATAAAGCCTTTATTTACCTCTCTTTGAAAACAGATTATACGACCAGTGTCAAAACACAGTCCTGTCCAGGTGCAATTGAAAATATAAGATTACTGTTAGCCAGAGGAAAAGACAAAGTTCTACAAATGTCATATTCATCACATTAAACTATAAAACTAACATCATTTCCTTACAAATTATGTTTTTCCTGTTTGGACATAAAATAAGTCAATTATTATTTTCTACTCTGAAACCACTCATATATAATTGGCTGTGAGAAAAACATATAATAATCAGGTTTGATCCAAAAGAAATCAAAGAATGGCTCCAGGCTTTTTTAAATAGGAATTCAGCATTTTAGAATTGAAAAGAAACTTTGTTCGTTTAAATATCAACAGAATAAAAGTATTGTGTCCAGTAGCTTTTCCAGCAGTCCAGTAGCTGGGACTGAACATGGATCCTTACCAGTCGGATGCCATTGTAATGGAAGGACAGAGGAAGATAGTTTATTCATGCTGGCTACTTCCCCAAGACACTGGCTGGAAGCCCATCCAGCCTGGGATCCCCAGGTGGATACCTGTAGGGCATGCTGGGTGTTGTAGTCCCGGGGACACCCCGGTTGGGTTCCATAAAGCACCAGGGAAGCTGCAGAAATAGGGAATTCCTACACTGTGGAGTTTCAGCCTTACCCAGAAGTGCTTCTGAGCCATAGTTTCATGTTCCCAGAAGTACTCCTGAGTGTAGGATAAAAAGTACAGCCCGGCTTCAATCTGGGAGTCAGAGTTGGAAGGAAGTGGACAAAGCTTGCTAGAGGAATGGAGGAGGCTGAGTAAAGAAGATGGAGTGTTACTGTGCATTAGCCTTGTAATTGTGGTTGTTGTTCGGGAAACTCTTCCTTAAAGAGTTTCACACACTAAAAAGGCCTTTGTTATTGAACACCATGTGTCCAAACCCATATGTTGGGAGTTTGGGGAGCTGCAGCACCTCTCACAGGTCACACTAGATTAATATACAATAGATTGGTAGTTGCCTGTGAGATTTTTATTAGATTAAAAGCATTCATATGAAGCAATATGGCAACAAATTAATTTATTGTCATATGCAGAATGACAACTGTTTCTGAATATAGCATATACACAGATATTCAGCACCTTTTTAAAATCCACAAATGTTTTCTAGATGGCAAATGATCTTTACACATCTTCCAAATTCACAGGCTAAAGAAGGAATATTTTACAGCTAGAATTAATTATTTGTCAGACGTGAAGCTTAAAATCAAAAACTGTAATATGCTTCTTCTACAAGTATCCAGACCTCACACATTAATGTTTGGCTGAGCTGTTCAAGCTTGGAGTGTGCCTGTAACACAGTCAATTTTCTTTAATTTAGTTTGCATGATATCACTATCAATAACCTTTATGTATTAGATCACTATAGACTTGTGGGTCATAAAACATAATCAATTAGGAATATATGTAGGCAGATGGTCAAACCCCTCAAGATACACTGGACCCTTGGTACATATTCTTTCTTTTAGTTGTTAAGCAAAGAGTTAAGCTAATGACAGAAATTGCTTTTAGATTAAAAGATTTACTGCAATGAAAACATGAAGCTGCTTTATTTGTAATACATCTAAGTCTGTCTAACAGACTGCCACACAGTCTTTTGCAAACTGTTATAGAGGGAAGAGCTCATTCAGTTTAAAGCCCTGCAAGGTAGAGCCCAATTAACTTACATACACACATAGACTGGAGGAAAATGGAGTTAAAAAAGATCTGCATTGACTTCTATTAGAAAGGGTTGTTTTCATTCAGTATGTTTTGGAGAGGAATACATGTGAAACATAAATATGAGTCTTGTATTTCAGGTGTGTTAAATAAATATTTTACAGGATAAAAAAATAATATGAGTCTGCTTGCACCGATGAGAAAGCTTGCTCCCTGCAGCTTGCTACCTACCTGTACCTGACATTGCATTTGACTTACTGTATGGCGTTCATCTGTCAACCATTGTTTTTCTTGCATATTTTGTTGCGTGTAAACAACTAGGTGCCATGTGACTTACTTTTTTCTGATCATTACCAATGTAAAAAGTCCTCTTCTGCCAGTATTTACTTTGACTTTAGCGTTGCTTCTGACAACAAATTAAAAAAATGTATCCTAAAAATAAGTCATTTGCAATCAGAACTCAGTTTTGATTTTTTTAATATTTAATATTAGTTTTTCAACAGTCTTACTGCAAATAGGTCTTAACTCAATCTACTGATCTTGCCAATATACTTTTCCGTGCTAAACAATGCAACTTTTGAATTCAGTATTAATGCTTCAGAAAGAAAGAATCTTTCCTAACAGTATGTTTTTTTCTGCTATGTTCAATTCGTATGTTGCTCCCTTCCTTTAGATGGACTAAAAGTGATTGCTATTTCTCAATGACTGCCCTCAGGCTATGATATAAGATTTGTCTTGCTGTCAGAACTTTCCTTCTCCTGAAATCAATTGTACTTTTTATCTCTGGCATCTTTTTTTAATGCCAATGTTATTCTTTCTGTTATGATCTTATTTATGGATTCATATTTTGGCTCCCGAGACAATTGGCATCACTTTGTATAGCTTTACCATATTGTCAGCTTTATAGCAGATTTCTAACGTCTATCTTTGATTCTGCCTCCCCTTGATTCAATGCACCTTTTTTATATTTTTGGTAAATTGACATCCAGTGCAGGGGTCTCATTTATAAAGCTTGTGTACACGCAAAAAGAGGCTTGAAATGTGCGTATGTAACTTCCCACACAAATGTCAGGATTTGTAAAAAAAAACGTGATGGAGGAACGTGTATATTTATGGTAGCTCTGACCCATGCGTATGTAAGATTTCGTAAAAAGTGATGACATGCTTGATCAAGTAAGCAAATTCAGCCAAACCAGCTAAATGATCACTCACATCTTCCTATATAATATGCTACTGTGGCTCTTCATTTGTCTGTCCAGGATTTTAAATCACCTGTAGCTTGCAAACCGATTGAACTATTGACCTGAAATTTGGTACACATATATTACATGACGTCTACTACCCACTTTTGGGTGATGATTGACCTCCAAGGTTATTCTTCTTTTTATTTTTATTTTATTTTATTGTAGAATCAACTATCGGCAGTGGCCAGCAGGGTGGCCTTGTGGTGCATGCATATGGGCGCCATTCTCATCCCTACCATCTTCACCATCACTTCCTCTACCTCTTCATATCTTAAATCATTCTTAAGGCAGATTGAAGACTTAAGTGCCAGGTTAAGTGAAAAATTAAGGAAAACATACTAAGTAATTGCAACACAAACACTGACATAATCAGTTTTAACGCGAAAAGATGCTGGTGAAAGAAGAGAAGAAGCGGGCCGCTAAGGTGGAGAAAAGAAGAGCTGCTCAGGAAGCAGCAAGCACATCAACCTCTGAGCAAATGAATGCTAAACGTACAGAGAAAGAGAAAGAAAACTATGAATGCTCAAGTTAAGTGTATTCACTGCACGTTATTGTGCAGTGTGCCGTTACTGGTACATAATAATACATACCACCAAGCTGTTAATATAATGTACATTGACGTGACAAACATATTACACCAAAACTAATGAATATGAGGTACAGATTATATTTTAGTTTTATTTTAAGAGGATCAATGGTGTGCGAAGAACATTTTTGTTTTTTTTTAGTTTATATCAGCTATTTGTTGTCACTTCTCAGGGAACTGGCCAACAGGTCAGGAACACCCACTGTGTTAGAAACCATTAATCAGCCTGTGTGGTGCAGTTTTTCTATGGTGTGGGTGCACATACATGAAACATAACATGTTTTTGCTAACATAAAAAGGCATTTTTCAGCCATTTTGGTTTTCTTGACATAAATGGAGCAATTTACTGCACTCATATAGCAATAAGGGCACCACGCAAGACTGAAGCTGCTTTTGTTAACTGTAAACAGTGACATTCTATTAATGAGTAAGTCATCTGTGATGCCAAGTTGAGAATGAAAAACATCATCACTCATTGTCCTGGTTCAACTCATGATTCATTTATTTTGAGGAAAAGTATCTTTGACAGACGTGACAATACTGTATGTGGTGGATGGCTTGTTGATAAGGAAACTAGACAAACCCTGAGGTTTTCATATGGTGTGTACTATTCATTGTAACAGCAATCATGACTTTACATGTGCTAGGTAAAAGTGGTTACCCACTGGCAACTTATATTTTTCTCTGAACCCAAGAATGCAGAGGAGAGGCACTATAAGGTCATGCGTGATCTTATGCTGTCAGTTGTAGTACAGCCTAATATTCTTGAATGCAGGTGATGGTGTCTCATTGTGTCAGGTGGGCAGTGCTGGCACCACCCTTAAGACCCAGCTACATGGGTTAGCAACCAAATAGTCAGTTTACACACTAATGAACTTGGCCTAGCCCACAAAATAACCTAGCACCGGCACTGCAGGTGGGAGGCTGCTCTACCAGCCAAATAAGTTCTGCAGAATCATGAATGCATATGTATGAGGTTGATAAGGAGGACAAAAGGAAATTTTTATTGAAATAGAAGGCACATCCTCAATGGCATCTTTAATGTTTGCTGAGTGAATTTGTGGTATTCACCTGCTTCAAAAGCGCAACAATTATCCATGTGCCTAAGAAAACAAATGTGAACTGTCAAAATAACTACAAACTATTGGCGGTTACTCCAATAGTGATGAAGTGCTTTGAGAGACATTTCAGATAGTCTAGACCACCACTTGTTTAAAAATGGTCACAACCATTTCAGTGAGGATTCCGTACCCCTTGCATTTCATACCATCCTGGCACTTTGAGATAAGAAAAACTGCTATGCCAGAGTCCTTTATATAGAATACTAGGGGGCTCCGCCCCCTGCTCGCTTTGCTCGCCCACCCCCGTGTTTGGTTTACCGGATATACAATATAATACAATTTATTTTTTGTATAGCCCAAAATCACACAAGAAATGCCGCAATGGGCTTTAACAGGGCCTGCCTCCTGACAGCCCCCCAGCCTTGACCCTCTAAGAAGACAAGAAAAAACTCCCATAAAAAACCCTTGTAGGGGAAAAATCGAAGAAACCTTGGGAAAGGCAGTTCAAAGAGAGACCCCTTTCCAGGTAGGTTGGGCGTGCAGTGGGTGTCAAAAAGAAGGGGGACAATACAACACAGTATAATACATAGAACAGAACAAACCCTCAATACAGTATAAAAATAAAAATTCTAGAAGTATGGAGTATAATTTCACATGAGATGATATCACATGATATGATTTGGATTTGTTTTAAGTCCTGGAGATCTCATTCATCAAGCTGCCTCTCCCATTTTGCCATTCCACATCTGAAATAGTGCTAATCTGATGAAAGGACCCCTCTTTCCCATGATTCCTGCGATCCTCCATCAGGGATGACTTTACCTTAGACAGGCAATATAGAATTTAAAGAGATTGTTATTTTCTTGGGAATTGTTACATATGCATTATTTTCACTTTTACTTTAAAAACTTTTGTAAAAACAATACTTGTCCTTTATTCCCGGCCCCGTGCGTGGTTACATTTCTTTCTTGCCAGACGAATATCACTGCTCGTGTTGTGAAGGGGATTGGGGGGATATGCCAAGGATATGCCTTTGGATCATTTGCTGTGTTTTTGCTGCTTGTAAGCTGCCTCTTCTGCTTGTCGCATGTCGTTGTTTTAAAAGCTGGGAGCACATGATGTTTGTCTGCGCAATGCAATCCAACAATTGCTATGTTAGATGTCTGTGGACTTGTTTTAAATAATGGCTCACTGCCTGGTCTCGTGTGACGTTGTAAAAACAATAATTGTCCTTTATTTCCAGCCCTGGCATAGTTAAATTCTTCCTTGCAGGACATATAACACTGCGTGCGTTGGTGTGGGTATGTTAGTTGGGGGGGCTGCTGTCGCGCTGCCCTTCAATCTTTTTAAAGCCTGTACAGCCGCTGTTCCTTTTACTACTTTGTGTCTCTGCTGCTCGCATTGTGATTGCCTCTCCGTGATCATCAATATACACCTGACCGAATTGTGTTTTCTTTGAAATTAAACTTGTTGTTGCTTTAACTGTTGCGGGTCCACAGATTGTCATAGCGTATGTTCCATTATTGTGTAAATCTATGTTTTGTGCATTGAATGATGCAAATGTTAAAAAGATTTTGTTTTCTGCTCTTTTCCTTTTATTTCTGTCCTTGCTTTGCCCTGCTATTTTTTAATTACACTTGGTCCTGATGATTAACTTCCATTTTTTTGCGCTAATGCGATCTTTTATTCGTCGACGTTTCATTTATAACATACTGTCCTTTATACGCTTTATATGCACTGAGACACCTGTATTTGTGTGTGCTGCTTCCCTTTACACTACTGATTTTTTTTTTGCCCATTCTCTTTCGTCTCGCGGTTCTTTTATTTGTCTTTTGTGATCTTAATGTGAAGATCACGTATCGTCTCCTAGTCATTCATTCCACAGGATTTTTTTTTATAATAGAGAGACAGCTCAGCATTTAACATTATTATTATCATTAAGGTTGATCACCAAACTCCTCAGCTTGTGGCTTACTGGATTTTGGACTTCCTAAGTAGCAGACCTCAGCATGCACAGATTTTTAGCATCACTAATATAGCTGAATGAGCATGACAACTGTAGTTTGTACATGAGGAGTCATAAGGAATTAGAAGAGGTTAGTTTATTCCAGTATGATAGGCCAGAGAGTGTGTTAGCCAAGAAGGCTAGGTATGATTTCTATTGGAGCGAGGTGTTGGAAGTTAAGAAAGATGCTTTCTGAAACAAAATGAGGAAAGCAGAGAAGACATAAAGTTTGGATGGTTACCAGAAATGGTGATTACTGGAGTGGCAGATTCGTTTAAATATCATTATGATAAAGTTGAATTTTTTTATTCCTTTGAGTAACTTGTCTTCATGATTTCTGAAGGCTTAATAGGGCAATTGGGAGGACTGATTTAATTTCTCACATTAGTTTTTACTTTTGCTTTTGGTAAAAATATCTGCCGTTTTCCAAGTGCCATTTTACTTTCTAAGTGTCCTGCCATCTTGTGGTGAGATTGTCTTAGTGTCGCTATGAAATATTGATTGGATGTCTGCAGCACCATTGCTATGCTCATCTGAGATTGTGAGTTTTCGGAAACTGTGCATGTGGTTATTCTCAACGTAATCTCAGCTACAGACACTTTTGGATCACTTTTACAGTTTTAGTTTAGTTTTTTTTTTCTCATTATTAGACATACTTCACCCTTCTGTTTAACTTCTTTGGCCTGTTATTTTGACTTTACTTCATTTTCTGGTGCCTATTCCCTCTGAAATTTCTATCTCCAGTATCATTAAAAACCATCAATTGCCTGTTTTCCATATGTAAAGTGGAAAAGGACGCAGACTATAAAGTGAGCTCAGGTGATTGGCAATATCAATGCTAAGCTAACTAATCTGAGTAATAAGTCTCTTAGCGATTTTAGGAACAGAAACTTCTAAGTGTGAAAATTGCTGTTAAAGACGATACAAAGAGCAGATGTATTAATTTGTGCAGGGTAAGGAATTTCATTTATTACCACTCTCAAGGAAAAATGCAAGAATAGATTATACCACTCCCTAAATACAGAACTACTGTATCACATGTACAGATACAGATTTGTTAAAATACAACAAAAGCAAAGTAGAAACTAATTAACATAATTTACATTTCATAATTTCTTGCATATTTACACACCTGTTATTAGAAAGTGTTGTGTCCTGTGCATTTTCTATTATGAAATAAGTGAATAAAGTGCATATTTTAGCCCATTTGCAGAGCATGAAGCTGAGTATCATAGTAAAGTTAAAAACAGTGTTTTAGTTTCAAATCTGTTGGTCTGTTATTGCTGTATAATAATACATTATCATTTTATTTGCTAAAAAGCAGCACCAAACACTGCATTTTTACACAGGGCTTCTAATTACTTACTGCTGTCTAACAAAGGCTTTATTTGTGTTGCAATGCAATAAATGAGTAACAAATGTCTACTATAGCAAAACGTTAAATCTCTTCTTCTAAAGTGTTGTCAAAAAATGTATTGGTTTCTGTTTTTATGACATCTAGTACTGCATTAAGGGAATGATGTTTTCCAAGGTGATTCAACGCAATGTTGTTCCTAAATTACAAATCTACTGACGCCTAACTTATTTCACACGCCTCAGTTGCCACCCTGATGCAAAGTTAATAATTAAAATTACTCATCTATTAATGAAGTGCACATGAAGGTTGCCATAGTATATTGAAGTCTGAAGCCAGCTCCATTAATGTCACTTGCAACATTCCTCAAGACATTTGTAACTACAGTTATGATATTATGTTCTTCTTCTGGTGTGTTTCTTCACATTATGTCATTTTCTCATCAACATGTTCATTTTTCATAGCATTCAGAAAATAAATATTACAGCATCTTACCAGAATGGACACTGCAGCAGATGAAGTGCAGGAACTTTATCTTTTCATTCAGTGTGCTGTGTTGTTGCATCTGTTTATGCTGCGCTGCCTTTGCCAATACTACTCCTTCTGCTCATTATGCAAAATCCCCCAAGGTCAAGACAAAATCCTTGTTCCAAAAACACTGCTTTCAACAGATTGGAATCAAAGTGACATCCAGTGCTGGAAAGGGGAAGGGCATCAGTCTGGCTGTAATACCCACTGTTCCCATCCCTGACCATGCCAGAGGCCAGCTCCCCAGCATCACAGATTGATATATACTGTATATATTTTGAATCAGTGTATGGATAGCACCTCTAGGGTTGGTCATGCCTTGCACCCAAAGCTACCTGGGTGGCATGTCCCTAAAAGACTCTGAACTGGATTAAGTGGATTTGAGAATGCGCAGGTTATGTTTAAATTGTAATACTGAGCATTCAGTCTAACCCAAAAGTTATTTTCTAGTCTTAAAAAAGTTGCTTGTATATCTGTCTATATATATATATATATATATATATATATGTATAATGAAATAATTGGACAGACACAGGAAGAGGTTTGGGGACAGCATCCTGTATACTTGAATTAGGCTGCCAAAATTGAAAGGTGGGTTCTATAGAACAGGTCTCAACAGACTTCAGTCCAACAATAGATCAGTCATGATAGGCAAAGATTGCACTTTTAAAGCACGGGAAGTGATGTCATCGGGGCAGGAACTGGAAATGATGTCATCGGGACCAGAGCCGGTAGTGACATTGTTGGACCCGGAAGTGCTGTAATTGAGCTCGGAGCCGGAAGTGACATCCTCAAAATTTCCCATGGTTGGTCTGCCGATGAAAAAGAGAGAGGATTAGTGCACCCTGCCACCTCCTGGTCTAAAGTGGAATTATCCCTTTATGCACCCTTCAGCTGCCTCCCATGTGCACGTGTGACAATATATATATATATATATATATATATATATATAGTGACAGATTGGGTCCACTATCGCTCCCTTGAACCCTTGTCCAAGACGCCAGACACGTGGTAAAAGTCCAAATAGTTGACTTTTTATTAAACAACAGTGCACAAAGCACCCTCCTCTCCACAATACTCATAAACTATAATCACAATAACAATAATACACTCCACCACTCCCAGACGTGTTGCGACCCTTCCACTCAGCTCAGCTCGCCGTCTGGGAGCTCCCACAATCCTTTTATACCCCCTGACCCAGAAGTGTTCCAATCCCCAGTCCATGTGATCTCCTATCACTTCCGGGTCAGATCAAAAGTCCTTTTCTTCACCCCGGAAGCACGTCATTCCCCTTGTCCATGTGACTTGGATGTACTTCCAGGGCATAAGGCAAATAAATGTCATTCCTCCCTGCAGCATCTCCTAGCGGCCCCCATGGTATCCAGCAGTGCTGTGCATAAAGACTCCAATGTCCATGATGCCCTGCTGATCTTCGGGGCACCTCCATACTGCAGGGAGGGCTCCACCTGGCGGCGTGTGGATATCGGCCGGCCATACATCACAATATATGCTGTATATTATATATCTGTATATATAAAAAATAAAAGGTTGGCTGATTCACTTACTGATACACTCATCAGCATAAACACTATTTCCTATTATGTTAAAAGGCTGAAATTTGGCAGGTTGGTAAATCTAGGCCAGTAGATATCCACTAAAAAATGGCAATTCAATATAACAATATTAAGGGGTTAATCAAGCGCCTTGAATCACCAACATATAAACAACATGTTTTTGTATAGGTATCAGGCACTGTGTAGCACCAATACATTAACAACACCCGGGGTCATGGGGTTGACCTGTAGGGTTTTGTGAGGAACGGATGTATGGCTCTTCAAAAATGCTGGTCAGGAGGAGGACTGAGCAGTGCACTAACAGCTGCATGGCAGTTCAAAAGTGCTGCAATACACCCAGAAAAAAGGTGTTGAGCCGCAGATTAGAGAAAACATAGCTGAATACCCATTTCAATTCAAAAGAATACACTTTTCTATACAATTGTGTTTTGCAATGACCATCAACAAAAGTCAATTTACTAAGAAAATGAGGGAATCTAATGCAGGAATGTTTTACTCATTGACAATTGTGTACCTTCAAGATGACACAATGCAGTGACCTAATAATATTATCATTATTGCTTATTATTTAACTGATGCCTTTACAGTACATAAGCCAACTTACATCATCTGAGCTACAATTGGTTACATTTATTTGTTTTTCCAATTGGAGCACAAACAGATTAAGCGACATGCTCATGGTCACACAGTGTTAGTAGGAGGATTAATATAGCATAGATTAAAGCACATAGTTAACTACATAGAACTTCTGATAGATCCGACTAATCAACAGCACTATTCCTGACACCCAGTGTCTTACAAAATTTCCCTGGTAAAGCTGAATAACGCAACTAGTTTTTGCATAATAAAGAACTCATTTTCATTGTTGTAAAAACTGTATGCTCAATTGTCCAATAAAATTTTGTAAAGCTAAGTAAAGCCTTTCCATGCAGCTGCCATGTGATTATCTCACATAACTAATTTAAGAAGTCCTAAGAATATGCAGCTGTGTTTTGTGAAAGTAAAAGAGCACTATTTAACCACTGATAGAAAATACAGCATGAATTTTAAGATAGAATATTTAATAATTTTTATTTTCATCAACATAAGCAGGCTGTTTTGTTGGAGCATCTAATCAAAAATTCAAAATTAATGTGATGCATTCAAGCTTTAGTAATAAATGACTAATTTTGAAAGGAAGATTTTATAAATAAAAAGACAATGCTTTAATAAAACAAGCTTTTGTGGTACCCTAATGGATAATCTAACGGGAAAAGCATCTCTGACTTAGAAAACAACTGCTTTTTTATAGTTTTTTCCCAAATGTGAATGACATTTCCAAATTTTACAAAAAGCAGCAAATCATGTAAAACATATAATTAGTCCTGAAGCGGATAAGTGTTACTCAATGTTTTCTTTTTCTATTAATTAATTTGTTACACCAATTAAGTTTAATGGATTATGGTTGCAGGGATTGTCTCAGTCACCTTTTTTGCTTCATTCACATATAATGAGCAAAGCACCTACTGCAATAGCCATGTCTTTCTGTCTGCAGGAAACAAATCAGCAACTAGAAGATTGATTTTGTTAAAATTTGGCACACACATTCTTCAAGGAAATTTGGTGGGACAGTAAAATTTTTGTTCAGATATAGTAACTTGATTACAGTGTGCTATACACATTTTTGAAATTTCAAAACCTCCTGTTGAAACCAGGTGTTGGATTTGTGAACACGTCTATCTTAAAACAAGGAAACCTTCAGTGCAACTTCATCTATGAATTAGTTTACTGTTTTAATTTTACTTTATGAGCCAGTTACTTCAACTTGAGTATATATAGAAATAATAGCAAAACACCTTCAGTCATGCGTATTCAGACAACTACATCTTGCTGTGGGACACAGGATGGGGTGTGGCAGTTTGTAGGTAGGATTTGATGACCATACAATTACAAGAAAGGTATCACATTAAATATACATTTATTTATTTACTAGGGGGCTTTGCCCCCTGCTTGCTTCGCTCTCCAAACCCCCAGTCTGTGCTACGCGCCAGCCACTTCGCGTCTCTGCCACTCGCATATGCGGATTTCACTTTCACCAAACAACAAATCTTTTAATTCTCACACATAAGCCTCTTCAAATCCTATGGCACAAAGTCTTGTCTCGCATGACTTAAAATTATCTCATATAGAAATCCAAGAAAACTTCTTTGTCCGTGTTTTTCAGATTAATTTTGTGTAAAGTGTGATACATTTGGACGTATGGATTTGTACCCATTATTGGCTATACAGTGTCTAATAAGTCTGATCGTTTAACTCTTTCCATTCCTTGTTGCATCACTTTTCTGTGATCATAATTACAAAACTGACCGAATTGTGTTATCTTTGAAATTAAACTTGTAGTTGCTTTAACTGTTGCGGGACCACAGATTCACATAGCGTATGGTCCTGAATTGTGTAAATCTACGTTTTGAGCATTGATTGTTGCGAGCACAACCAGATTATTGTAGATTGGCATATTTTGCCTGTAGTGCTTGTGGATTTCAATTTCACCAAATAACAAATCTTTTATTTCTCATGTATATGCCTTTTCATTGGGAAGAAACACTACTTTTCCCTGATGGCAACACAAATTAGACGAGCTAAAAGTCTCCGACTTAAATTTTAAAGCCGAACAATATGTCATATCACCTATGTCCATATATTCAATCTCTTTTTGCTATTCCGTTATTTGACAGAGTAATTATTTCCATTTGTTTGCACCAATGTTTTTGAACCTCTTTATGACGTTCTACTTTGTAATCTACTCTTTGTCTTTTATTTCCTGTCCCAGGCATGATTAAATCTCTTGGCATAAAGTCTCCTTTGTCACCTATTTTTTGCCTTTTATTTCGAGCCCCGGGCATGGTTAAATCTCATGGCACAAAGTCCCGTCTCGGGAAATTATCTCTCTGAAAAAGTCACGTCTCGTCCCAAGCTAAAAAGTCTTGTCTCATTCCAGGATTTTTTTATATAATAGAGAGATTTATCTAGTTATTTATTTATTCAATTAGTCACTAATGACATTGTTTTTATTCAGTATGGCATTATTGATATTGTTTAATTATTCAACACTTTACAAGATAATCACTGTCCCCATCTGCCTCTGCCCCAACTGGCACTCATCTCTGTAGCTGCACAGTGACTTAAGTGAATCTAATTCACAGTTGCTTACTTCTCCTGCTCCTTGAACTCAACATAGGTAAGTGACATGATGTTCATGTCTGTAAAGGTAGTAAAAGAAAAGCAACTTAACCTATGTATAGTAAAAATGTATGTAAGATGACTCAGTGACACTTTAGTCTCCAGTGACTATATGTGTACTCAGTATTCCCATTACTATAAAAACAGTCACACGGCTACATTATCTAAAGATTATACTGACTCAATATTTCCCTGCCTTAGTAATCTGCTATCTGTCATATTTGAATATAGCCAACAATTTTAACTCAAGCAATGACTTCAGCAATGTTTTTAAATCTCCATTGGTCACTTACTTGAAAACGTTTTGAACTACAATTAGCCACATAGCTTCTACATTCACCAACTAACAATTGAAAATGAATCTTTTCATTAACAATATGAAACATACTCCATACATTACATTATTTGATGAAAAAATAAAAACTTAAATCTCAATCTAATCTTTCATGTTTTGTCTAGTTATCTTCGTGCAGCTTGCTGCCTTACACCCCTGTATCGTGCATTTGGCACTGTTGAGTGATTACTTTTATATACAGTTCGCCTGCTGAATTCTATATAGCCATTTAGTTCCTGGCCAAACATTGTACATGCTGTTTACATGATCCATTCATTACTTGAGCCAATTTAATTTGGTATAGAATAAAGAACTAAACACTATCCCATCAATAACAGACACAAGGAATAAATCCTGGGTGGATTGTCAGTAGTTTGTAAGGATGTCAGATGTACTGTAGGACAGACTAGCACTACCCATTTTGCTATGCTTTGGCACACAAGTTCTTCACTTAAAAAGCAGCTGCCAGGCACTGTTAATTTTAGCTCAAGTGTCAGTTTTCTCTTCACAAGGCCACTTTAGAATGAAGCCTCTGGATCTTATCTGATAAAATGATCAATCACAAAGTGATACTCCAGAGATGTCTCCTTGATGCACCATCTGAAGTTTTGGAGTGAACAAAGAGTGATAACTCAATGAATGGCAATATTAATGGACAAACTATTCAACAACTGTTAAGCAAAAGGTGGGCTTATGTGCACTTGACAAAGCAATGGAAAAACAACTACTCCTTCCTTTAACAGGGGGTGTAGCTGTAACAAAGGCTGGAGCAATCCCTTTTACTCTGAAGAGTAACCAGGAGGTGAACTATAAGAGTGAAGACTTGTATATACTGCAATAAGACGAGGGTGCTATTAGTCCAAACCTTGCTAAAACACAGCAAGTACACAAGCAAGAGAGTGGCCTTATGTAAAAGTCAATTCTTACTAAAGATGGGGATTGACTGATCCCCAGCTGCCCAGGGGCCTCATGTATAACGCCGTGCGTAGAATTCACACTATAACATGGCGTACGGACAAAAGCGGAAGTGTGCTTACACACAAAAAAACCCAGATACAGAAATCTGTGCAAACCCCAACTTCCACGTTCTTCTGCTACATAAATCCCGGTCAGCGTGAAAAGTAACGTGCATGCGCCTGCTGTCCCGCCCCAACTCCTCCCAGAATTATGCCTCTTTGAATATGCAAATTATTATAACTAGCCCTTAAGCTCAGTCTTCTGTGAAAAGGCAATGGCAAAAGCAAGAGGGAAAATAAAAGAATTTCAGTGAATACCAAGTGGAGGCAAAGAATAGTTTGACCATTCTGTGGGCCATTATATTGTTACAGGTTAATTAGAATCAGATGCATTAAACTAATAAACAATATGCAGTTCATTTCAGTGTATTTATAAAGCCGCATCAGGGATGTGGATCTAAAAAAGTAAGGATAACCACACAGGAACAGTCGCATTGCTTTGACGCTGGGTGCCGCCAGTCTGCAAAACCAAGCAGAGAACTTGCGTACGACAGAGTATGAACTACCGTGGAAATGTTCGTGGCTTTACACCAAGTTTAGGTTTTATACATTGCGATTTGAACGTGGAAACGTTCTTGCGCAACATTTTTGTGCATACACACTGTTTATACATGAGGCCCCAGAAGATTTAAACGTTATGCTTGTAGAAGAGGAGACTGTGGATAAAACCTAAAAGAAAAAAATTGCAGAACCACCCACAACCAAAAGGTGCAACCAAGGCAAAGAAGAAGACCTCCTGAAAAAAAGCACACTTAACCTTGTTTCATATGTAATAGGCTAGAAATTGGTGTTTTAAAGAAAAGGACATTTCTGTGTTGTTGCTTTTAGAAAAAAAAAACATGTCAATAATAAATAGAAAAGCCAATAGATGGTACAATACAGTAGGCACCTTTTTTGTTTGAACCTGGGATAAATGAAAAGGCAAATTTTCAGAGTAATCCTCTTGCAGTCTATTGTTGGTATCTATCTACAGGTCATAGATATTTACCTGTCTCACAAAAGAGTTACCTGCTTTGAACACAGGACAGCTTTGACTGGTATCTCATCATGCTGTACAGTATTTTCATAGCAGAACGGCCTGCTTCATTAGAAAATGTTTGTATTTACTTCCTGTGAAAATTAATGAGTTCTGGAGAAATTCGTCTCTAATTAGCATATGTACAGTACATCTTGATAGTAAGTAACAACACCATTGTTTAACCAAAGGAAATTGGTATGTTCCATTGTTTTACCAATTGTCATGTTGATCTTGAAGCAGTTATATATCTCTGGGTAAATGAGAATAAAAGATAGAAAGTATGGTGAGATATTCCTGACTGCTTCTTTTAGGGTTTTGACACCATATAGCTGTGGCTACACCATGTAGCAATAGTGGCTTGCACCAGGATTAGGAGTCCTAGGCCTGAGATCGGTAACACATATATGATGAAGAAAACTAACCAAGAAGAAGCAAAGAATTACCAACACCAATCCATTAATACTCCGCCTTTGATTTTGAGAATTATTAATTGTAACTTAGTAGTTAGGATAAAAGCCAGCTAATCTATTATGGTATTGCTGTCACTGTACCTGAAAAGTAATAACCTTTGTGAAGGAGACATTTTTAGCTGTTGTTCATTTCTTTTCCATATTACAGCAGGAAAGTTCAAAGCATCATCTCACACACATACATACACATATGTTAGGGTAAACAGGTGTAGACTTTCACATGAATGCCATTATCAATGTATAGACACGAGAAACTTAATAACTAGCTAAAGAACTTCATCACATGAGTTGAAAGATCAGAATTCATAAATTATGTGTATTTTTCTATAAAAGAGTAAATGTTAAACTAAACTAGTGTAAATGTATGTTTTGTGTTGTTTGTTATTGTCCTTTATCTATATATCTACATACATATACAGTGGAACTTCGGGACACGACCATAATTCATTCAAAACTCTGGACACAACCTGATTTGGTCATGACACAAAGTAATTTCCTCCATAGGATTGTATGTAAATACAATTAATCCGTTCTAGACCGTACGAACTGTATGTAAATATGTATGTGAATTTCCCCTTGGGATTAATAAAGTATCTATCTATCTAAATATATTTTCTTTAAAGATTTTTAAGCACAAAAATAGTTAATTATACCATAGAATGCACAGTGTTATAGTAAACTAAATGTAAAAACATTAAATAATACTGAGACAAACACCCAGGCTCCCCGCTCAGCAGCTCGCTCGCTCTCAGCTGCACACGAGCCTGCGCTCACTCTCTCTCTCTCTCACTCTCGTGCTCTCTCTCTCTCTCCTGCACCAGCTTTCTCCTCCTGCTTCCTGTCTTCTCCTGCAACCTCCTGTTCTGTCCTGTTCTCTTCTTTTTCCCTTTAGCCGACTTGCGCTTCTATTTATTAAGAGGCATGGTAGTCGTGGCAATCAGCAGCTCCTGGGAACAATTATGGATGCGGACCGCTTCTCACCTGTACACTTAGGTAAGAAACACCCACATCACGAACTCACATCACATTAGGAACCACTTCGGCCACACACCACCACGCCCCCTTGCTAAGAGGTTACAGTTTTGAGAGAGAGTCCCTCTACGTGATGCACCGAGAACAATGTGCAGTACAGGGAGAGACTGAACACATGCAGAAATCATCTGCGCGTATGAACCAGAAGGGAAACGACATAGAGCACAAAGAGTTCACAGCGAATGCACAGGGAGAAACTGAACACATGCGGAAATCATTGGCACGTACGAACCAGAAGGGAAACTGGCTTGTTCGTTAACCGAGTGTGTGGTCGTGAACAGATGCAAAAGTATGGTAAACTTTTTGGTCGTAACCCAATTTGTACGTGTTCAGAGATGTTTGTGAACCGAGGTTCCATTGTATATCTATAAATGCTTGCACATTTCCATCTTCTATTGTCCTTATGTTATGAATAAATTTTATTATTTGTTTTTTTGCAGTAGGCTTGTTTGAGTTATTGGTTGAAAAATAGAAGGCAAAAGTTATTTGAAGTACACTTTTTCTGATTTATGAATCTTCTTAATAAATTGTAATAAATAATAACTTGTACAGATCTCTTCACATTTGTGGTATTGTGGTTGGAAGTGATATAGAGATAATTAATTTTGCTTCTTTGATTATTATTGTTTATGATAATATTGTTATTTAATTAAGTACTTGTATCAGTTTTATTTACTATGTATTTTCTATGTACTTAAATTGTTTCTCCTGTGTTCCTTGTGCTTTGTGCCAAGACGCAGGGTCATCAATATCTCATTACAGGGGAACAAGGGAGAGAGAAACCGCAAAGCATTGGCTTTTAGGACAACATAAAATAAAAAAAATCCTTGCAAATAAACAATGTATTCAATTAACTTAAAAAATGCACAAAAATAGCAAAGCAATGCAAAAGAGTCAAAATAAGACAAATGGATTTACTAAAAAAATCAATCCAAAGCAAAAAAAATCTAATCCTTAAGGCAAAGACTAAGCCAAAAGATAGAAGTAAGCAAATCACAAAAAACAGAAAATCTAAAACAATACTTCAAATAATGATATTTTATCCAAACTCAGTGATACTTTTTTCACTGAATCATACAAATTGTTTAATGATTTAATTATTCTCTTGTTCATCATACAAGTACAATGCAGTAACAACACATTTATATTAGAATATACTCATTAATCTCTGTTATACAATTCATTTTTGGATTTGTTTGGTAACACTTTAGTTTAAGTACAGCAAAATATTATTATATCATTATCATATACACTGAAATTAACCACATATTGTTTATTAGTTTAAGGCATCTGATTGTAATTAACCTGTAACAATATAATGGTCCACAGAATAGCCAAACTATTTCAAATACCATAGCTACTTTAGCGTTGTTACTCTCACTGCTCCTTCTTCTTTTTTCAGCTGCTCCCGTTAGGGGTTGCCACAGTGGATCATCTTTTTCCATATTACTCTCGCTGCACCACTCGGAGTATTTATATCACCAATCTAAGGGTGGAATCACAGCTCTACAGCAGCTGATCGAAACAGAATTATTGGTATCTATCGGTATCATCTAGCACACACTGCCTCGGCCATGCTGCGTATTTGAACTGCTTTCATGCGACAAACACTTCAGAGCCTTTCCTGTACGGACCTTGCAGTTTAGAAACAGTTTCATCCCAAGAACGATATAATTTTTAAGGTAAAATGCAGCAAAATATGTTTAAAATATTATACAGATAAAACGTTAACTTAATTTAAATAATCTATATTGTTAATAATTAAACGTGTGAGAACACAGTGTCGCAGCATTAGCAAGGTGCTGGTGCTCCATTCACAGATTGTTCCTGCCTCGCACTATATTCTTGCTGGGGCTGGCGCAACACTCGAAGGATAGATGGACAGAGTAATTAAACACGTACTACGAAGATATTTCAATGTTCCTTAAAAGTTTTGAAGAATCAGCATTCTCAGCTTACAGATGGATTAACGTCTATTACAGAACTGATTGTGGGGCGATTGGGTATTTGGAGAAAGAAAAGGAAGGACAGGAATTGGGGGTTAGAACATTTGAATGAGACAGTACTGCTACAATAAATTATTTCATTGAAGGTTGCGCAAGCATCTTGTTTCAGGAACAATCTCTGGACAGGGCGCCGGCTCGTCACTATCACTCCACCAACGTGTTCTCATGGTTAATACTCGTACATGCTTTAATTCCTATCATCATGAAAATGATATCAAGTATACATCTCAGTATTTTAATTATTCAGAAAGCTGTAATATCATGAATGTAATTGTTTCTGTGTCAAGTCAGAGGAAGAGAAATCCTGTTTAAGAAGCACATAGTGATTCACAAACATGGAGCACATAGAAGAACAAATACAAAGCAAAGCATTTAACGTGCTACTTTAGTTATGATGGGATTTGAGAAACTAGTAAATTAAACTATTTTAAAATGAAGTTTATGATGTTCTACTTTAATGACAAAAAATATACTGTATGATTAAAGTGGAAATTTCAAGATTAAAGTTGACATTTCAAGCTTTCTTCCCACTGTGTGCCTATTTTTTTTTTCTTTTCTCTGTACCCTAATAAGCTTTCATATGACACTCAGACAGTGGGCTACGACTTTGATTTCTGACAACTTCTTTTTTATTTCGGGCACGTTGCAGCTTTGTGAACTTGAGCTTTCGAGTTTCTCAGACACTCTATGTCACTCGATCAACTTACTTTTGTTGTTTATACCACTGTTTAAACCAACAAATAGTAAGTTTTTCCTTGCAT
>JANRMT010062813.1:42828133-42894167 GCA_026402145.1 Polypterus bichir lapradei | reverse complement strand
TTGCATATTCAAAGAGGCGCAATTCTGGGAGGAGTTTGGGGAGTGCCGACAGGCACGTGCACATGTGTTACTTTTCACGCTGACCGGGATTTATGGAGCCGATGAATGTGGAAGTTGGCAAACGTGCAGATTTATGCATCTGGATTTTTTTGTGCGTACGAACATTTCTGCTTTTGTCCGTATGCCATGCTTTAGTATGAATTCTACGCATGGCGTTATGCATGAGGCCCCAGATGAGTGACAGCCCTACCACCTCTGGTGTCACTTCTGTTATCCGTCCCCATGGAACCACCTTTTCCTGCTTGGCCTGTACATAATCAGAACAATCTCCATCTTGGAGCAGTCACTTTGAGACTTGCGTCTGTGAAGCCATCTTTTTACACCATACATTTATACATCATGTTTATTTTCAATTATACTGGATTTGCCTGAGGGTGCCCCAACTCTTTATGCTTGTCTGTTTTTTGTTACACAGCATTTTAATATGCTGCACTGCACAAAAGTGAATAACAACTTTATTGATGTTTTGTAAATGTTAGTAAGACCAAAAGGTGCTTTTGGTAATGTCTTGTTACCTACATTATGAGTAATAAATGCCTTTTTCCAGTACCTAAAGTGTTACCATTGTTCTAAACAGAATATATAAACAAGAGGACATGCAGGTGATGGGTGTAACAGAACAAGATGCAGAGGACAGAAAGATATGGAAAAAGATGATCCGCTGTGGCAACCCTTAACGGGAGCAGCCGAAAGAAGAAGAATTAAAACTAATATGTTTATCTACCTTTGTACATTAAATAAATTAGTCACACAAAACCAAGCTTACTTTAATGCACACTTTTCTATGGCTCATTGACTGCACTTAGCATGTTTCATTTACTGATATTTTTGAGTTCCAACTGGATCTTTATCTGAGAACGAGTCACACAAATCTTCATGAAGAAATCATTAACCAAGAACGAATGACACAATTCTCATTCACCTGTGACTCTATAATGTAATGCCTTAATTTAATTATGCATCTTAAATATGTTTTCAGGCTTTGTATACAGGCAATGTCATATGAATTATCATCATGTTAAATATACATATATATACAAAATCATCCATGAATTATTAAATTATATACTTGTAAAGTGTTCAGAGGGGAATAAAGTCTACATATGCACCGGCATCTAATACTGAAAATGAATCAAAACAATTGATTCACTTGAACAAGCAGTGACTTAGCAAAGTAAATGGAAATGCCCATCAAAACTGCTGGGACCATCTGCTCAACCTCAATAAAAAGGCCAATGGTGGTCTTACACTAATGACATTATGATGTCCATCCCACAACAGACAAGGAATTGGATTAAAAAACTTAAAAACACAATACATAAACAATTAATGGCAAAATAAGCATACCAGTATTACAAAATATTTGAAACAAAAATAACAATAAAGTGGAAAATAAACCTAAGTTGGGAACAAGGCTTGGATGTAACATAATAATTCAAACCATAGGAGGAAAAAAAACAGGCAAACTTCATACAAAGGGACCACAGAAACTTGCTGGACATACCACTACTAAGCCACCAATTAATAACTTCATGCCTGAATTCTTGGAAAGCCTTTTATTATTTGCTTTCTTCCAAACTTAAATATCTAACCAATGATCACCACAACGATATGAGTTTTTATACTAAATTAAGACAAGGACTTTAATGGCAGCTAGATGATAAAACAATAAATCATTTGTGTTCTTTATTTATTTTATTTAAATTTGTATTTCAACTAAATTTAAATCACTTCATAAACTCATTATCTTTGATGAGCTAGCATGTTGTCTGCTGTTTTCACAAAAAAGGAAGCCAAACTACATGGCAACATATTGTAGGTAATTGCCACACTAGTGCAGGGGGATCAGATGGAATGCAGATACACTTTAAGCTTTTTCGTGACCTTATTACATATCATAATCTTATTCTGATCTTATGATGTCATCTTCAAGGTGTTTTGATTTCTTGTAATATTTTTGGCATTTTAACTTCTGTTACAATATTTGCTTCTATAAATTTATTCTTTTAGAGCGAGCCCACTTGCTCATCATCACTTTTGACCTTTTGTGGACTCACACTGTAGGGCTGGTTGTCACTTTTCTTTAGTTTGTTTTGTCTGCATCATGGTGTTTTATTGAGCCTCGTCTATGTTACTGAAGATTTCCAGTTATCAAATTGTATAGGGTGGTCCAGGTCTAATTATGCAATTTTCATTATGCCATAACTTATTAAGTTTATTACATAGAGAATTCACAAAAAATTCTTTCTGTTGCTGATGGATGGCAGCACCAGCCCTGCATTCCAAAATGGCGGGGAGACGGTTGTCAGCCGAACAGTAATTCTTTTGTCTTGTATTGTTTTCCTGCATTGCATGAAAAGTTGCATAATTAGATCTGGACCACCCTATACTTATCTATGATGTATTTTAAATGCATATTTGAAATGCATGAATTTAACATCATGATTTTAAAAGTTTTCTACACTAATGTGATATGTCTGATTGGTGTTTTATTTGAATGAGATTCATCATATCCAAGAATGTGCAACTGTTACATTTTTTTTGCAATGTTTATACTGGCCTGGAGGTCATGTGACCATAACAATAGAAAAAGTGGCACTTTTTAAAACAGTTTTTCAGTATTTTTCAATGTCTGTGATTTGTCTGAATTATTATTTTCAGATCCACAGTGAAGACTAGCATGCTGTTAAATTCTCTAAAACAGAACTTTTATAAGTATGACATTTCATTACTGAGCCTATATAATTACATAATAAATTCAATTCATGGGGCGTAGAAGCCACCTCTAAACAGGGATCCAGTCCCTCACAGGGCCCTTGCACATACACACTCACACAGGGGCAAATTAGAATTCACAGTAAAATTTATAAGCACATCTTTGGGATGTGGGAGGAAGTCATCAAAACCCAGCAAATTTTAATGTTTGTTAATTTCAAAGTAATGAGTAATAGTATATTGATTTTCTTCATATAATTTGCTCCTAAATGAGCTAACTGCTTATATAGTTAATGTAGAAGAATAGTTCACTTTAAAAATTTATCCTAAGCACAAATAATTCACTGAACTAACAACTTCTGCAGCAGTAAAAAAATCCTTGTAATGTAATATGCTCAAGCCAATTAATACTTTGACTTAAATCCAATTATAGAAAACCTGCACTTTAAAACAGAATGGATTCAGACATTTAAAATTAGTCCCAAAGCAACATTTAACAAAATAAAAGCACAAAGAAGATTTATTGGAAGCATTCTACATGGAGAGCACTTTTCTTCATGATGCAGGTCACAAATAGGAAAAGACAGCTTTTAAACACTGCTTTTATGTCTATTTTTATTTATTCTTTTATATGTGGCTGAATGAAAATAACTGTGTAAAAAGAGAAAAGAAAATGCTCAACATCTTCATACATATAGCAACTCTTTTGACCATTCCTGGAGCTTCTACAAAAAATGACTGGAGGAGTAAAAGGGGTAAAAAGAATTAAACAAAGGAGCAAAAAAGCCACTCTGAAATTCATTTGTTGTTTTTAAAAGACAGTATTTGCTTTTGCTTGAGTAAAATCCATTTATTTTTGTATTGTGATCTTCACCAAATATAAGCTCAGTGTGCTGTGACAAACCTATACACTAAAATGCTACAAGGTGTAATTTCAGCATTGAGTTTTCCTTCTTGCACTCAGTTTGAGTTTAAGATTCTATGTTGTCTTAAACCCTTTTTGTCTGAAACTGTGCAAAAAAGAATTTGCATATGATCTACATTAATAGTATTAAGTTAATCAATACATAAAATAAAAATACACTGCAAGCAGGACTCGTTTCACTTCATCTACCAGTTGCTCTGAAAATTACAACAGATTTTTAAGTAGAGTCGAAGCATAATTACAATAAAAATAAAGCCAACATTATTTTCAGTTTACAGTAAATTTACCTGAGAGTTCATCACATCAATTTACATGAAACAAAACTTCATCCTGCACAACGCAACATTACAGGATTGCAAATGCAGGTTGTATTGATCAAACACATGTAAGGTGGCACCGTTTGTTTTTGCTTTTTCAATATTTAAGAGTTTATGTGTGATTTTATTCCGCCTCCTGAATAAGCAGGCAGTGTGGTGTAGTGGTTAAGGCTTTGGACCTCAAGTCCTGCAGATGCACTGTGTGACCTTATTGCTAGACCTGTTACTAGACCTGCCAGTGCTCCAATTGCAAAAACCAATTGCATCATAAAAGTTGTATACTGCCTTGGATGAAAGTATTACGTAAATGTAAGTGAAGATGTTTATAATTGGTGCAACCAACAGAAAATATTTTCCTGTGTTGCAGTTTGAGTTGCCTTCTCTGGCCGTATTTTCAATATTTTTAGGTGAAACTCAACAGCAGGTATTATAATATTATTGTGGCAAGGAAATCCAGCTTGGTTCACAATAGTGAAAATTAAATCTACACATAAAAACAGAGCAATTTAAAATTAATTAACATAATATGAAAACAAAACCTCTACATGTATATATAAAATAGAATGTCTGTCTGTCTGTATGTTCCCTATACAATCCTTTGACTGATCTTGACCAAATTTTCCACAGTTCCTCTCTAAGACCATATAGACACTGCAAGGCAAATGACTTTGTAATCCAAAGTTTTGACCATGGGGATCCCAGTGTAATTTTTTTCTTTGTTTACTACAGTTTTCACACCAGTGCAACCAGCTGGATCAGAGCAAGTAAAACATCCAAACAGACTGAAGCCACACTGGCAGGCTAAATGACCAGAGCTTAACATTGCATACCTGGGCAATGCCGTGTGTGGCTTCTAACTACTGTAATATAAAAAGGAGTATTGGAGTGTGTTGGGAGAAGTGCAGTGCAACACAAAGAAGAGCCAAAGGTTATTGTTTAACTCCTGCTTTTGTCTTTATAATTTAAGCACTAAGAACTGTACTCCTTGAACCATGAGTATGAGTCAGACATGACAGGGTTCATGGTTACAACCCAGCAAGGAGTTACAGCAATTCTGGAGTCCAATTGGACCTGAAAAGGATAAATTCTCGAACCACCATCCATCTGTCGTAATATAAAAAGTTTCTCACATTTTTGCAGGGCATGTTGGGCAAGACTTGGCTGAGAGTGGAAATGAAGCAAAACACAAAGGAGAATCAAAGGGCTGCTGTTTAACTCCTGCTTTGTCGGCTTTTCTGCATAATTTAAGTATTAGGAATTGTCCATCTTGATTTAAGAAGATGAGTTAGACCTGACAGCATTTATGGTTACAATGCAGCAAGGAGTTACCTCAATTCTGAAATCCAGTTGGACTCAAACACAACAAATTTTTTATTTGCACAAGCAGAGATATTGATAGAGAGGCAGTGTGGATGATGGATGGGACAGCTAACAACAACAACAGGGTCACCATTTAAAAACCCCATAATTGACCTTTGCTTTCTTTTCTTAATCCGCCCTACAAATATCCCTGGGCAACACTATGTGCTTTGGCTAGTTACTAACATAATTAAGACATTGCCGGTTGGCAAAACAGGAGGGGAAAGCAAAAACTTCAGTCAGAAGCGTTTCTGGTCAAAATAAACCTCAAAGGGTCCACAGTCAGTAACAAGAGACAAAAATCTCAGATAAAGTCAGACACAGTCACGGTTCTGCTCACCCAGTCTACTGGATACCTTTTATGGTGCTTAATACATTTTTTGGAAGACTTGTGTGGCCACCAGAGGGTGCTACAGATGCCCAAACCCCGACACAGACAGACACAAGTCTTGCCACCACAACATGGCTTTATTACTGTGGGGAAACACTTTTGTCTTGTGCCCCACTGCACAGTACAGTACAATCACCAACAACACAAGCCAAAACTGTCATTCTTTCTTCCTTTTCCCAGTCCCTTTCTGTCTCCACTCCACTTCTGGTAAGCTTTGTCCTTCTTCCTCATGACTTCAGCTCCCCGAGTTTAGTGAGGCAGCTCCTTTTATGCTGCTCCTGAGGGTGCTCCAATTGGCTTATTAGCCAGATCTGGAATCACTCCCAGGTGGGGTGGAATTCCAGTGTAGGGCTCTGTAGCTCTCTTGGCAGCTCCCATGGAACCCAACGGGGCTTTCCCAAACTCCAACTCCCATGAAGGGAAGCCACAGGAACCCAGGGGGGCTGCCCTCTAGAGCTCCGGAGGGGGCAGTGTCCTGTGCAGTACCGATCCTTACAGCATATCGGCCTCCCGGCCTGGCAGGGGCCGCAGCTGTCTGTCACACTTGTTATCTCTTTTCTATGGTTTTGAAACTTCCTTAATTTAGTTTCAATTTTGTTTCTTATCTTCATTTTAGCTGGAGATTTTATTAATCTTTATCATTATATTTTGGGTTCACTGTAAAACCATTGTCATTTTATTTCACCTACAGTAGATGCTGCCAGGTGTCTTCAAGGAAATGTCACCTGAAGTTGTGTTTTGCGACATTTATGGTGCAGTGATATTTAAGCCAGTGTTGCAGGTCAAACAATGTCCAAGTGTGTGGTATCTTCAAAAGATTTTTCCTTCATGCTTTGTTAAAAGACTCCCTAATACTTTGTCTCATTTGGCAACTTCCTGAGACATTTTTTAGGTTTTAAGATATAATTCTGCCTGCTTGGGTTCATCTCCAGGTCCCTTTTCTAGTAACCTAATGCCTCCCTTCTTTCTCTAACAGTACAATTGTAAAATGTCTACCCTAGTTATGGACTTCTGCATTATTATATACTGTAGGTTTGTGCTGATCTGACTTATAAGCACATTAAATTTTCTCATCCTTGTCTTTCAAGACTACAGCATTTTTGTTTTGTTTCTCAATAGAGGAAATAGTGGACTAAAAATTCTGTTGAAACCCATTGGGAGCATATAGAGGAAAGGAACACACACTTCCCAACACCCCACAATAAGGTATAAGGGCATTTTGAGGCATTTATTTCAGCTTAAACTACTGTAGGCACAAAATATATGCTCTCCCACCATTATGGTCATGGAAGCTCCTAAAGGTAATCGTGCATCGTATGACAACCTCTTCAGCTCTCTGCTGTTGTTACTGTACCATTACAGCTCATTGGTACTAATCATGGGTTCCACCACATCTATATCAGGATTGGCTCTCAGAGATTCTCTGAAGAGATCTCTGGTATCCCCAATCCAGTCCTTCATGCACTCATCTGTCACCCCCCCAACCCCCAGAACCTTCAGACCTTTCAGCAAGAGCATCTGCATATAGCAGTTGGACAATTATATCCATAACTTATTGAATAACTTGGGCTGCAAAGGCTTCATAGCTTATAGCTTCTCTAATTTTAGTCTGAAACACTCACATGTACATTGCTGCTAGGTATAGGCGCCTAACCAAAAATGGCAGAGTCATAACACTTCACTTCAAAAACTACTTTTTCAAACAAGAGTAATACTTTGTTTCCACCTTTTGTAAGAGTGGATGTGTCAAAACAGAACAAAATTCCCTCTTAACAGAGAGTGCACTTTTCGAAACAGTCAACACTGAGCACTACTATGAGCTTAATAGAAAATTTTCCAAATATTACTCTCCTGTCTCAGGTATGTTAGCTGATTGGCTTTGTTTTTGTGTATTTTTAGCAGTTTTCTTATTGTTTACCATCACTGGCCATCTGCCATACTCTTCAGGGATCCAAGATGGCCAAGAGAGGTTTTGTAACACGGCCTTTTTATTTACCTTTATTAATCCAGAATAGTATTAGAGCCTGTCAGAGTTTCTGCATCACATGGGGTGTTTCTTAATTTAATGTTCCTGTTGCTGATTTCACAAAGACATCTTAGTAGTATAACTAGTGCTTTCAGAAAGAAATCACCTGAGACACCCTGACGGACAGGTGACTGTCTGCTTTCCTCTGCAGATAATGCCAATTTTTGGATCAGAGTGTGAATTTTCTGTAGCTAGTCTAATTTCCTTCCAACATTCCGAAGATGTGTCATGATTAGGAGTCTCAAACATAGTGAGGACACCAAAAGAAGCTACATAAGAAGGCCAAGACCTTAGTTAGTATGCCCATAAGAGGCTCACCCAGTACAACTTACTCCCAATTACAATAGGATTCCGCCAAAAATGGGAAAACTTCATTTCACTTTCGAAAATAAGATTTAATGTTCAAAAACACCCCACATATAGAAGAAACCAAAGAAAGGTCCATCTTGTGACAAAAAGGAACCAAGAATGCTTTATAAATAAAAAATGTTTATTTATAAAAAAAAATAATAATAATAATAAAAGACAATCTTAAGGCAAACACATCCCAATACACAAGTCCAGAAAAAAAATCCAATGACGGACGCAAAATGATGAAATAATTCAGAAAAGCAAAGAAATGGCAATACTCACACTAAAACAACAAATGAAAATGCTACCTGAGTTCCTGTTTCTCGGTCTTAAAATAGTAAGAGGGAAAGCTCTGGAGTGGTGGCGTCAAGGTGTCCCTGCCTCTTGGGGGAATCATTCAAAAAGAACATGGGGCATAGGCAAACCTAAAGGGACTTAACCAATAATAAACAACAAATAAAACAGGCAAGGATAAAATATGAAATACCTAAGAGTTTAGACTATTACATAGCAGCATGTATATTAGGGTCATTAGTAACTATAAATTTTCCATAAATTATTAAAAGTGACGGTTGGCAGGAGTAAATCTTGGGTGTTAAGAGGCGTATTGTTACTGACTTTGTGCCCAATGCTACCAGAGCAGGCTCTGGCACACTGTGACCCCTGGAATGATAGATGGGAGGGTGATTATAGAGTAACATACCAGTAATGGCGCACTGCATGCTAACGTGCAGTGAATCCACTTGACTTGAGTATTCCTAGTTTTCATCCTCTTTCTTTGTATGTTTAGCATTCGTTTGCTCAGAGGCTGATACGCTTGCTGCTTCCTGAGCGGCTCTTGTTTTCTCCACCTTAGGGACCTGCTTCTTCTTTTTTTTGTCGGCATCTCTTTGCATTAAAACTGATTAAGGTAGTGTTTGTGTTGCAATTACTTAGTACGTTTTCTTTAATTTTTCACTTAAGCTGGCACTTAAGTCTTCAACCTGCCTCAAGATTGATTTAAGATATGAAGAGGTAGGGGAAGTGACGGCGAAGGGATGAGAACGGCGCCCGTACACATGTGCCACATGGCCGCCCTGCTGGCTGCTGCCGAGAGTTGATTCTACAATAAAATAAAATAAAAATAAAAAGAGGAATAACCTTGGAGGTCAATCTTCACCCAGAAAGCGGATAGTAGACGTCACATAGTATATGTGTACCAAATTTCAGGTCAATGGTCCAAATGGTTTGCCAGCTACAGGTGATTTAAATCCTGGACAGACAAACGAACAGCCACGGTAGCGTATTATATATAAAGATCAGTACCTCACATTTGAAGAGTGGCAAAAAAGTTAATTATTAGATTTGGAAGCAATTTTGTAATCTATGAAAACTAAATGAACGGACAGTGTCTATTTATTTCAGGAAGAGTAATTATGTGTAAAGGAATTTTGCTTGCAGTTTTATGATTTTTTTTAGAATTATAATCAGTGCATGAACCTAATTTAAACCTAAATAAATTACATTTTAAATGTGTAAATGATTATGAGGGAAACCATAAATGCCCTGAGGGGATCAGAGAAAGATCAACAATAAGTGAAAAGTAGTAATATGCAGAAACATTAGACTACTAAAAGCATTTTTGCTCAATTTAGAGCATCAAGATCTCTTATCACATGGTATATGGTAGAAATTAACTTTTAAAGACTTGTATAATTCATGTTGCGTCCAATTAACATTTATAATCATGATAAAAATTTTGCGGTGTGAAATGTTAAAAGTCATTTTTGCTTTAGATTGTGGCCCAATTTAATCAACTCAATCTAATAATACTAAAATTAACTTTTCTTCTGTTATTTATACTGTCGTATTTCTTTCCTACGGCACCAAATTATAGATGATTTACTTCTTTTGCTAAATGGTATGACTGGATTGCTCTGTAGACCAGTTCTCCCGACCACACAACATCTTTTTATACCACGGATGAAAACATTTTGCAAATGGGAATTAACAGCTACTGTAGGTTTCCTAAAATAAACCTCAAAATTCTTGCTGCATGTAGTGGCAGTAATTGACTTTGAACCATAATTGTAAGTTAATTAAGTAAGTTAAATAAAATGCATGTGTTCCAATTTTTAAAACATTATGGAAACAATTGTATTGTATGCAGGATCAAATGGGAATTAACTGTTTAGATCATTTCCTAAGTGTTACAGAAGCTACACGTCAACATCTCACAGTCAGTTTTTTTCACTTATGAAACACATTATGGTACATGAGTTAAAAACATTGCTAAAGCATATGAATAATAGTTTCCTAAAAGAACTTTAATGTGTAGTTCAGTTTCTAACTTATAAACTAGCTGTAGCAGTCAGGGCCGATCCTGGGTAGACGGCCGCCTTTGTGCGAATGTGGTTTCGCCGCCCTACGTACCTATTTTCTATTATAATATGACGGATATTACTATTACATGTACTACTTCAAACAGGATTAAGACGGTGTTAGGGTTAGAGTCGGGATGTATAAATAAAATTTAATTTCAAACGATTAGTTTTTATAAAAACTACATAAAGAATCACAAAAATAAAAAAATCACATACATACATTAATTTATTAAACATCAAAGAATGATTCTCCTAGCTTTAACAGTAGCAAATTCATCTATTATGTTTGAATGATCCAGTTTTTCACAAATTTCAGATTCTATAGACAGAAGCGCAAGACTAAGGGACTACACACATTTAGAGTGCGCGAGCGTGTCGTAAACACATGGTAAGCAATGGAACCGTTCAGACAGAGCGTGCGATGAGCCGGCGACCATCAAAGGCTTTTGCGCCCGCTCGCGCGAGCAAATCGCTATGTATGTGGAGTCCCTAATAGGCATCAACGCATCGACTACAATACACGCTACACGCAACTTTGTCAAACTTTGCTCACTGCAAACGCCGCCGCTGCTATAGTCGTCGGCCACCCTCAGACTTTAAAATTCAAAGGCGGACAGCTGGCGGTTGCAGCGTCGCCGGCTGCTGCACGTCTCCTCAACGGCCGCCTTTGAGTTTGGCCGCCCACGTGCGGGGCACGTTTTTGCCCGTCGCCAGGATCGGCCCTGGTAGCAGTACTTTGCACTTTCAGGGTTTTCCACACTTGTAACTCGATGTTTACATTCAAGTATAACTCAATGCCCTGTTAAAATACTGAGGTGAAAGCAGTGCTACATCATATAAATAGTAGTCTCCTAAAAGAAATTACCTGTTTAGATCATTTCCTAAGTGTTACACAAGCTATACCTCAACATCTCACATTCACTTGTATTTACCTTTGAAACACATCGTGTGACATTGAAGTAGAGTATAACTCAAACTTCCCTGGTTCCTTATTTTTATTGAGATGAAAACACTGCTAAAGCATATTAATATTAGTTTCCTAACAGAACTTTACTTTGTAGATCAGTTTTTAAGTGATGAACCAGCTATAGCACTACTTTGCACTTTCAGGGTGTTCTGCACTTGTAACGCTTTACATCATATATATAGTAGTTAGTTGCCTTAGATAAACACCTTGACCAAATGTACAAATAATAAAAACTGCAAAATTACACCCTGACAAGAGCACTATCCTTTAATGTTAGCTTAATGGTGTCTATAATTAGTCTCTGTTTTAATAGTAGCGGAAAATTACTAATAATTCCATGTCTAGCATTTCCTGTGCAATGGCAATCTACATATGTTCAAACTTCAGGCATCTGTAATATACCCAGATGGACCACTGCTGGAATAATGGCAGCATAGAATTAATAAAAACTGTTCAAAAAATAAATAATTCTTTATTATCAATGCCGGTCAAAAACAAATCAATGTGCACTCAAAATAAATGCAGTCATCTGCAATGTCAATGGATAAATGCATACAACAATAATGGCTAGTGAATTGTTTACAGTATGTGCAATGGCTCAAATCAAAAGGAGTACAAAAATTGAGAAAAACAAACAGACAAATAGCTCTACTTCCTCCTTCTTCTTCACAAAACAAAAATCAAGAGGAAAGAAAAAAACAGTTATCAAAAGCAAAAAGTGAAAAATAGCATAGGCACATACACTACACAAGGAAAAAAAACCATTGAAACTCTACACACAGGAATTAAATTTTTTAAAGGTTAACAACAAGCTCACTCTAGTAAACCTCTCTTCAACACCAGGCAGTCAAAAGACACCTATTCTGAGCATCTCCCCTATTTTAACAACGGACCTGTTTACCTGACCAATCGCTAACGCCAGCAAGACATATACCAATCAGGGACACTGACTCGATGTTCCAACCCATGCAACCTTGATTCTGGTGGAACTCCTTTACTTCCTGTGGTCAGTTTATCTTGCACACAAGCGTACCTGCTGGCAAACATACATGTGCTTTCCCCCACTTTCAGGTAACTTCCACAGCTCTTCTCTTCTCTCTAAGATGATAACTGTTACGGCTCTGTGAAAGACCGGCTAACGTGCTTCTCTTTAATGCTAGTACCTTCCCCAACACACACAGAGGCTTAAACAGATGTCCTTCTCAGCATGTACAAATAAGTTCTAAAGTTCAAATGGGGGTGACAGGCCTCCTCACTCTGAATATAATGGCTAGTGGTGCTTCCACCTGCAGTGTGCCTGCAAGCTGCTGCCAGCTGTCATTCTCCTGGAGACTCCTTACACTTACCCTGCAGGTGAATTCTCTTCTCTGTATAACTAATTATACAAGAAAAAGAAAAGCTATAATGAGTTATTATTTATTACACTTTTCACAAAATGATGTCTGTGATACGCCTATCACAAATGCCTATTGATTGATATCTACTTATAAACTGGTAAAAAAAAAAATAAAGGAACACTTTGAAAACACATCAGATCTCAATGGGAAAAAAAAGTCTGCTGGATATCTACAGTATACTGATATGGACTGGGTAATGTGTTAGGAACGAAAGGATGCCACATCGTTTGATGGAAATGAAAATCATCAACCTACAGAGGGCTGAATTCAAAGATACCCCGAAAATCAAAGTGAAAAAATGATGTGGCAGGCTAGTCCATTTTTCTAAAATTTCATTGCAGCAACTCCAAATCGTACTCTGTAGTTTGTATGGCCCCCATATGCTTTTATGCATGCCTGACAACGTCAGGTGAGGGGGGGTATGCTCCTAATGAGACGACGGGTGGTGTCCTGGGGGATCTTCTCCCAGATCAGGACTAGGGAATCACTGAGATCCTAGACAGTCTGAGGTGCAACCTGGCAGCATTGGATGGACTGAAACATAATGTCCCAGAGGTGTTCTATTGGATTTAGGTCAGGTAAGTGTGGGGGCCAGTCAATGGTATCAATTCCTTCAACTTCCAGGAACTGCCTGCATACTCTCACCACATGAGGAGGGGCATTGTCGTGCACCAGAAGGAACCCACGACTCACTGCACCAGCATAGGGTCTGACAATGGGTCAAAGGATTTCACCCTGATGCCTAATGGCAGTCAAGATGCTGTTGTCTAGCCTGTAGAGGTCTGTGTGTGGATATGCCTCCCCAGACCATCACTGAGCTACCACCAAACCGGGCATGCTGAACGATGTTGCAAGCAGCTTAACATTCTCCACGGCTTTTCCAGACCCTTACACATCTGTTATATGTGCTCAGGATGAACCTGCACTCATCTGTGAAAAGCACACTGCGCCAGTGGTGGACCTGCCAATTCTGGTATTCTATGGCAAATGCCAATCAAGCTCCATGGTTCAGGGCAGTGAGCACAGGGCCCACTAGAGGACGTTGGGCCCTCAGGCCACCCTCCTGAAGTCTGTTTCTGATTGTTTGGTCAGAGACATTCACACCAGTGGCCTGCTGGAGGTCTTTTTGTAGGGCTCTGGCAGTGCTCATCGTGTTCCTCCTTGCCCAAAGGAGCAGATGCCAGCCCTGCTGATGGGTGATGGATCTTCTACAGCCCTGTCTTCTAGAATCTCATCCATGCCCTTGAGACTGTGCTGTGAGACACAGCAAACCTTCTGGCAATGGCATGTATTGATGTGCCAGTTCAGTAGGGTACAGGTATCGCCTCATGCTACCAGTAGTGACACTGAGCATAGCCAAATGCAAAAATAGTGAAGAAACAGTCAGAAAATATGAGGAGGGAAAATGTCAGTGGCCTCCCACCTGTTAAACCATTCATGTTTTTTGGGGTCGTCTCATTATTGCCCCTCTAGTGCACCTGTTGTTAATTTCATAAATACCAAAGCAGCTGAAACTAATTAACAACCCCCTCTGCTACTTAATTGACCAGATCAATATCCCAGAGGTTTCACTGACTTGATGCTATACTTTGATTAAAAAGTGTTCTTTTAATTTTTGGAGCAATATATTTATAAAAATGTGTCAGTTTCTTCAGCTTTTGACAGATTGTTTTGCCTTGCTAGGTAGCATAAGACAGAGAAGATGCTTGCCTAGGTTCTAATATATGAGGAGATCAGTTGAAATGAGAGTGTGGGGAAGTGGTTAAAATAGTCACAACAAGAGTTTTCTTGTGTACCTAACCCTACAAGCTCAATGTGAATGCCTGCCATAAACCTGACTGCTGCATGCAGATCCAAAGCACTATTACAATAAGAAGTAAATGTGGAAATAATCTGTAGCAGATTCAGCAAGTATTTAGATCTGTTCATTTTCTGAACTCTTTATCCTGATGTAGATTTAATTTTAAATGGATACATTTTTCACTTGTGCTCATCAATCCCATAATGACACAGTGGAAAGATGTTTTCAGAAAAATTGCAGATTTATTAAAAATGTAAAACTGAAATCTCTTGTCTATAGAAGTATTCAGATCCATCCATTCCGCTGAATCCGAATACAGGGTCACGGGGGTCTGCTGGAGCCAATCCCAGCCAACAAGGCAGGAACCAATCCTGGGCAGGATGCCAACCCACCACAGGACACACACAAACGGGCCAATTTAGAATCGCCAATCCACCTAACCTGCATGTCTTTGGACTGTGGGAGGAAACCGGAGTACCCAGAGGAAACCCACGCAGACACGGGAAGAACATGCAAACTCCACGGAGGGAGGACCCGGGTCTCCTAACTGCGAGGCAGCAGCACTACCACTGCGCCTCCGTGCCGCCCGTATTCAGGTCCTTTGCTGTGAAAGTCTAAATTGTGGTCAGGTACATTCTGTTTGCTTTAATTTTCCTTGAGATGAGTCTAGAACTTGACTAGAGTCCATGTGTGACAAATTTAATTGATTGGACATCATTTAGAAAGGTACAAACCTCCGCATTTAAGGTCCCACAATTCACACTGCGTGAAATGCAAGGAAGTCCAAGGAACTCTTTGTAGACTTCCACATTCAAACTTTGGTGAGGCATAGATTAGGACAAGGGTATAAAACCATTTCTAAAGTTATGGGTGATCCCAGGAGCACAGTGGCCTCAATAATTGTGTAACTGAAGAGTCTGGAGCCAGCAGGTAACAGGGAAAGAAGGGCCTTGGTCAGGGAGGGGATCAAGAACCCAAAGGTGACTCTAGCAGAGCTTCGGACATCTTCCACTGAGATGGGAAGACCTGCCAGAAGGACAACTATCTCATCAGCACTCCATCAATCTCTCAAAACAATCAGGCATGCCGAATGGCAAACCTTCCTGAAAACGTGTTCACTTAGTCATTATGGGTTATTGAGTGTACTGTAGATGAATGGATAAAAAGGCAAGTTTATACAATTAAGGTGAATCAACAACAATAAAGAGTGCAGAAAGTGAAGGAGTATGAAAAGATTCTGAATCCACTAGTCATAAACATAGTAACAGGAACACAAAAAAGGAAACCTGAGCACTTAAAGACAAGTCATCACTTTGAAACTCAAATATCTTTATGGTTTCTTTCTAAATACATTTGACGCTTCTGCAGTCTGGTTAAGTCAAGTCTATTGTCATGTGTATAGAGTATAATGAAATTTGAATTTGCATGTAAAAAATATATTTTATATGCAAGATAAATATATAGTTACATACAATATATACAATGCATTGAATACTTACGATTGTTAAGCAACTGTACAATCCGTGGGTAGAAACTGTCTCTGAATCTACTGGTATGAGTGCTAATATCCTTTTACTGTCAGACAGATGGAGTGAGAAAATGTGCTGGCACAGGATGGCTGAGGTCTTTAGCTATACAGTACTTCATGAAGAAAAGGCAGCTGGGTGTCAGTAAAGTTTTCTGTGCACTTTTTAAGTACTTTACATTCTTGAGCCAAGCAGCTGCCATACCAGGATGTCAGGCAGCCAATGAGGAAGAACTCCAGTATGCTCTTGTAGAAGTTGGTAAGAGCAGATGGAGAAATGTATTGTTAACTATTTCCATTTTTCTGGGATAGTCACTCCAACAATTTTAAAACTGCTCACTCTTTCAACAGCATCTCTTCTGATGTAGACAATAGTGTGGTTTGCCTTCTGCTTCTTGAAGTTTATGACCGACTCATTGATTTTGCTGACATTAAGGGTGAGAAAGTTGCCTTGACACCACTGAGTCAGCAGGTAGACCTCTTGTCTGTAAGCTGCCTCATCATTGTTAATGAGACTATCTTCAAAACAACTTAAAAGCACAAAAGAAAACTTGGTAGATTATTTTAGGAGAAGTAGACTCTGGTCTTTTTGCCAGATTCAGTAAAACCGAGAGATGCTTTTGCTCTCCTTCAGTTAGACGGGTAAGCTGTCCTCCAAGGAGGATGAAAATGACAGAATAATTTTAACCTGGAAAAGACATCTCATAATGAATTTTATTAACACGAGAGATGAGACTTGCAGGAGTAGGAATGTTGCATCTGATCCAATATCACTTTGATTTACTGTAGGTTCATGAGAACATGTGTTTTTTCTTGCAGCAAAAGCATCCAGTGAAAGTATTCAAGCTAATTTAAGCTAACTAGAAACACAGAGATTTCCTAAAAGTTTATGACATATTCTCCTAGAGGAAAAGTTTGAGTGTGTTTCTAAAGCGTGGTAAACTGTACCGGACTATGTCGGTGTCACTTACTAGAAGTCACTTGTATGTGTCACACTCTTAACTGCACAATGCAGAAGGCTTTAGTTCCTCAATAAAATGTCTGCTGTTGATTATTAACCCTGAAGGTGCATCTGATAACATTAGTTGTCACTAGTGGCAGATGACCATGCACTTTGATGTAAATAATCATTCTATATATGTATTAGAAAATAAATTGTCTATTACTCTAAATGACCACACAGGGTTAAAAACTTTTAAAGAAGATGTTTATACGATAACCCATTGTTTTTTTTTTCTCGTAAAAAATGCTTCATGATGTTTTTTACAAGTTAATGTGATATGGATGAATAATCTAACATAAAGTGGAAGAAAATCAGAGGGGCAATAAGACACCACGCTGGAATGAAAACACTGAATAAAAAACCTCTCGCTTCTATAATAACTTACTAGCAGATGTGCTTTTCCAGATGGTCTCAGAGATGCTCAAGGGGGTTATGTGAATATTTTAACTGTCATAGAGCAGAATTTTTGCACAGTTGTTTCTTCTAATCTGGGTACCTGATGCAAATTATTATGTAATAAACCAGTAATTTAATTAATTCAGAAAAGATAATTTTCTTTGTACTATGTATTACTGCAAACAATTTTTTGTTAGAAAAATGTATTTAGTGCGTTGTTTTGGAAGTAAATTGTTAGCAGAATAAACACTCATATTAATTGATATTTGCAGTGAAATGCTCCCTAGATATCTTTCTTTTTCAAATATATTTCATATGGCATTAGCTTTCATACATTAGTTCTTGTCCTCTTTTTCAGACACAAATTGTTCTAATATTATAACTGAATAAGCTTTAATGATTCTGACAAGCATATGGAAAAATAAGTGAATTATTTACATTCCTTCAGCTACTAGATAGGAATCATTCTAAAAACTCTCAAGAAATATAGCAATGATGTTAGAAGTAGAATTCCTGCCTGACTCTTGTCAGTAATGGCAGCAATTATGTTTTCTCTCATTCTGAGTCAAGTAAGGTGACCCAACAAATGGTGCACACGAATAATTATAACGTGATTGCCCTAGTGTGGCCTATAGTGCCCTGGTAAACTAAGCACATAATCTGGAATATCAAGCAGAGATATTTTACAAGTTATTTCATTGTGGAGTGGTACAAATATGACTTTTGATCTGTGCACAGATAACAACATCATCCTGTTACTAAGACGTTTCTTACAGGTGTAATGTCCCAAAAGAATATTAAACAGATTTTGAAAATGAGTGACAGAGGTCAAAAGGAGGTCCTTCTTTATTGGAAGAACAAAAGGATAGCCATGGACATTAGGAAAAGGCGAACCAAAAATGTTGCTCAATCTTTGGCCAGTCAAAATCAGAATTTTTCCTCAAATTGTTTTATAGTTTGCTTGAGCAGCATAACAGATACCCAGCACAATATAAACAGTTTGTTTACTTCTCATAATGACAAAAAAGAACACTGTTGCATAACAATCCTATATAGTTAGCATAAGACATCATCCACAAATTTGACCACTGATCAGAGAAAAGCAGTATTACTTCATATTAATCAATTTTTAATTTATTTTAGAAATCCAGTTCTGTAGAATTATACATCTGTTCTAGTTTAATTCCCATGCAAAGTTGTTGTCTATATTGATTTCTCATATACCTCCCCATGTCTACATGGCGTCTCCTCTGGGTACTATGGTTTTCCACTTTCATCCAAAAAGATGAACTTGGTTTGGCTTATTAGAGATTCAAGGTTGACCCTGTGTGGGAGTATGCATGAGTGGATCTGATGACAGACTGGCAGTCTAGACAAAGTTTTCTTTCCTGCATCACAGCTTTTGCTCCGACCCCAAACCCTAAATTGGATAATTTAGTATTATCAAAATATACATCCATTTTAAGCCAAATTTACTTCATTACATAGCTGTAGAAAACAGATGTTTATCAGAGCAACACAGTATGCAAGACAGGTGTCAACCATCCCCATGGTATAGGTCTTGGTTAGAAATGCCAATCAACAAAATGTGAACATGTTTCGCATTTGGTCAGAAGTGGTCTAACTTGACAAAATCACTGAGATGTCTGCACCAAACTTCCAAAAAAGACAGAACCACACTGACTACAGAAGAGGTATTTTTCATATCAGTATCGAAGTGAAGGGTACAGAGAGCAGAGGGTGCTAAGCTCTAGATCAGGAGTTCTTAACCTGAGGTCCATAGGGGTTTCAGGGGGTCTGTGAGAATCAGATAAAAATGAACATTTATATTCACTATACAGCCTGGTACTATTGATTTGTCTTGTGTGAACTTTCTCACATGATTTTTCTCGCGAGTTATGTCTCTTGCCATTATTTTTCTTGTGTATTATTTTTCTCACAACTATTTATCTCATCTAAGCCTAATGCATGAGTTACATACTCGCGAGAAAAATAAAACCAATCAGACTCTGTGTGTATCTGCTTGTCGGTCTGTCCGACTCCCTATCTGTCAATGTCTTTTTGTCAGTTGTTCTGTCATGCCTATTAATTCGTGAATCAGGGTTTTCAGAACCTGTTTCTATCAAAACGAAAAGTTGAAATAAATTGGATGTCAAAGATGATATGCATGTCATCTTGTCGAAGACCACTTCACAGTTTCATATTCTTCTTCAAGGCAAACGAGAAGAACCTTCGCATTGAAATAAAGTAGATGACAAGAGAGCAGAAGTAGTAGTAGTAGCAGTAGTAGTAATGGTACTAGAAAACTTAGTAGTAGTAGATCTGTTTTAAGTTTTACAAAAGTGGCCATTACTTTTGCATAAAAAGGAGTGTTTTTTAGATTGTTTACTTTAAAGTTTCATAATACTTTGTGTATGTCATATATGTATGAGACAATCAAGTCTCGATAAATAAAGTACATTATATTCATTGCATGCAAAATTGTGTTTATGTGAACATTTCTGGGCAAGGGGATCCATAGTTTTCATCAGATTCTTAAAGGGATCCATAACTCAAAAAAGGTGAGGAATCACTGCTCTAGATGTGTATATGGTGCTCCAGGAGGACATCAGGCAGGGGACTCATATAGTTATGTTATGTGAACCTGACTGTGAGAATAAGTAAGACCATTCCACATACAGTAGAACATGCAAATTTCCACATAGTGCTACAAGCCAAAAATTGAACACTGAACTCTGCAGCACTTCTATCCACTTTACAACTGTGTCAGTCTTCACATGTGTTCTCTTCACACTGTGTATTTTAAATTCACTCCCATTTCCTTTAGAGTTTAAAGGTCAAACAATCATCAGAACCACTGGGGCCTAAATCTCACCCTATTAAGTGTCTTTCATTTGCACTCATGCAGATCTTTAAAACAGATGGGTCCTACTTAAAACAGCCTTTGGCAAGCCAGTCAAAACGCAGAAATATTGGACATTGCCTACAGGGGTTTCCATTAATTATTTTCGAACTAGCCTCATCAGAACAGTTGTAAAAAGTGAACAGTCCTAACTTATGATTTTTTGTAATAATAAGGAAACCAACAATAGACAGAAATTATCACACCATTAAGCAGAGTGTAACTGATTTCATGATCCTTTGCTTGACTGATCAAACAAAAGCCAAAACTGTCAGATTTAAATGCAAATATACCAAAGCTTGAACAGATGCATAATTAATGCATTCTAGAATAGAATATAGATGAAGGATTATTTAAGGGATTTAATAGCCTTATACATTAAAAAATAAATAATTTACTGCAAAATATTTTCTATGAAAAATTTTGAAACAGTAAGATTATTAAATAGAAAGTGTCCAAACTGGTCAAGTCATCAATGTGTGGTATGAAAACAGTACAATAAGCAATTCATGTAAAGAACTCATTTTAAAGTAATAGCTGGGATTCATCTTTAGGAATCCCTTGACACGATTATCCCAATAATGTTAATGTAAATCATTGCAGTTACTACATCACATTCACTTTAAACAATACTAAGAAGTGTCCCTTTTTTAGATATTCACAATAATAGTCCACTTAATTTGCTTTATTTAGAAAAATAATAGCAGAACTGCTTGCTTCTACTTGTAATCTCAGAATGCTGACAGACAACTTTCAAGTATCTCATTTTGTTCTAGCATAAGTCATATATTCTTTCAGGAAATTGTCTTCATTGAGAACTGCATGGAGGACCAGTTACAAAAGCATGGCATCTCAGTTCTCACAATGTAAGAAACAATGAATTTGTATAATACCAATATTTTCTATTGTGCACAAGTAACAGAACCGAAATAACTTTCCATTATTGGTGTTCTTTCGATGCACACAGCCAAACGAATCAACCAGTTTTGATTGATTCATGTGTTCATGTTTCTTGAAAAAAATCAGCATATTAAGGACGTTAAGCCAAAATATAACATAAAAAATAGATCAAATGCCCATTTTATACTATTGTTAGGAAGTGGTATTCATTCAGTCTTCAAGGGAACATCAACTGCACAAATACCACTGCTGCTGAGTTCACCATCAGCTTCTCCCTAATGTTATGAGGATTTCTGCATCTTGAATTGTACCACAACACCTCACTAAATGAAGTATTCTACAGAGAAAAGGATAAACTTGAGGGAACATTAGTCCAATTTTACTTGATCTTCCTTGTCCGTCCTGGACTCTTTTCATTAAAGGCATACTCAGTGTCAGATTGGTGAGCATACACTAGTACAGAGTGTTGGCACAACCACCACACGATGAAGCACCATGGGATGACATTTGGCAACCCAGGCAGACAAGTCCAGTCCCACCCTCTGGAAATGACCATGTTTCTGCTGCAGCCAGATGTTATGTTGGCATCTCCTTGGCCTGGTCCAGCTGTTCAGGTCTTCAGAAATGAGGATCCTGTGAGCAAGATCACCCACTGGTAATTGCACAATAAGTCCGTAGTGCTGTAATTGACACTCCCTCACAATGCAGCTAATGTGCTTCATTTGAGTCTCCATGAGCAATGGCTCATTTGACTCAAAGTGAAACCAGCAGTACCAAAGGGTACTCCGAGAGATACATTACCAAACGAGTACAGTCTTTGTCTCAGGTCATTGGACAGCATCCATGTTTTGCAACCATATAGCAAAACAGGACGCACTAGGACTCTAAAGACTTGACCTTAGTCCTTTTGCAGAGATATTGGAAACACCTCACGTTCCTTTCCAGTGAAGTCATGACCTCCATGCTCTCCCAGTCCTTCTACTGACTTCATAGGAAGAGTCAACAGAGACACGAATGTTGCTGCTAAGGTAAGTAAACCTCTTGACAAGGTTGGCATTCCCTCTGCAGACAGACACACTGCTGATGGCTGTGAACAAGAGGTCATTAAAGGCATTTGTCTTGGTTTTTATCCAGGACACTCGCAAGTCCAGACTCCTTGCTCAGTCTCTCGAGATTCCCAATCATAGCTTCCATTGACTCCATGAAGCTCACAGCATCATCAGCAAAGTCAAGATCAGTGAATCTTTCTTTACCAACAGATGTCCCACAGCCGCTGGACCCCACAACCCTGCCCAACACCCAGTCCATGAATAGAGTAGAAGCAAAAGCACACCACTGATGAACCCAGAAATAAACTGGGAAAAACTGCACAGCACTCACAGTACCAGTGTAAAGGCTGGCCATGATATCCAGCAACTTTGGGGGAATCCCTCAATAAGTCTTGCAATGTAAATTTTCAGTCAGTCTTAAAATGTTGAACCATTGTTCGGCTTTTTTGTATTTTAATTTGATAAGCTGATTTTAAAAACATCATTAGCTAATTATTAAACCATGAATTAACTTTATTATCTTAGGACAGCATCACAAGGTGCTTAACAATTCTAAGTAAAATATGAACAAAGAAAAGTTAAAAACGAACTAATAGTAATTTTTAAAAGGTTATATAAAGTGCCATGTAAAATGAAGACAAAATCAATCCAAATCAAAGACGATTTTTCCTTTTTTGCAGAGTGAAGGAGATATCAATATCTCAGAATGTCCCACAGGGCAGCTCAATCAACTGAGTTGGAAGCTTTATAAAAATACGACAAAGGCTGCAAGGAAACCCTGCCGATATTTTAATTTGTGCTTGATGAAAACCCTTAATACCAGGATATGGTTGATGGTAGACTTCTTAGGCATAAAAGCAAGATGCTCCACGCTCTGGTAGGTGAGCAAATAATAACGGATTGAAGATGACTCTAGCAAGATCCTTACCAGGCACCGAGAACAGTGTTATACCCCTGTACTCGCAATCCAGGCAATCACCCTTCCCTTTCCAGAAAGGAATGATACATCCTGTTTTCCAGTCAGTTGGGATGACGCCCATCTCCCAGATGGAAGCAAAGATTGCTTGCAATGCTAGGAGGACAGCCTTACCACCAGATTGGAGAAGTTCACCCCAGATACCACAGATCCCTGCAGCATTCCCTACCCTTAGCTGGTTCACTATCTGTGCATTCTCCATAAGATGGTTGGTTCACAGCTAATTGGAGGATCAGCTTTAAGAACAGTGGATCTAGAAATGTCCAACATCCTAGCCGGAGGATCAGCTTTAAACAGCTGCTCAAAGTAGATAGCCCAACAGGTCACAACTGCATTTGTAAGAACCTTTCCATCACCCGCCTTGACTGCGACACACATATTTGACAGGATGTGGGTCACTAGACCATAAATACTGCCCTCAGAGTCCTCGCAGTCATCCTTCTCAATTCCCACTACAGACCGGAGTTGCCATCAAGCCATGCGCTGTGACAACTCTTGATGATATCCAGGGTGCCCTGCGAAATTAAATACATCTTTTTGGCAACACCAGCAGCACCAACAGAAGCCTTAGCAATTTTCAGGGTCTTGTCATGGAAGGTCTCCCACATCACATCAGGATCGGCAGTCACACCTATGTCTGAAAGTTCCTCACACAAACTGTGTGCAAACTCATTAGAAATAGCTTGACCTTGGAGTCTGGCAATGTCCACGCTCATTCTCCCAGTAGGTTGTAGGCTACTGAACCTAAGCTGTATCTTCAGAGTAGGAACAGCTACTGTGGTCAGAATTCACAAACTGGGCACTTAAGTACACCCTGCAGCTCTGTAGGAGCATCCAACATCTGCCCAAGAGGATGTGATTGATCTCCTTCACCGCACCACCAGTATTGGAGTACCAAGTTCAACAATGTGGTTCATGGCACTGGAACCAGGATCCAGTGATCTGCAGAACCCTGGCCTTATTACTGCCGGATTTTTAAACAAGAACAACTGGCCCAAAGGACAGAATACAGGGCTGGGCAGCTCACGATGGGGAAGGTTTGGATGCAAAACAGTGGTTAAGAGAGTAGTACAAATCCTTTCTGAGAAGCTGCGATTCTACTTTTGCTAATCACACCTCTCTAAAAAAATCAGATCTTTATCACATGTGAATAAAGAAATGTTAATGGAGCTGCAATGCGAATATTGCCTTTTTTGGTTTTGAAATCAAATGCAAAGACGTGCACAGTGCCCTGCAATCGGGCTTTAGGCTCCAGTGGTTAATCGGCATGATTGCTATCAACAACATGACATGGAGACAATCTTAAGCAACAAAAGGGGTCATTCCACAAATTAAACCAAACAAAAAGAACTGGATCAAAAGTATTGATCATAACAATTTCTGCTTTGAAATAAAAAAAAATTGAAACTAGACCTGTACCAAAGGGGATCATGCCAAATCATTGACGATTTCCTGCATTTAACACTTTTTCTCATTGCTACTTAGCAAAATGAGAAATAGGCATTAAATTGTATTTCAAATCAGTCTGCCCTCTGCTGAAGTCAGAAATTACTCAGACAAAACTTTTTGGAGATCAAAATAAATTAAACTCATGCTGACATGACCCATTTGTTGCAATATGTAAATCCTGAACCCCTGAATTCATCACCTTCTCAGGAGTTTGCATTCAATGTGTGGTTTCTGGCTATAAATGTAGCACTTGATGCCCAATAATGTATGCACACTCTACTGATGATTCATTAATAAAAACACAGTACCCACAAGAGCCCACCCTTTCAACACTGACAGCTGAAAATGACAGTTTTCGTTTCAAGCTGTATTTCATGTTGCATGCTGTGTCACTGAAATAAATAAATGAGGATATAATTAAATAAATACATAAAGAAAACATCTAATCATTTATGATCACATATCATTGTGTTTTTATTTATTTATAATTACATTTCACAATGCATTTATTAATTTGCATAATTACTCATATGATATTTCAGTTGTGACTATGAGTTCAGGAAACACTTTTTTGGATAACAAGCACATCAAAAAGTCAGAATATAGTTTTGTAAAGGATTTTTTTTCTGAAAGAATCTGAGTTTACTAAACATTGTAAAATGGCAGAACTCATTCACAATCTTATATTTGCAGTCTGAAACTTACCTGCAAGAATTCAAATTAAAGAATAAGTTCAATTAATCAAGCAAATTACTCTCTGAGTATGAAATTGACTATAATGAATAATTCTACAGTGGCTCCGATACGAACTTAGGTCAATACCAAGGTGTTAGAACTGTACAGGAAAGGAGAGTGCCAAATGAGCAAATAAGAAAAGCACAAAACCAAAATAAAATCAGATAAAGATAGGCCAAAAACAGCTAAACTTTTTAATTTTAGGTTTATTATAAAAGAATCCTTTGTTTAGTAATGTAATATAGGTAACAGAGTGAGTTTGTCCCTTTTCTTTTAGCCCTACTTGCTTTTAAAAAAGAAAAATACCTTTTCTGGATATATTTAAGTGGGACAACAGCCTGCATGGCAATACCAGCATTAGGGAAATTTCTTTAATTGGAAAATTAGAACACGATCATTTGACATAATGATCCTAATAATGTTTATCTAGAACAATTGAAACAACAACATCATATTAATTCTAAACTGTAATAAGAAATGTCCGTTTTTATATTCAGAATGTTAGTCAAACAGATAGGTCTAACTTTGCTTAATTCAGAAAAGCAAAAACAATACTGCCTGCTCTACTTTTATTCTCCAAATCCTGACAGACAACCTTCAAGAATCCCATTTCTTTCTGGTATAACAAATAATATCTGTCAGAAAGGAGTTCAAACCAGGAATTACCACAATGTATTTTAATAGGACAAGGAGACACCAGTTAATTAATCATTTTGTATGGTGAATTTAGCCTCATGCATCATCTCAAGATGCTTTAGAAAGTGCAAAGGGGTGGTCTGGTGAACATGGGAAGGACATGCTAAAACACCAGATACTGGTGGGCTCAGGCTGAGACAGAACATGTCTCTGGTAAGACTGGTAGGCTGTTACCCTGCCAGAACAAGATGGAAGGCTTTGCTATGTGCAATAAGATATGTATGTGTGGGAAAACAAACAAGCCTAGGTGGAAGCTGTAAGGGATGGCTGGCAGCCTAACCTGGCTGGGATGCCCAAGGAATGGAATGATGGGGGAAGGCAGCTTTTTAGCCCTGTTGGGCTCTGTGGGCGCTGACAAGGGGCGTTGCAGGAACGACTGAGCCCTCTGGTGCAACACTTTGGCCACACCCAGAATTTGCTGCCCAAAGAAGATCACCGGACACCTGGAGCACTTCTGGGTGCCCTATAAAAGGAGCCAGCTGCCACTACTCAAGGAGCCAGAGACAGGAGGAAGAGGGGTGAATCTTTCCAGTGGAGAAGTGGAGGTGGAAGGACAAGACAGAAGTGAAATCCAAGGGTGCTGAGACTCTGCTTGTTGCTGTGGGGAACAGTTGTTTGGAAAGGACAGAAATAAAACTCTTGTGTGGTGAAACACTTGTGTCTGTGGCTGGCATGTTTGGGTGTTTGGGGAGCCATATGCCCCCCTGGTGTTCGCAACACATATGATTCAAAGAAATTCTGGGCAGACTTTTTAAAGAAGCTCTCTCTCTCTTTCTTTTTTTTGATAAACTTTATTTTTTTAATGAGTGTTATTAATGAACGATGTCAAGATTTGACCTCTGGCTTGTTACTTGATATTATAATTTTTTTAAATGGATTTTTAAATTGAATTCAAGATATGCTGTTGTCATCACAGACCCAAGCTTTAGTCTAACTCAACTACCTTTTCAGACGAGCTACAAACTTTAGAGATGCCACAGGGTGAGCCTAGTGGATCCAAGGGTACCTTACATCTTCAACATCTGAATGTGTAAGAGACTCTTAGGAACATAAACTGGTAGATATTAAATATTCCTATACACAGCCAGTAGCTCTGTGGTAACTGTTGCCAAAAGAGCTATCTCATACCTTATCAGAGGAGAGGATGGGAAGTGGCAAAGATTTAAAGTGAGGATAAAAGTAAAGCGGAAAGGATTCAAAACTGGACAGCCTTCACATAATAAGAAATGTTCAGTTGCTTTTTAGGTTGAAAGAATTGTCACATGTCATGGCAAGTTACAGCAGATTCAGGTAGTGTAACATCTTATTATGGTGGTGAACCAGCTTAAATGTCCTATTTCAGATGCTATTTAAGGTTGGAAGGGTCTCGTCTAATATGATCAGATAGAATGGAAAAAGCAGGAGAGGGTTGGGAGACTTAAGTGAATAAGAAATATAAGAAATATAACCACATTACAATTAAAACACTTGTGGTCCATACATTGAAGTGCTGACTAAATTCGTCCACATTACTGCCTAGCAGGGGGCTGCATCATCATATTGATTTTTATTTTTAAATTCAGCAACTGAAATGACTCACTTTGAAATCAAGACTCTTAACAGGGTCATTCTGAACAAACAATCCAAAAATTAATTAATAAAAATGAGAAATTAATAAAATATTATTAATACAATTAATTACATAACATTAATAAAATAATAATAATAATAATATAAAAAATAATTAATAAAAACAGGATGTTTCATTTGTAAGCAATACAAGCTGGACCAGCTGTATTCGAATGTCAATGCCTTCAAATGTACATCTGGACAGGTCTGACTGTCTTACTGCCACCTACAAGGCTGTTATTGACAGCAGCATCTCTCTAGTATCCAAGCCAGAAGTAATATGTCTGTGTTAAGAAAGATTAAAGAATCTGTCTATCTTTATGGATGCCCTAGAGCAGTACAGCAGTAGGGATCAAGCTATCCATCTATTCACTGGAATGCCTGACCGCCTCATAGTGAGAGTAGTGAGAGTGAGGACACTGGGGAAACATCAGTGGTGGTAATACCTTTTTGCCACTAGAAGGCGTATTGTTCCAGAAGGGAATATATGTCCCTCTAACAGCTATCTGTCTAAAAGAGTGGCAAATGAGGAGCTGCCTTGGAAACCAGGCCATTTAAGGGCAACTAAATTCTCAGAGATACTACTGGCTAGTGGATGAGCTATACCCTGGTGTCATTGAAGCAAATACAGGGTCATTTCTGAACCCAGAAGTAATCCTGGGGTGGGGTTTAAAGCCATTAAACAGCCAAAGATTTACTGAGTGTAGAGTCATGTATGGTAAGTACTCTTCAGGATGGAGGAAGAGTGACCGGGCATTAGAAAGACAGGAAGACAGACAATCAATAAATGAAGTTAGTCCTTCTACGAAGGAGTAGTCAGACAGGAACTGACACCTGAACAGGTAGCCTTGGGGGACGAAGTGCTTTACTATCGTGTCTGTTTCTTTTTTTTTTGTTTTCTGTATTCATCAATCCTTGTAGGGTGTTTGCTTAATAAAAGGGGCTATTTTTGTTTTGTTTTGCCTGTAAGCAGATATTTTGAGTGCAGTGGTTTGTCACTATTGCCCCAATCTCATACCACATATAATTTAAATATTGGAAGGAATGCAATAATTGGTGTGTTATTATCTTGACAAAAATAAAAACAAAGAAGGGGTTACTGTCTACTTTTCCCAAAGTCCACATGTCACAGACCCAGGAAAGAGATTATTAACCCTGACCTGGATCCAACAGGCATGATCCATATCTGTTACTGTATGTCTGATGAAAGAATTGAAGCGCCTGTATCCTACCCCACACCAGTGCAATAGTCACTGCTGGCATACTCTATCCAATTTCATCACTTCTACAATAAATGGGATTTCCCATCTGGGACCCTAACACTTGTCATCTTTTCATTTTCTTTATTCACATTATACATTCATATATATCTTCAGACACTTCCTTTTTTATTTACTTCTTCCAGATATGAGTAATTTAGAAACTCATATTGGTAAATTCCACCATGCACCTGCTGTTTTGGGACTGTTAGGGAGCAGGAGGTGACCCAAGCAGATGTAACTTTCTTATATTGATTTTTATTTTATATGCTTTCAGAGAAAACTATTCATTTCTCTATGTACCTTAATAATTCATTTCAAATTCTTTTTAGCATTTGTTGTCTCAGTAACAATCATAATATCAAAGGCAATTAATACAAAGGACAGCTGCAATTACACAATGCACAAATCAACATCCATGCATCCATTCACCAATTCTCTAATATCCTTTGACCAGGGAAGACAGAAGCATCATTTTGTTAATTTTCACTCTTGTATGTTTTTGAAAATATTTATAATAATGAAATAAAAGGCATAATTTACTGCAATTACATCATCTGTTAGTTCCTCATCTTCCTATCTATTGAATCTTGTCAGCTACGTCCAACAAATGTTGGCAGGTTAAGTGAGACATATTGTTAAATATCTGTGTATAGCCAAGTTCAAAATTCAGATGAATAAGATGGACAAGATTTTAATTATCAAAGTTAAAGTTTCATCTCTGGCACTGCTGAAAGTGATAATTTACTTTCAGACCCTATTAATACAATAGGGAATAATGCCAACAAGTGCTTTTGCGCCCAGATCATTGATGAATATTTTCCTAATGCTATAAAAACATAAGATGCTCATGAAGAACTGGCACCCTGTTCAGGACAGTTTCCTGCTTTTTCCCACTGCTGCCATGATAGAATCTGGCTCTCATCAGACCAAATTCAATTAAACAGGATTGAGAATGTTATTTCATAAAACCAAAAGATATTGTGATGTGCCAATCAGGCACAGGGTGCAAAGGAAACTGGCAATAAAGACATATCCACCTCAGTCTGGAGTGCAAGGGGACCACCTTAGTTGGACCTGTGACATAATGTTTGTGGACACAGGGGCTACCCTAACCTTAGTAACACGTGCCTATGACAGGATTTCAGCGGTCTGCTTCTACTTCAGCACAAATGTCAAATTGGAGACCGGATGGAAGAATGCAGCATATTTCAATTGGACATACTAAATAATCCTGTATCTATGGGACTTGAAGTAAGCCAGAGCCAACTATACCTCCAAAATGGCAGTCTGTGGTTCAAGTAGGACTGAACATTCCAGTTGCTAGTCAGAAGCATGTCCTGGGTTGCCGGTAAAAGGCTGGGGGAACCATTTTGCACTGACAACGTCTAATGGTGAATGCAAGGGGCAAGATCCAACAAAGAATGAACAAAACCAGAAAAGACAAGGCAGCTCTTTCACTAGAGTATGCCATTGCACCTTTCTCTGAAAACTATCAACTTATATAATTCAACACTAAAACTGGTAAATTTGTAAAATGATTAATTGTGTAAAGAAATTATTTTTGTTTACAAATTTGAATTACTTCCCTTAATTTTCACAAAATTGCATACATTTTTATTTTACCATTCATCAAAAAGAATTTTAACAAATTCAATTGATTTAAAGTTGTGGCGACCTAGATTTGGTAGGGTCTTTTATCCTACTGCCTTGGCTAATTGCTTAGTTTGTACTCATGTATACACTATCACACACACCCTTTAAAAGAGGCAATAGAAGAACAAGGTAGAAAGACAGGCAGATACTCTTGAAAAAGAGCAAATGTAAAAAGTCTAAAAAGTGTAATAAATTCCAAAAAACAGCATTCAGGCATTAAACTATTACAATAGACAGACAGCCTACTATGGTGTTTTAGCTTCTTTTTTATCATCTTGTTTAAAATTTAGATCAATTAAAGGTGAAATTATTCTGAATGCCTACTTCTTGCCCTCTTTCTCTTTCTCTTTGTAACTACAATATTCTCACCAGTTTTTGACTGAGACTTCTCCTCAAGTTACGTGTCAAAAATTTCCATTTTTTTTCTATTACTTTTTTGTTTAGGTTTCTTTATTCTTTATTCTGTTAATTGCTTTCTTATTTTGCTGAGGGGATTAAACTAAAGGGTTTCTTAATAAGTCATGTGCATTGTTATTATGGCAGCTGCCAGTGCCACCGCTATTTAAAGCTCAGTATCATGCCCAGTTCCTTGATGAAGAATTGATTAATGGTGAATTCAACTCACTTGCCTGTGGCCCTGCTCTTCAGCTATGAAATTCGTTAGGTTTTGTCAGAACTTGTTTGGGTCATTTTCATTAGTACAGTAGTTTTCTTTAGTAACTGTTTAGGTTACATATTGAATTTCAATTTTTGTTTTTTTTTGTTTAACATTGGGGAGTTTTCTTACTTGCATGTGGGTAAATCTCTTTCTGAAATGTACTTGTTATTTCTATAAAATCCTTATTTAGGTTTTGGACAGGTTTTTTGAGAGTTGTTTTTAGTTCTTCTTTGTTACCTTTTTGTTTCTTTTTAAATTGCTTCTCTTAACTTGAGTACTTTCATTCAACAAATTTTTCAGCAGAAGTGCATCTGGAAACGTTACTGGGACTCCTTTATAGCAATATACACCTATTTATTTATTTATTAATTTATTTACCTACTGTAAAAAAGCTACATTTCCCCCAATGTCAAATTCTATCTATCTATCTATCTATCTATCTATCTACTGTATGTAGTGTACTGTTCTTTTAAGTTGCTTTGTTCTAGTATTGGATCTAATTAAGTATCTTTTTAATTCTTTAAAGGGTAAGTTCAAACTTATTTTCTTCCCAAACATTTATATGCATTTGCCATGAAAAATTGTGTTCCAAAGTTCAGTGTTTCCTATATATTTAAAAAAAAAATTGCACACACTGGCACTTTACGGTGCAGGGAACAGGGCACAATGCACCCTTGGAAAGTAAAATCCTACAACTTACATCCTATTTGAGTTCTGATACTGTATAAGAAAACATGTTTCCAATGCATATTTGTGACAACAAAAGGGATCTCAGATTGTTTTATCACATATTCCTGTACTACTTTTCTTGAGGTAAGGATATTTTTCTTAATTTGCTTGTGTGAGTTTTCACATAAATGCTAAGATAAATCAAAAGAAAACCGACCATGGTACACAAACAGTTTACTGTGATTTGGTCTTTTGAGAGGAAACCACTCACTGGGAGGTGAATGGTTATTGCAGAAGATTTCAAGTTCTAAGGTAGTGCACGTAGCTGGTTTTCTTTCATAATGGCTAGATCTCATAATATTGGTGTTTTTGTTCAAAAATAACATGCATAAACTATTTTATGACATGCATGTAATTGCAAGACGAGTATTAATACTCGACAACTGTCTTGGCTGGAAAAATGTGCATATTTGGCAAATTTTAGGGTTTTTGTGGCCTTAACCCTGATTTGTTAATTCCAATGAAAAATATCAGTGCAGGCAAGATATTTTATAAAATTTATAGAAAAAGCTAGACTTTGGAACATAATTTTGGCAAATACATGTATATAATTTTTTGTAAAGAAATACCTTACCAAGAAATAACAATGACTTGAAAAATTCCAAACTTAACTAAAGTTTCTTGTTCAGTGTTGTCACAGTTTTCTCCATTTAATAAAATCCATTGGTTTCTTTTTCTGTTATTATGAGTTACGATGAATTTGCTTTGTGAGTGTTGGTTTAGTAATTTTTTTTCAAGAGTATTCAACCACAGGGACAAACTCAAGGAAACCCAGGTAGAAGTAATAAGTAGATTAGGAGTAAAGGATGTAAACAGGCTAAGGTCAAAATCTGATGATCAGAAATCTTTTATCAAAATTCAAAGCACATACCTAAACATGTTAATCCAAGCCTAAATGTCAAACTTTGCCTATGGGTACACTTAAAATGTTACACCAAAGCATGTAATATTCTTACTGTCAGGATGAGGAGGCCGAGATCAAAATGCTATTTGCAGCGATTGCTGATTTTTCTAATGTAATCAGAACAATTGGCTGCACACATGATGTGATAAAGGAACCATAACAGAATGAATTTGCTTATATAAAAAGAAACCACTTTCATTCAAACAATATACAACTAATATGTAATGCTCAAATGTTCTGACTAATGTTGTTGCGTGGCTCAAACCACAGTTTATTTTAGCAAATAGCAGTGTGGGAAACAGACTTCAGGATCATGATATGTGTGATGGTAGACTTCTTGGTAAGTAAGCCTACTTGACACGAATGCAATTAAGTTTAGTACATTAAATAAAACTTACTGTATACAGTATAATACTTCTTTCAGGTAATAGTGGGCACACACAAAGAAAGGAGATACAGTAAAACGTTGGATTGTGAGTAACTCAGTTTGTGAGAGTTTTGCAAGATGAGCTAAATTTTTTAATAAATTTTAACTTGATAAACGAGCGAGGTCTTGCAATACGAGTAGTCCGTATACGCTTTGTCGGCCGAGCGTCACGTGATCACAACTGAGCCAATGGTTCTTTCTCTCTCTCACCGCGGGATTGTGGGTAATCGTCTCCCATGCTTGGTCTCAGTCGGCGTGCCTCAGTCATATAATCAACATCTGTACGAGTGTATAATGTTTACTATAGCATTGTGACCACATATGTGTGCTGCAACATGTGAGTCCCTGTCATGCACCCCATAACACAAGGCTGAGTCTCAGTACGTTAGCAAAATCAGCTTTATTCAACTTTAAACATGTTCAGCGTGTTACTGGATCAGCGCTCTCCTATCAACGCAATGGCAAATCAAAGGTGTTTGGATGTTGTATGTTGAATGTAACTAATATCACATTTACATTTACTTGGCAAAATAATTGTATTATTTTTAAAGTTCAATAAGAATGGTTTTAATATTTCACAGTTCTTCACACACAGCCTTCATGAATTTACACTGTGTACTGGTGGCAGAATGGGCACTGCATGATGGCACCTTACGATTGCTCTCTCCACTCAGTTGTTGTCACTCTTGTTTTTCTTTTTTCTTTTCTTTGTGACTCCTGCAGAGACTCTCCATTTCAGTCAGTAACACCTCAAATTCACATTAACTTAAGTCTCATTTTCTGCCTTTTTTCCTTTGTTCTTCCAGGGCTTGTAGTGAAGAGGTCACTCGGATAAATGTATAAGGTGACTAGAACATGAATATTCAAAACAGGCATTTTTAAGCCACAAATGCATACTGACAAGAGTTGATGGGGAGTGGCTGAAAGCATGTGCCCAAAGAGATAGATTTAAGTTGATTCGATATTTATAAGGGAACTTGGCATGGCACGTGATGTACATGTGTTTTTATAAATCTGATCTTTTTTTGTGCAAATGCTGTTTCTGCATTTTGAGTAGGACAAAAATGTAAGTTTAAATCTTAGCAAGGTGTTATGCATGAGTGTCCTGGGCATCAGTAAGATGGAGTTGAGAGCAAAGGAGTTAACAAAAGCTGAGTTATTGGAAGGATGAGAACCTAGAGATTCTGGAAAGAAAGTTAAAGGAGATGAGAGAGACAGAGAGATTAGGACAAACAGTCAGAGATATAATCTAGCTCCCCCACCATATAAAATGGTTGATTCCTCTAACATCCAGTTACTGTTTGCATTAAAAGTAATATGTTCATTAATACACAGTTGATGTTTTGTGTTTGGTTGTAATGTAACTTTGTTGTGACATCAGTGAGCAGCAAGTTAGCACGTTCAAGCAGGTTCAGGTTTATGTTGACTGGTACACATAGTGCAATTAAATTTCTAATTTTTACTTTAATAAATACAACAGTATACAGTATATTCAGTGCAACATCAGGCAATACAAAAACACTCATACAGTTGTCAGTATGAGTGGCTGTTGAGTAGCCTTATGACCCATGCATAAAAACTACTCCTAAATCTAATAGTCTGCACGATGATGAGACTGGTAGCCTTAATGTAATTCAGAGAAAAATGTCTGTGCACTTTATTTACGTGACAAGCAAGAAAGCCAATTTACCATGTAATCAAAAACAGCAGGTGCTTTCAAAGAAAAATATAAACACTCTGGCTTTTTGTGTTTCTTTAAGATCTAATTAAGAAATGTGTAACCATATGGTTCAGTGATAATGAAGGATTAAACTTGCATGAACATATGTATGTAATTCAGTTAGAATAATAAAACAAAAGCAAAATTTTTTATGCAGCAATGAAGATTAAACTAATAAACTTTCCTCATATTATATGTTCATAAGCAAGAGTGATATCATGACTTGTGCTCATAAATACCTGAGATTTGCCATGAATGATACAAGTCTGACTACGTGGTTAAACAAACCACAGTCCTTATGAGAGACATCAGACCTACAGGTGTCAAACTTGACGTGACACGGCCAGGAATATTTTGTCATGAGTGTTTACAGGCGTTGGAGACAGCGAGATAGCTCTGGTGATTGCAGTTACCCTCCTAACCAGGGTTTGCCACTGTTTACTAACGCTTTCTCTCATCCTCGCTCTGAAGAACGGAACACCGACAGCCATTCCACATCTGACGTCACTTCCATTGTCCACATTCCTGGACCCGAAAATTCCTGCCTGGAAACCATAAGATCAGCAGTTCAGCCATTTTGGAGTTAGTTCTGTTTGGAACTCGCATCCGAAAAGACAATTCCACAACTTGTATTTTTTTTTTGCAAACCTTTAATTACCACTGTGTCCAGGGAATTGCCCCAACCTTTTCATGTTGTTATGTCTCCTTTTACAATATCAACAAACTATCACCATATTTTCTTTACAAAAATTGATACGTGGATACCACTCTGCTCATCACAATCATATATTCTGCCTCACATGTCTCTTGAATATGCCCTCCCTCTTTATCATTTTTCTTTTCTTGGACATTGCAACAGATTAGCAGCAGCCATGGGAATTTAAACTGGTACTGAGTGAAACAATTGTGTTAGGTCTTAAAGTCGAGTGAGAATGGCAGTCTGGACACAGACAAAAATTTATAGTTTGTGAGTGCCACACTGGATGGATTGGAATTCAAACCAGGAAGGGAGGTGGTTCCTTGTGAAGAAGTGAGGCCATATTAGAAAGCCCTCAATCTTATGTTCTAACTACAGGTTAGCAGATGCAGTGTGATGTACGTATAATTCAGATAAAAGCATGTGGACTCAGGAGACTCATTTTAATGTCAGGTGTAAATGTAATCCATCTAAGTTATATATTCTGTCACACATAGACATCCGAGGATCATCCATTGGACTCTGCTGATGCTTGCAATTCCAGCACCAGGTGAGTGGGGGCAGTGCCCCTAACTTTATCATCTCTTTTACCTTCTGCAGTGCCAAGGAAAAGACCCGCCTCTTCCAGCTAAGAACTATAAGTACTGATGCGCCCGGAAGGAATGGCATCAGATGAGAAACAGGCCTCCTGCATGTCACACATCCCTGATCCTGACCAGGTTGATATAGCCTTTAAAATATATAAGCCTAGCCGGCTAACCAGGCAGTTTGTGCTCCTGTTTTCCATTCTTGCGCCAAGCACTTTTCTTGAGGACTCCTCCACTCTTTTGTCCTGTGACAACAATCTATATGCCGGATATGAAACACACAGGGGGGTCTTTGAGGAAACTAATGGTCATTTGGGCTCTGTGTAACATGTCTTGAATATTGCAACATGTAATACATAATATTACAGTATGTAACACGTTTCATAGTGAGCTGCATTAAAAAGGTCTTAAGGGCAGATTTAGCCTATGACATTTGAATTTATCATTTAAAAGCACATTTTAGTGAAAAAATATTTTTCCTCTAATATTGAATGACACAATGTTTAAGTTTTGCTATTTGCTGAATATTTTTAGAGATGTAGTAACATTTTTGCAGACTTATTTTCTCATTCAGAGAGAGGAGAATATTAAGAATATGCAAAATTGGCACAGACAATAATTGGGAGCAAGATATAAACCAGGGATGTTAGATCTGTGAGGCTACAGCAATAACCCACCATGTCTGGGTATGGAATTACAAGTAACATATTAATCAGGAAAGAGTACTGATCACTGTAGAGGGTGATTAAAGGAGAGGTTGTGGGTTCAGTTCCTGGGCATGATGTATGTATCATGTATCTGTCAATTTCTATAGTAAATTTGTATAGTTCTTTGTTATCAGGCATTGCCTATTATTCTAGCGTGAGCGTGAGGTGTTTGTCTGGAAAAAATAGGAATGCCAAGAGACAAAGTAAAATATTGAGGTACATATTAACATTTGGAATATAATAAGGTTTGGGTGTGATCCTGGGTTATAAAAAAATGGAAATGTGTGAAATGGAATGTGTCAATTGATGTACAGTGTACTTGTACTGAAATTTACATTACAGTACAGTGAGTGATCTGTAGAAAAACTGAAAAATCATTTGGGTTTGCATCACCAACTCAGATGGTGTAGAGGTTGCAAGAGGTGCAGGTTGTGTCTGAGTAAATCATGTAATCTCATTGTACACGTTCAAATCCAAGAGGAGGAAGTTCCTGAAACATGAAGAGGAAGAAGCAGTAGGTGACAGGAGGAAGAGGAAAAAGAAAAGGAAAACAACAACAGGTAAGAGAGGTTAAGACCAACATGTACAGTATTTGTATCAGAACATTACAATATTGCATTATACACTACCAAACAACTCCACCACATAAGTACCATCTTACAATACACCACGGATCAGTAGCAGTGTACCTGGGCCTGTACCATACCAGCAGCAGATCAAGACTATACTGTTTTGAATTACAAATTGTATGCATTTTACCTGGCTTATGATATTTTTTCACATTAGTTTTCTGGACTATTTTTCACATTTTTGAATAAGCAGATTACAAATATGAAATTATTTCCATTATGGATAATTATTTTCTGTTTTCAATTTAATTGATGATATGTTGCTATGCATTCCCCACACATTTCAAAGGGAGGAGCATAAAAAAGTTAGCATATTTTTCAACCTCATTACACATACTTGAAGACACTAACCTCAAATCCTCCTCACATGTTATTGGAAACACCACATAAGATAATTCTAAAGGGATGGTCATTGAGAAGTTTTCTGCAGGATTGTTGCAAATATTATTCACTTGGAATTCTCATATTAGCACCATAACCATTCACTGTTAAGCATAAGAGGAAAATAAAACAACTTGGCTTGACTTGACTTGATCACCTGCAAGATATTGAATTCACCTTTCGTGTTGAGTAGCATTAACCAATAGATCAAATTCTGAATTTTGTACTGTTACTTTATTAAATGTTTCATCACTATCAGAAAACATTATCTTCAGTAAGTGCAGAATTCATAGAAACAAAAGGAATTTTCAGAGAATAGTAACTTTACGATAATTTAAATCGTGTTTTTTTACTAAAATCATAATTTTAGCATCATTTCTTTTATTTTTTAACACATTTTTAAATTTAGTAGATAATACAGAAAAGCTGTTGAAATACCTAGTTGCCAAAACCCTTATATTTCTGACACTGTCAGCTATTATGCTATAAGCTTTAATTATAACTGATAAGCTCCAGGATGCACACGGCTGCAGTTATTGTTAGGCGTAGTCTGCAGCTAGTACGCAGTTCAAGTGTGCATTGCAAACCTGTTAAACAGACAGCACTGTTACAATAAATTATATATAGGCAGCTGAAGTGCATCCGCAGTGAGACGTGTGGAAAGGGGAGGCAGTAGCTTGTATAAAACAACAAAAAAAAAATATTTCTATAGCACATTTTCATACATGATATAGCTTAAAGTGCTTTACATGATGTCAAATAGTTACAAGAAAAGAAAAACAAATTAAAATTAGGCAAAAATAATAATAAATAAATCAATTCTGTCTTACATAAAATAGGAATATAATTTCTACAGAGTCATTATACAGTATAGTTGTTTAAGTCTCTAAAGATAACCTTAACCAGAAAAAAAGTTACTTTTTAGGTGTAGCTTAATTAACGCATTCTTTGGCCTTTAAAAATGTCAAGATTGATGATCCATTCTAAAAAATTGTAAGCAATTATCTAAAAAACAAACGTGAGCAAACATGATCTGAAATGTCTGCAGGGGCATTTATGCTTCACTTGATGCTCATTCAAGCATGTGTAAAGTGTTTATAATTCATATCTTATATTTTCATGTGTAGATTGCCATGTTCTTGTGCAATCAAGTATTTTTATTCATGTTAGAATTTAACTATTTTAAAGTATTAATGAACAATGAATAAGAATGTTAATGAAATACAAATTTAGCTGTAACTCAGTGAGTTTTGGAGTACCTGTGCATAAATTTAATGGTGTGAGTTTAGGGTTCAAAATAAAAACACTAAGAGGTCTAACAATGTTTTGATCAGTATATGTTTCTAAAGCAACTTTGATATATATTTTAGCCAGCTATTTATAGCCAGATAAAGAATGTTGTAAAAGGCCAGAAGTACTGTGGGAAATCCATAGCTTAGGTTACAGAATAAAATACAAACTTTTTCATTATTCATAAGAAAATAAGATATTTTACTATTCAGTGATATCAGCTTGTTTGGTCATCTCATTGTCAGTTGTGTCAATGTCTCATCCATACAATTCTACAAAGTTGCTTTCACTGCAACAACTTTTTTTGGTGGTTTGGCCCAAACTTACACTACCCTTTGTGCAAAGTAGTGCTTACTCACTTCAATGTTCAAATTATTTTCCCTTTGTTTTCATCCACATTCAAATGCATGTCTAAGTTTTATCTGGAAGAACTTTCCTGCCTCAACTTCAATCAATTCTGAAGACATTCCTGTACAATAGGCTCCACATAGTCCCTCCTCAAGACTAAGTAGACTGAACTGCTACTGATCCTACCCTTTACTCCTGCAATGTACTTCCATTCCCTTTTATAAAAAGCTTCTGCTGTTGCCATGTCTTTTTTATGGTTTGTTTCTCAGAACTGGACACAATTGAGGTCTCGTGAGTGCATGATAGAGAATGAGCATAATATTCCCCGATTTATACTTGATGCACTTATCAGCTTTTACTGCATGATGAATTATTCTTAAGAGCAAATACATATTACTACTGCTTCGCACTATACATAACTCTTATGTAATTACAAATAAAACAAGTACACTGACACTCTTTACCTTTCTACATATTTTACCTTGAAATGGTGAAAATTAATTTAAATGCAAAATAAGTCTCATATTACTTAAATATATGAATATTGGAATTTACAGTTGTTACTATATTTGTTTAAAAGTATTTAACAATTTCATGAGATTTTTGTGTGTGTTTCCATTTCCTTCAAACTGTGTGTGATGATGCAGATTCTGGTCCATGCTCCCATCTGGCTTCTGGGGATTTCTCGAACCAGACACCGTCAGTAATGTCATCGATGAGCTGGACAGTGAGACACAACAAAGCAAGGGGATGATGCAAAAAAGTGCAAAAGTACTTTTATTAAAAACCAACCGAAACAGTGTCCAAATAAATAGTGCAGTGTTACAAAGAGTCATTGAATAAATAACCCATTAAATATATATAACAGGGATGTGGATCAGGTGTGGCGATTAGCATCTCCTGGGATCAATTCCGGATGTGGACAACTCCTCAACTGTGCACTTAAGTGAGGGCCGCCCACAATCACAAAGCACTAGGGAACCGCTCCGGCCACACTACCATGCCCCATCTTTCCGCGAGTGTGGCGATTATCTATCAAAAAAACTGGCCTTTTCAATCTGAGCTGTGGACCCACTGTACCACACTGTGTAAGTAGGAATTTGTCCAAAGTCTTATAAGTACAACAGGTTATATATGAAAAGGCATAATTTCACTAGAATTGCAAAAGTTTGCGACACTTAAATAAAGTAGCTACATCTTAATACAGCTAGTCTCGAATGGCCAGTTGAGATTTTCAAATGAGAATACACATCCGGGGACATCCCATAAAAGTGTGTAGTGAATAGCGGTGAAATCCTGCATTGCAATGGCTACACCCTCAGGACTTCTTTATAAAACACCTCCCCCCGACTTCTCAAGTCCATGCATTTTAAACATCCACCGGGGTTTCAGGGAGAGAATCAAAGATACTGAAAGAATAGAATTGACGCTGACGAGAGAAAATTAAAATCTAAAATTATTGTTAGTCATTCAGGACCTCAATAGCACAAGGTAATTGAAGCTTAATAATTAATTTGCACGTTATAACGAGTGGCACTACAGTAAAAAACAGACAGACAGACAGACAAACACACGCACAAGCACAGACCACTGCAGCTACTTCCCTTCACATGTTTGCCTCTGTCTGCTGTGATATCTTTCTGTCATTTTAACCATTACATTACTATATTGCTATATGATATAACAACAGCATAAAGAGTACAGATAAGCATTGTGGTCTATGTAATTTGCAACATATTAAAACGCTGCAGCTATTTTGTCATGTCATGTTTTAATTAGACAGTAATGTTAAATTTCTTTAGTAATTTGTTTAGACATGCAGCCAGAGGGGTGCATGTTATGCAGCCTCATCTGTGCATCTACTGGTACTGTTCGAGATATTTGCTGATTTGGGTATTTCGTTTACTGAAATCTGCGTCTCCCGTGACTCTTTGTATTCAGCTCTCTTAATGACAGTCCTTTTGACAGAGTGTGACACACAGTTTACTTCAAATGCATATTTTGCAGTTCATAATTTCATTAATATAGCTGCCGTATTCTTTCAATCTCACATCGATTCCTACACTATCATTGAAATACTGAACAAATGAGAGCACACACAAATACTGCAACAACATATTGCTCACTTTTGCCACACGTCTATTGATGTCTTTGAACGCCAATGTATAGTGTGATGTTACAGATTTTTTCCTTGCATCAGGTTATGTTCATTTTTAAAATGTATAAATATGCACACATAACACACATTTATGTGTGTAATTTTGTTTTTAGGAGACTTTTCAACTGTAAGACCGTACATCGTAAAATGAAGTTTGCTGTCTGTCAGACCTGGTTAATGAGAGCACATTTGCTGTTTGTAGTTCAAAATCACTGCCCCTAATTTGAGAGTCACCTTCAGGAGGCATTTGACTGGTTTAGAAATGTGATACTCAGTGAGGCGTGTAATTGTTGCCACCCATGTTAAGCAAAATTCACTCACGGTTTTCTCCAGACATAAATATCACAAGTCTGACACCAGCGAAATTATAGTGAATATGAAACAGAGTTTTTGGTTTTACAGAACAGAATGGTGCACAAAACAAAAAAGAACATACCAAACCAGAATGAGCATTATTGTTTAATTAACATTTACACAGCTCCTTGAGTTACTACTGTGAAATACTTCCTTGGTGTCACACAAAGATAACTTACATGGGTTAATAATTCTATTTTTTCTATCTGTGACTATATAAACAGCTTTAAATAATGATATATTATGCTTTGGATAACTCCGTTATTAACATTTAAAATACTTTAAAATGCAAACGGCAGAGAAATATGTTATCTTTTTAAGTTAGAACATGATCTATTTATTCTCATCATCCAAATACCTCACCTTCACCTCACCCTCACCTTACAAGATACTGCAAATGTTCATCTTGTCATAGCAAGACCTATATGGAAAGGAAGCACAAAATAAGATAAAAATGCAGCATCTACAAAGAAGGCACAGCAATTGGTATTCACAGTGGGGTGCAGGTGCTGTGACGTGGCAGTGCTACCCTCTGCAGAATTGTTTAGCTCACACATTTACATGCAAATAAAAAGCACTAAAAATGCTTAAACCTTATGCCTGTAACTGTTACAGACTGAATAGTACTCTACACACTATTGTCCATCTATGACAGTGTTACGATCCCCATAGATTCAGCATTTGCAATGTTTTATTTTATTTTATTAATTGTACTTTGTCTTCGTATTTACAATTGCTAAAAAATGAAAAATGTGTTTATGTATAATTAAGCTAAATTGTAGCTGCAGTATACTTTATTCCTTGTGCGTTTGTAGTTAGGAGCAGGTGTACAACAGTGAGAGTCAGGAAGAAGAGTCTATTTTCACAGTCAAGCTTAGGACAGTTATAGAAATGAATAATTTTACAAACATGAATACAATCCTTTTATTATGTACTTCATATTTCAAAGTATACATTAGTGAGGGAGGAACAGAAAAAGATCTGATCAAAAAACAAGTAGAATAATGCAAACATTAGCATGAGACATATAGAAATGAGCATTACAATTTGAAAGACTGCCGAGATTTTAATGAAAGTGCCCTGAAGTGAACTGTTTCTGTCTAGGGTTAAATTGTGGGTTTAAAAAAGTCATGGATGCTAAATGACAGTGAATAAGCAGTGCTCCAAAATGACACTGATGTGTCAAAGAAAAATTAATGAAACTGTCTGGAGTCACCATACTGACACTTTTTATTAGTCTCAAACTAAGCTGAGCTTCAGTTTTAGTATAATATATTATATCAGTACTTCTGGGAAAAATAATTCCTAGTGAGAAACTAGTAATGCAATTAAGTTCCTATCATTTCTTATTATTGCAGCCAAAAACATGGCATAACTTACAGTTTCTGAGATGCATTGCAGCCCATTTCTCAAGAAGGCAAGCAGGACACAATACCATCAAACTTCCAATATAGTACCAGTGCTTGCCATCTTGTGGTGAATAACCTGCAACTCAACATCAATAAGACAAAAGAACCAGTGGTGGACTTCCGATGTGCCAAGAAGCCTCTAAGACCAGCCACCATTTAAGGGGAGGAAGTGGAAGTTGTGCAGAGCTACAAGTACCTGGGGGTTTACATAAATCACAACTGAACTGGTATGATAATACAGTGACACTGTACAATAAGGACTGGAGGAGTCTGTACTTGCTAAAGAGACTCATATCTTTTGATGTATGCAGCATGATAGTGGAAATGTTCAACCAGTCCACAGTAGTCAGTGTGGTTTGGTGTTCAACACTGCAGTCTCCTGGGAAAGCAACCTGAGCTTATAAGAAGCCTGGAAAGCCTGCTTCATCACAAGGTAAGAACCTGGACAGACTGCAAGCTGTTGTGGAAAAGAGGACAATGGCGAAATTGGATGCCATCATGAAAAATACCATCCATGCACTCCAGGAGGTGCTATCTTGGAGCAGTATTAGCCACAGGCTCATTCCACCATGGTGTGCTAAGAACTGCCTCTGAGGTTATTTTCTGCCCACTGCTATAAGGTAATTTAATGCTTCCACTTGATGAACTCATTAGGTTTACTTTATTTATTTATCTATTTATTTATTAGTTTGATTGATTGATTGATTAATTGGATGTATTATGTGTCCTGTGAGTCTCTATTCATGTTTTCATGTTTTCCGCTGCTACGATTTGAATTTCCCCATGGGATTAATAAAGTTTATATAATCTAATCGAATTTAATATAATCTAATCTAATCTAACCTTCTTCTGTGCACATATGTACACACACCACTTGCAATCAGTGACAAAATGATAAATACCACCTATGCTGAGAATAAAACTGGCATCACAGTAGATGTTCAAATGATAATAAAACTAACATCTGTTATGACCCTGATGACCTCAGCCCCCCTTAGCTCTGATGCATGTACCATTGTAATTTATTGTAATCATATGAAGTACTTATGAACGCTTTGAAATTACTATTTGTTTTTGTTCACCAGTTCCTGACCAACTCATCTTATTATAAAAGACATCAAGCTTTTTCATTCCTATTTTTGGCCCTCTAGACCTGAAATGCCCTCACTTTTAGGCACTTTTTGAACCATATTTTGTGCAGGAAATTATACACCTTATTAAAAAGAGTTAACTAATTGTTATCTTCAGGAAAAATGACCTGAAGGACTTGAAGTTGTTCATGCCACATCAACCAAACACAAGGGTTCACCCTGCAATGAGACACGAAGGGAATATTTCAACTTTAAATATTTCAAATGAAGCACACATTTTAATATTTAACATTGTGTGTTCCATTTTTTTCTTGTTTATTCTGTACTTAATGAAATAAATCATTATATTTGTTATGCACATCCCAAATTAGGGTGGCTTACACTAAATTAGCCCTTTTTGTTTTGCTTTTGTCAACTACTGCAGCAGCCTGCTCAAAAAAAGTCTAAAAAATTGACTTGGCAGGATCTTTCTCTCATAAACCCATGCTGCCTGTTTTTTAGTACATTATTTTCATATAGGTATTTTCTGATTTATTTCTTATTATAGTTTCCATAATTTTGTATGATACTGAAGTAAGACATATTGGTCTGTAACTACCAGGATCCGTTTTTGAAGATTGGAGTTACTTTTGCAACTTTCCAGTCCTCAGGTATTTCTCCTTTCTGAAATAACTGCTTAAATATGCCTAATAAGGATTCATAGAGGGTATCATTCATTTCAGAACAATTGATAAAATACCATCAGGTCTTCAACATGTCAAGGACTAGGAGCACCTCTGACCCTTCTATTTTAAAATCTATGAACTCAAAGCTTGTTTTTACTTTTGCATGGGGCATTACATCAGTCTCTTCCTTTATAAATAATTGGGTGAAATATTTGTTTCATTTGTTTGCCATTTCTTTCTTTTACAATGATTTCTCCTTTTGTATTGGATTAATACTCATCAAATTGCTAGTGGGTTGTTTTGACTTCTTTAGCAGTTTTTTTAGCTTGTCATTTGACCTTTCAAATGCTTTTTTAATGTCTACTTGTAGTTTTTCATTTTAAATCTTCTTGTACAAATCGGCTTTACTATAGTGCATAAAGTGCATTAAAATCTTAAATTGACTGAATTGCAATTTCTAAGTAGTAAGGATTAGAAACCACTTTCTTGGATATTGACTGCATTTCACTAAACCACTGCAAGGCACAGCAAGCAAGTATTTTATTAGCCACTGTGTAGTAAGTAAAGATGTTGATTATTATATATGTGTCTCAGTTTAAGACATTTCACAGTATCAAAAAGACCAATTCAGTCCACCATGCTATATTTTATTGAATGACTCCAAAACAGGAGTCCAGAGTGATAAGTACTATAAGATTGAGTTAAAGACATTTTTAGAAAATTGTATTTACAGTCAATCTATATCACTACTTTATTTATTAATGTTGCACATTTTATTGCTCATGCTATGACGAAACATATGTTTTGGATAATTAATTGTTAACTTACCACATAAATCACTTTTCAAGATAGCGTTACAACATTTTAATTATCCATCCACCCATCCATCCATTATCCAACCCGTTACATACTAACTACAGGGTCTAGGGGACATTTTAATTAGCACACATATAAAAAATGATTAATTAATAGTCACCTCCTATACTACAAAGGTTATATTTATTAAGTACATACCATTATTGAGAAATGAGAAAGGAGCTGAGTTAATTAAAAGAAGCCTTTTGAAAAGAATTTGCACTTAGCAGAACAGAAGGAAAATTCAGTAATTAAAGAAATGATTATTAAACAGTCTAAATTATGCAAGGAATTAATTTAAATATACAACAAATTCATGGGGATTCCATTATAAATAAATTTTAATTTTGAATCTGCAGGTGGTTAAATATAAAACATACAGGTTTTTACTTTCATAAAATATGAATGCTGCATATATAAAATGTTATATTTGATAATGATAACGAGTGCCTTTCAATTAGGTTAATGCAGTGTCACATTTGTCTGCGTTTTTGTCTGTATATATGTTGAGAAGAACACCCTACCTTGGAAATAATTCCAAGGCCAAAAGAGAATATGATTTCCTATCCAATAAAGGCAATGGAGGTTTGGTTCACCTCAGCCATGTCTAAGACATACGTGTCTAATCTGTTGTCTCATTTTTACCGAGCCTCTAGAATATGTACAGTATGTCGCCATTAGCAGGTACGGAATACTCTGTGGTGCTAACGATGATGATGATAAAATTCTAATCTAAAGTCAGCTTTCACTTTGTTGGAAGAGAATAAAGAATTGGTTATTGAGGGAATTAATTCTTCTAGCGTGGTTGCTTTTATAGCCTGAGTGGGAAAACTAGCAGGTGCTACAGTGATAGAGAGGTCAATCTACAAGGAATATATGGCTTACAACAGCTGTTAATATTCAAGTGAAACAACAGTTTGTAGTACTAACTTCTGATTGAAGCTACCAGTCACACAAATATAAAGCAACACAGCAAAAGATTTTTATCATTAGGTCTATAGTCCTTCTAAATGACAATGACTACAGATTATAAACATGCATTCTGACTGCCAGTGTGACTTTCATTTTTTAAGTGGTCTCTTTTGGAACTCATCTTGCCTGGTGCATTACTGGTCATCAAATCAACCAGATAGCACCAAAAATATTTTTAAACACAAATCTGAACAGCACTCTACACCTGTCTACTAATGAATAAGGTATCAAAAATTAAACTGAAGATGAGGTGATATGAGTAAAGATGATAAATGTCTTAGGATGGGGTAGATGATATGTTGGTAAAACTCATAAAGAAATTTAGAGGACATTCAGCATAGGGTTACTAAGATAATGCAAAGAAACTTACAAAACATGACTACAAACTTCAGCATGTCAACAGTAGGTTTACCAGAATAGTTCAATTTTTAATTCATGTGAATAAAATGCAAGGATTCATCTCAGAATTTAGTGGGAATGTCAATGTACTTTACTGACAAAATGCAGTTTCAATTCAGGAAAGGTTTTTAATCTGATAAACACATAATTTCTAAATTGTACTTCCTAAAATAATACATCACTCTTATAAATATACATAAAACTTTCAAACAAATGATACATTAACATTGCAATACTGTAATAATCTTAAAGAATACTCAGTTATAATAAAAGACAGACATTTCCTTACATTGTATAATTATTTGGATTGAATGCCAATAGTAAAAATATTTCCCAAGGACCTTGAGTGTGAAACACTGCTTTATCATAATGTATCTTACTATAATTCACAAAATGCGCACACTTTGGATGGCTTCAAATAAAGCTGCACTGCTGTAGGCTATAGACTGGAAATTCATGTTCAGGATTGTGTGAGATCAATTGTAACAGAGGAATAATCCATTTGTTCATTTTCAAACCCACTTAACCCACAATTCATACTTCAAAGTCAAATCTTCCAAGACAGCTTCCAAATGGCTGTGGCTCTAATTTTTAAGTTTACATTTATTTTTACTATTATTATTTATGACATGTGCTGTGTTCATTACATATACTTGGAGTGTGTGTCATACAATTATTCTGATACTCAAATAAATTTTAGACAAATAAATGTTAATACAAGAGGATTAAAAGCAAATGACAATACTATGATGAGGTGGAAATTGAACATAGCGACATCTGTAATGCTTATAAACAGTTTAAAGGATGCTTAGTTATTTGCAATGTATATTTAATACAATTAGTTAAGTGCTTACTTGCATGTTTCCTAAGCACAGGGACAATAACACAATATGAACAAAAGACACTCAGGTATACATAAATTGTGTATTAAATAAAATATTTACAATATAAGTTTGACCACATATACTATATATATATTTATATGTAACTAGCCAACCCACGGTGTAGCATACACCGCATATAATTATTTATTGATGAGTGAACACTTCCTGAAAGACACAGTTGTCCAAATGGGGATGGTTTGAGGATACAACTGTCAGTGAATGAAAAGATAGAACTCTGGAGAGAGCAACATACAATTGTCCGTGAGTGAAAACAGGCCATGACGTGGGAGGAGGGTTAGAGTGGGCGTTCATGTCTCTTTCGTGCGTAACCCATGGGCGGGGCTCTGTTAGAGTTGGCGGGCAGGGCTCTGTGAGTTGGCGGTCGTGGCTCTCTATCTTGTGTGCGGTGAAAAGTCAATGTGGCTCAGAGGTGCATGTGGACTTTTGCACAGATGAAAGCGACTAAGGCTGTGTTTGGTGAGTTGTTGCTTGCGGGCACAAGTAGGCAGTGCACATGCCTCGAGAGCGACGCTGGACACGGGAGGGCGGTTACAGTTGGCATGCATGGCTCTGTCGTGCATATCCCTTGACGCGGTAGGAGGGTTAGAGTTGGCAGAGGGGGCTCTGTCGAGCGTATCCCATGGTCTTAGAGTTGGTGGGCGGGGCTCTGTGAGTTGGCGGGCGTGGCTCTCTGTCTTGCTTGCGCTCACTGTCTTGCGTGCCCTTAGTGAATTATATATATAGATGTCCTCCAAACACAAACACACTCACAACTGTCTCAGGTTGGAAAGACTTCTTCACTGAAGGAAATACCTCCAAAACCTTCCTTCAACAATATCATTCTTCCTCCTCTTCTGATTCCAACTCCATTAGGTTAGGCAGAGCAGCTCCATTTCAACATGACCCTGCAGTACTTCTGCTGCAACAACACTGACACCAGGAAGCTCTTCTGGGTCAAGTAAATCTTCTATGGGACTGGGGAGCATTCTCTTGGCAGCTCCTCCGACTGTGCACAAAAAGTCCATCAGGGTCACCCATTGGGATGACAGCAGTTATCCTTTTCTTTAATATTATATACAGGTATATATATATATATATATATACAGTATATATATAGTCATGCATGCACACGCGCATAGGGAGCCGCGACAAAAAGACTCGACGAGCAGTGTAGTATATCGTGCCAGGGGGCAAAGGTGGGGTACTAACCTCTCTTTCTTTATCTCCACAGAAAGACCGAAGCAACGCTGCCTTGAATTCACCCGGACTCCCTAATCTCGCGCTACCACTTCTGCATTCCTTCCTTCCCTCTGGTCCACTTCTGATGACATCATGACTCCTATACACCACCTCAGTTCCTTCCCAGCATTCCATCTGTCTGTTTCCAGTCCCACCCCATAAATTGTTCCTTTTCGCCATTTTCATGCTGTCTGTTGTAACGCTTGGAAGCAAATCACTGACCAATATTCTGAACTGTACAGTATATGGGGCCGGAAAACCCCAAAACCTTATAATTGTGTTGTCTCTTTCTTACAGTGGCGTAGTCGGCAGAATACATTGTCTGGAAAATGTCTGAAGAACAGGACCTGAACACGGTTCTATTAAGTCTGGCAAACCAACTCCAGGATCTGCAGCTGGAACAGGCAGCCACGAAGCGGGAGCTGGCGGAGACCAAGAAATGACTGGCTGCGGCTGAAGCAGTAAAACCGGAGCCCGCGTGGCCTCCACCTCCTCCGATCGTTCCGCTCTCAGAAGCGGATGATATAGAGTCTTACCTAATGATTTTAAAGAGGACGGCCTCTCGGAATCAGTGGCTGCAGGCGGAATGGGCGTCCATACTGGAGACGTACTTGAAGGGCATTGCGGAGAGAGCCTATCATGACCTACCCAAGGAGGAAGCCGCTGATTATGACCTCCTAAGGGCCGAGATTTTGAGCCGCTATGGCGTAACGTCAGGCCAGCAGGCGAGCAAGTGGAGGCACTGGAAATTCGACCCCAATCACCCTGCCAGAGCCCAGGCCTTTGAGTTCTGGGGTAAAATGGGGTGCTGGCTAAGGCCAGATATTAAACAGGCACGCCAGGTAGTAGAACAGGTGGCCTGTGAGGGGCTAGTCAACACTATTCCGGAGTATCTCGCCCAGCAGGTCTGACGACATCCCTACAAGGATATGAAAGGCCTTCTTGAGGTCCTCAAGCACTAACCTGCAGTGAACTGAGTCGGGGGGTCGGAGAAGCCTGCTCGCGGTGTCCAACAGGGACGTGTCGCTACCCCTGAGCCCACCTGTTGTGCTGCGGAAGCTCCGATGAAGCCTAAAGAGAAACTGCCAGCCCCACTGCGCTGTTTCAAGTGCAGCAAGGTTGGACATATCCTAACCGCCTGCCCCCAAAACATATAACCAATGGACTGCACCTGGGCCAAAGGAGAGAGGTACTGTGCTCTGTCTAATCCCCTGGCTGTCAACACTCTTCCACCATGAGTATGGGTGTCAATATGGAGGGCTGCTGTCATCTCGTGTTCTGGGAGAATAACATATCCCCTACGGTGTCTGATGGGCTGTCTGTCCATCCCTTCTGACCATCCCTTCTGGGTCTAGCTCCTTCCTTTCTTCTGGCCAGGATGCCTATCTGCCTGCTCGGAGCCTCCCATCTGGGTAAGGAACCATCCCCCCCTCTGGGCAGGATGCCTATCCAACCCATGTGGCACTGACACACTGTACATAAAACATCACCATGTACACAAAACATTACATATCAACATTTATTTATATAGCACGTTTTCATACAAAAAAATGAAGCTCAAATTATAGTCATAATTAATTAGCATGATAGTCATGAAAGTCATTATGTTACATAAGTTACATGTTACATAAGTACAAAGGTGAAAACAAAAGGTGAAACAAAAACAGAATTAACAGCATATCAAAAATTATATTTAAAATAGTGGAACATATGGTCCTATGGTCCATAAATAAAAGGAAGCTGAAAGGGCTGAAGTCCACCAATATAATGATAAAGTTAAACATGAATTTTGAACATGTAGGCACCAAGTACAAGGGAATTATCAACAGAGGCTCCCATTGCAGTGAAACATAAGGAGCTGTCGATACTGAGCATGTGTTTGTCTGGTCCTCAAATAAAAGGGAATGGAAAATGTATTCAAAAGCAATATAATGTGAAAGTCAATAAAGAAAGAAATATTTTATTGAAGAAAAGAAAAGAGCAAGGAAAATACAAAATGAAGCCATGCAAGAATGTAGTGAAACATTAATTGAGAAGCCTGAGGTACTGTGTGTTATATAGCCATTGGTCTTGTGTAAAAGCACTGAGGAACTACTTTTTAACTTGTTGGAGTTGTATGACATCTGTCTGTGCATGTAGTTTGCACTCTTGTTTAACCTGTGTTCTGTTAGTAAATGGTTGGACACATAGAATGAGCAATGTATATATAGTCGGGAGGTAGTAAAGGATATCACCAATACAGTATTTGGAAATGTAAAGACAATTTTAAGTTGATTCATTTGAAGCCAAAATGTGGTAATAATCTAGGCATCAGTGCCTAAAATTAATACTTATTTTTTAGACGCTGGATTTGAGTAAATGTACACCAACCAAAACAAATAAAAGTTAGCAATTACTTTTGTTCACTAAAAAATGGCATTTTTTGTTGTTGTTTTTCTGTCTCATTCTAAAAAACAGCAAGTTCTGTACTGTGACAAACTGAATATAAAAATGGCATCTTCAAAATAATGATAAATATTAACACTAATCAGAAAAATAGATCAAGTGAACAAACTAAATTACAAAACTGTTTGCTTATTGAATACATCATCTGATGTCACATTTAATGTATGATGTTGTATTCACTGTTTCTGTTCATTTAATTAATGCCACTAGTCATTGAGGAACATGCAAATAAGAATTTCATTGTGTCATCTACATCTAGCTATATACAGTATGTATCCTTGAACTTAAAGCACTTTCAAGATTTTGTTACCGGTTTCATCTTTTCAACTTTCCCAGCTGTATTTGCTTTAACAAATGACTTAAAAAGTGCAAACAGGCTCTGTATCAGCATTTTTATCCCTGTTCTTATTAATATCTGTGAATCTACAAGGTTCCTGGAGTAACAAATGGTTCAACCAGCTGTCTGAATTTAGATAGCTTTTTGAATCCCGGGCACTCAGCCATTCAGAGTGATAAAATCTGGAATGTCAGTTCCACATTGCAAATTTTAAGACTGAAAACTGCATTACAAATTGGGATGCTAATAATTTAAGCTCTTCTACCAGCCTCAAATATCAAATTAAAAATAATTAAGTAAAGGTGACCCTATCAACAGCCAAAGGCAACATCAACTTTCTCATGATTACATTTGGCTATTTGTAAATAAAGACGTAGTCAAAGTAAATACAAGTAATTGTCTAATAAAATTGATTACAGCATACGTCAGTGATATGTACTTATATGTTCAATTCAAGAATAAGAGGAATGAAGACTATTTTGGCTGCCAGGCCCAGTCTTGATATTGTGACACTTGAAAATGCCAAAATCCTGCTGGTACAGCTGGCACATACAGTACCACATTAAAACTCCCTAAATCTATAATCTTGTCTTTTATCTGCACATGCTTCCATGCATGTGGTCTACTAACAGTCTCTGCACAAATGACTCTGTTAATAACTGAGTAGTCAATTATGTTTCAAGGGCAAATAAAATGGTTTTAAAGTATTTACTGCCATATTTTTCCTGGTATGCATATGCAATAAACCACTAAAGGAGATTACAGTGTTAAATAGTCTTTGTTCTACTCTATTATTCTTTTTACTATCAAACAGTAGACAACAGCCTTGAAATCAGAATCAGACTGATAAGAAAACCTGATGCACTTGCTTTGCAAACCTGATTTACATGTTTTAATTCACAAGACTCAAACCACATTAGAACCAAGTAACAGCCACAGCTGAATGAAATAAAGCTCTGTGTGTGTGTGTGTGTGTGTGTGTGTGAGAGAGAGAGAATGAGAAAGATGAAGGACAAAAAGAACAAGGTTATATGAGGATGTTTTTGTCTTGTCTGACTTAATTTCTCAAATGCAAACTGGGAAAACTCAGCCATTAAGGGAACACAGTATGAGTATGAGATCATTATTTTTTAACAGTATATCAAAGTGCCCACAAGAGAAAATGCCTGTCTTGTCATAATCAAAAATAATAAAATTCAAAATATAGTGGTTATGGAATCATTATAATCTAGTGATCATAATATAATAAGTTTAATCATATTTGGAAGAGCAAAAATGCAAGAGGGCAGCTGAACTTAACTTAAATTGACTCACTCTCTATTATATTATTATGCATATAAAGTGATAACCTTTGATGTCATTCTTGGGAGCTGAATTGGAAGAAGAAGTGCTGAGTGTTTTGTGCAACTGCTGTGTGAAAGTTACTTAAAATACAAATTTTGCTCTGTCACACACATGCGAGTAGGGGGACGTTGTGTAAAGGCAATTCCACGCCAGGCCAGGGGAGGGCAGGGTGCACTAAACCTTATCCTGTTATCTCTGCAGACCAGCCACAGGAAAACCTATCTGAACCAAGAACATCACTTCCGGTTTCAGCACCCAGAAGAATGTCACTTCAGGTTCCGGTGCCTAGAAAAACATCACTTCCGGTCACCCTACATCACTTAAAACCGCCATCTTTTCCATCCTTCACCAGTTCTGTCTTGGACTCTCTACAGTCAACTTCATTGTTGCTTTAAAAACCAAAACATTTGCAGATAGGAATATTATACGGGTGGCTGCCCCAAACCTTTTCACGTGTGTCAAGTCTCTTCCTTTTACAGCTCCTAAAAACCTTTTTGGTTGCTGCCAAGTGATTGTATGGGGATTTTTAAAGCTTTTTTCTTGTTTTTTTTTGCTGCACAGGAGCAAAGGTAGCTGAAATTTGGGAGAAGAATTTTTGAGAAGCTAAGTAAAATGACACCCTTTATTGGCAAACTAAAAAAAATTACCTGAAGAAGGGACCTGAGTTGTCTCGAAAGCTTGCATATTGTAATCTTTTTTTACATTAACACTAGAATTACCAGAGCCTACGAAAAAACTTGTAGATCCGTCCCACCTTAAAACGCTTCTCACCTCTCCATTAGCGTCTTTTGTCCTTTAAATGTGTTGATAAGCAGCAAGCAGTCTGCTATCACATCCCCCACCTGCGCACAGTTTTCTCAGCTCTAGTCTGTTTACCTGCGTGTCAGTTGATTGGAGTTGTATAGAGTGAGAAGTCAAGCAAAATCACACCTTTTATAAATACTATATCGTTATTTGGAACACATGCATTTCATGTGTGTTCCGTGTCTACAATGATCTATGTAAACACATCATTAAAAAATAAATGTTTTTCATGTTTTAGTAATAATTGACAAAATGTAGACATGAAGTTTATAATGTGTGAAGCCTGAAGTCCAAATATCAAAGAAACACTTTGTTATTTTTCTGCAGTTATATTTTTGAATAAAAGCACATTTGTTCTGTTATATTTGTACCTTTTGTGAAAGTGTTTCTTAGATATTTGGACTTCAGGCTTCACACATTATAAGCTTGCCGGTACATGGACAAGTATCTAACAAGGGAGCACCATCAGGCATATTAAGTAAGAAGCCATTAAGAAGTCTATCAAAATGTTAGATTTTATAGCAAGATATGTGGAGTACAAGCCTTAGAAGGTTATGCTCAAGCTTTATAATGCACTCATGAGGCGTCTTCTGCAGTACTGCCTACAGTTTAGTTCTCCAGGCCTCAGATAGGACATAGAAGCACTAGAAAAAGTCCAAAGAAGTACAACTAGGCTGCTTCCAGGACTGCAGGTTATGAGTTATGAGGAAAGATTAAAGGAGCCTTTTCAGTTAAAGTAAAACAGGTTAAGAGTTGAAATAAATAAACTTTTTAAAATTATGAAGGGAATTAGCACAGTAGGATCAAGACTTTTACTTTAAAATCAGTTCAGCAAGAACACAGGGAGACAGCTATAAACTTGTTAAGGGTAAATTTCAAACAAACAAAACAAAAGGAGGTTTTTCACACAGAGGACCTAAGTTATCAAGTAGTGTGGTAGACAGTAGGACTTTAGGGAATTTCAAAATTAGACTTGGTGTTATTTTAGAAGAATTAAGTGGATTGGACTGGCGAGCGGTGTTGGGCTGAATTGCCAGTTCTCATCTAAATTTTTCAAAAGCTCTAAACTAGATCAAGCAGAATTATTTTAATAATGACAGACCTTCCTTATTACTCATTCACAGCTTTATTTAACAACCTTTTATTAGAACAACCTGCAATTTATGATAAAGTAATATTGATGAATGGCTTTGTTTAAACAGATATGGAACTAGGCACCCTCAGCCCTTGATATCAATAGACTTTTTTTCACATTTTGAAAAGACCAGTACTCTTTCATAATTATATGTTAGATGCAATTATTATTCACAGTTTTGTAATTGAATATACGGTATAATAACCTCTCCTCTTAATAAAACCTTTTTAGTTTGTTATTTAATTACCTTTGATCCACTTCTGCTCTTGCCATGGTTAGAAACATAATACCATGACATATATAGTAGATAATAACAATACTATAAGATTGTGTACACCTGATGAGCCCCAATAAGGGCAAAACACGTGTCGTGTACTCTTTTTATTATTTGGTAGATACTGTATCACATATCTATGAGATGCTTCTCGCAACTGAGAGGATTTGGGAGATGTTTACCAACTGGCCGACAAACCACAAGTATTACCTGGCAGGTAACCACCTAAATAAACAGACTGCGATTCAGAACTAGGCATGTAATATATGAGACACGTTCAAAAAGTTTCCACACTTTTTTTTAACTCTATTTATTAAGAATTTCAAAAACAAATGACATCACTTTTCTATATAGTCACCTTCCTTTGTGATGCAATTTTCCCAGCGTTGTATCAACTTTTTAATGCCATCATCGAAAAATGTTTTTGGTAGCCACTGATGCACCGCTGCTTTCACATCATTCCTCATGGCCGATGCTGTAGCTGGATGTCTGGAGCCCTCTGCATAAGTCACACTAGTCGGCCATTTTCAAACAATTTCAATCCACTCATAGACGGCTCTATGAGAGAGAACTTTATCCCCATACTGAGCACACCTTCTGCCCACAAAAAGTGTATGAGAGAAGACTGTTCCTCTTTGGTACAATTTATAAGTTTTGCAGCCATCTTCACCACAGGGTAACAACTTTTATACTAAACTGTAAGGGCAGCCGGCTTGCCAGACACAACTAGTCACATGATACTCCCAGACATGACCAATTACTACTTATATATATATATATACTTTATATATTTATATATATAAATACCTATTATAAAAAAAATCTTGGAAGGAGACCATATGTGATTTTCTCGGAGACACTTCAACGTCCTGCAAGACAAGGCAGTGAGACAAAAGGACAGCTGCTGCACAGGCTTTTAAATGATCGACACGCAGCGCTACATGCAGAACATGCAGCTCGGCAGCAGCAGCAGCAGCAAGACAGCAGCTGATCCAACCACATCTCCTTAGTGTGTATTCAGCCCCCACTTCACTACGTGAGCGGCAGAGATGCAAAGTGGCTGGTGCGCAGCGTGCACTGGGGGGGTGGGGGTGGATGTTGTGCGAGCAAAGCAAGCAGGGGCACAGCCGTCTAGTGTATGTATGTATGTATGTATGTATATATATATATATATATATATGTGTGTGTGTGTGCCACATTTGTTGATAAGATACATGTTGAATTGTTTTATTGTAATGTATTATTTTTAATTCCAGTAAGCAGAGAAAAGACTATACTTAATATTCAAATAGTGGAGATTCAAGTCTCCCCCAGAATCTACCGTGACTGAATGAATTGAGCATAATTGAAAAAGAGCAAAGTTGCTGTATGTAGTAGAAGATATTGTGTATACAGCATGGGTCTGCGCTTAAATGAATTGAATGAGACATAATATTTTTGTTCAGGCCAATGTGATGAAAACAATTTCAAGTCTTCTTTCATCGTCATTTGCTTTTTTCTTCATGACTACATAAAACAGAAAAACACCCTTGATTTCAAAACTGCATTAATTAATACTGAAATCATAGTAGTCCAAAAACCAGGTGAAAAATGTTCATTTATGAAATGGGATGCTTCACTTGTTTAAATAGTCCATGATTTTCTCGCACGCTCCTGCTTTGTCATCATTAAGACTCTCTGGTGAAGTTGTTAACTTGCATCTAATGTCTTTCGATTACACCATATTGTATAATGAAAGTGATTCCTTCATTGAGTGCTCCTGTGCAGGGGGAAAACTCAGCAGTATATAATATAAACAGCAAGTGACCTTCAAACTGCCAGAAATCACTACATACCCTTAAGTGAAATGTTCTGTCTGATTGTTTCATTGAATATTCACTTTGTAGACGGAAGCAAGGTCACAGTAGATAGGTTAAGTGGAAGAAAAAAAAAACTTTCTTTAATCAGCTGTGAAAACTCCAATATTTCAAAAACAACTGGCACAGTCTTTTCAGGGACCAATGATTTATTAAATATTACATACACTTCCCTTCCACAGTGTCAATGCAATGTTCAATGGGAATTTAAGAATGAACAAGACAAGGTCAGTTATAGCAGCATCAATCTTTCTTTGCCCCCATGCTCAGTTATGAACACAATTTCCTTATAGCAAATATGCAGCATGACGGGACTTAAAAGTCCCTTTCAATCAGGTACCATTCATGAGGTGTCAAAGGAAAGTCAGGTAAGACAATCTAAAAATAAAAAAGGTGAAACTTAGAATAAATAATTTACTTAAAATGAACATTATCACTTGTTATCAGTTCAATACAAATGAGTTAGGAGGCTTAGGAGGTTCATCACAAGCAATGTAATGAAAGATTACAATTCTAATTAAGGAATAGGACACTACTGAAATTTTGATTACTGCTCTTATAGCATGATAAATTAGTAAATTTTAATGGGTAGATTATGAATGAGTATTGGTGTGTGTGCTCAGTAATAGACTAGTGTCTTTCCAGGGCTGTTTTCAAGTTGCTATGGTGTTAGTTGTTATCCCCCGTGATCCAAAATTGAATGAAACAGGTTCAAAAATGGATGGATGGCCAGTGAGAAGTACGAGACCTCTAGATACTTTACACATCATGTTTTATAATGTTTGAATTAGTTTGTGCACAGCATGGCAATCAAGGCTTTACATTACATTAACACTAGGATTCCTAATCAACTGTAAACCATTGAAACCATTCCAAAAGGTGTGTGGTGAACACTCTTAACATCAGTGCAATGAACAGATAACAAAATAGGGTAACAACCACATTTTAGTAATATACTTATTCTGCTTTTCTACAGATTCTAGAAATCACCAGAAACCACATTCAAGCTGATGGTCTGGTTACAGATTTCTTTTCATTACAAACAGTAAAGGAACCTTTTACATCCAATGCAAGTATAATTTTATGGACATGTTTGTACTCACCCTCATAGAAGGTATGTAGGAAATTAGTACTGATTTTTTTTTAATTCTTGTTTCAGTTTTTACTTATATACACTAACAATCAAAATCCATCCATCCATTTTCCAACCCGCTGAATCCGAACACAGGGTCACGGGGGTCTGCTGGAGCCAATCCCAGCCAACACAGGGCACAAGGCAGGAACCAATCCTGGGCAGGGTGCCAACCCACCGCAGGACACACACAAACACACCCACATACCAAGCACACACTAGGGCCAATTTAGAATCGCCAATCCACCTAACCTGCATGTCTTTGGACTGTGGGAGGAAACTGGAGCGCCCGGAGGAAACCCACGCAGACACGGGGAGAACATGCAAACTCCACACAGGGAGGACCCGGAAGCGAACCCGGGTCTCCTAACTGCGAGGCAGACGATCAAAATTAGACAACAAATTACCAATTTGTAATTTTCAAAGTCACTGCTAATCTGAATTGTATGTTATCTCAACATGAATAGAAGAGGCATATTGTACTCATATCTTACCAGTGAAAGCTATTCCACGTCACAAAATAAAAGATTTAAACAAAATAATTGAAGGAGGTCAGCCATCAAAATTAGAGTTATAGAAATTAACAACTGGTTCTAATCTGGCAATGTCTTGAAATACCAGGTAAACCCAACTGATTAATTAACATTGGTAGGCATTTTGCAAGATGGTGAACCCCTCAGGGTAACTAAAATGCTGCAATGTCCGGTTTCTTTAGATGGTGGTTGATGGGATGACCCTTTCAGCCATTGGTAGAGGAGCTGGTAATTCCAAGTGTGTAATTTCTTAAATATTGAAGCTGTTCAAAGAAATTAAGTCATTCAAGTCCTGAAAAAAGGCTGATTACCAATGTAATAAGAGTGCATGAGAAAATAGGATGATACAGAGACTTTCATTGGGGCATCAGTTCAACCACTGCACCTGGAATTGCTCACCAATTTAGGGCTGAAAAAGGCAACAGTGTCTCATCATCTGAGAGAATTGGGACTGAAGGCCCACTGAACAGTGACCAGACCTCTCAACAGCATGAAAAATAAAAAAGTAAGACTAGCCTTTGATGAGGAGCATGTTGTGTGGATTGATGAGAACTGGTCCAACATTCATTCCAGTGACAAAGGCAAGATTTAGTTGGTTCAAATGGGAAGCATTATGTTCTATATTGAATTAGGGAAAGATTATATTCAGAGAGTGCGAAGAAGTCAGTATGGTTTGGAGGAGGAAGCGTGATGGTGTGGGGGATATTCTCTGCAGTAGGAGTCACACCTGCCATACAGCTACATGGCAAGGTGAATGCTAATGTGTATCAGAACCTCCTTTAGAAACATGCGGTTCTATCTCTTTGAGCATCACCCAATCTACCAGCCACTTTTATGCATAACAATGCCACTTGTCACAGTGCAAAATGGGTGAAGCAATTCTTAGAAGTGGAGAATATCAAAGTGATGAAATGACAAGTCCACAGTTCTGATCTGAACCCAAGTGAGAATTTGTGGAAGATAATTGGCAACAAAGTTACGGCAAAGAAATCTGATACAATTACCGAATTGTGGAAGAAGCTTAAAGATGAGTGGAACAAAATCAGACCAGAGCAGTGCAAGAAATTGGTCATGTGTGGTGGATGCAGAAGTGCCAATGGCATTGAAAGCATGGGCTTCTACACTTCTGCTAATTTTTGAAAGCTGTCATCGTTAAAAGCATTGACAAAATTCATTTGCAGGCTTCTTTTGTAATATAGTTATAACAACTCTCTATTTCTGATCACTGTAATTTTCCAAAATTAACAGTTTTCTGTTGAAAGACTTTTTTTTGCATTGGATTTTTTAAAACATTCTAGTACACCAGTAATCATACCTATAGCTACTATACCTTTAAATTTTGAGCAGTGACAGTCACATATATTTGAAAGAAATACATTTTTCATAAATTGTTCTCTAATTTTGATCACTAGTGTAGCGTTTCATCCCAGATTAATTTCCAAGCCATACTTAACATTATCAAATTTCAATAAGTGTTTGCTCTTCATTTGCAGTATTTAGGTCTCAACAAAACAAAAGCAGTTTAAACAAGTTTAAAAAATGTATCCATTGTAAAACATACAGGTGTGTTTGGAGACTTAGTTAATTCTTTTGGAATATGTCATCAAAGGGTTAATTATCACAATAAAATAGCAGTGATAACAAATGTGATTGCATGTATTAGTGGAATACATAAAAATATATGTTTTTAATCATGTAGTTAAAGCACAGCCCAAATACGTTTGTGGTGGCTAAAATAGCTTTCAGAGACAACACATTCCAACTCAAGTGATGAAAAAATTGCATTGATTCATGTGCTACTGTTAGTAGTTGGATCTGGAGGGTCTATGGCTAATTGTAGTTCAAATGTCTTAAACTAAAAAGTACCTGATGGAGAGTTAAAATCTGTGTTGGAGTCTCAAGCTAAAATTGTTGGCTGCATCAAACTGTGATGGATAGCAAATCATTGTGGCGCTTTACTCATGAATTATAGTCTCACAGAATACGAAATTTGTGATCTGCAGATAACATATCTGCAGTTGTAAAGTTGTTCTTAGTGTAACATAAATTATCTAGTATTCATTTATTTACTGTATGATTAAAATGTCAAAGAGTTTGTTTCCTCTTTCATTCATGACTACATATGTTAAATTGCTTGCAAAAATCATGTCAGTTGCCCGCTATGATTTCATGGATCGGGAGTAGAGAACTGCTGCAACAGAGTTTAGCAACTGTGCATTTACAGCTACAGACAGACAGCATATCAAAAAGTGACGTCTCTCAAGGTATATTTGAAATAGTATCCTAATCCGTAATCACACAGTCACACAGAATTGCTTTTCTCTTTGAGGACAGGCAAATTTGAAGATTCGCCAGGGGTTTTCAATGGTGGGTTTAAAATATCAGAACTTTGTATAGCATGTTGCATTCAAGATATCTCAACAAAGGTGGAATTTTCTTGGCACTGTCTTGGTAAATAAGTGTGCCAAATTTCATCAAAATGGGTCCAATTGGAAATGAGTAGTTTCATGCTGGCGGACAGAGGGATAAACAGAAATGGCAGCTGCAGTAGGTGCTTTCACCCAAAATCCAAAGTGAAGTTTAAAATGAAATGTCTTGGCACAGCATTAACCTTAATATGTACTAGGTCTTAGTCTACAATTTTTCTCAGCTCTCAAGCAAGCATATGACAGGCTCATCCTTTTTGAGAAAGAGTAGCAATGTTAGTCATCCCTTATGTAACCTGTTTGATTATTTCAGTACATCCAACATCAAAGACTACTTCAGCAGCCTTAGAATCTCAAATAACTCCATTACCAGTATTTTTAGATGCTCATGTTATGTAATTGTAGTACACAACAATATTCCAGGAATTCATCTTGTAAATGGTACTTTTAAACCTTCCTGTATATATCAGACATCACCTCATTTCTCTCTTGGATTATATGGGAGATTCTTGTTTTAAAGCCTGCAATTAGGATCTTGATTTGAGTACATATGCATGTATAAACGTCTGACCTGGAACAATTCTCTTTCATGGAGTGTATTAATATTGAGGCACCATAGTGCATAATGAAGAAAATGACTGTACTATCTGTGATGGACTGGCACACTGTCCAGGGGATTGTGCCTGCCTTGTGCCTCAAGCTTGCTAAAATATTTTCCAGCACCCCTGAGACCCTGCTGAGGATTAAACAGGTTTAAAAAATGGTATGGTATGTTAGTGTCACAGAACACATTATTTGGGCTAGTAATTTTCACCACCATCTGCCTTGAAGTGTGTTCTGATTCAGCACAGCCTTCAAGTTTTTTTTGTGATACACACAGATATTTTATAAAATGTGTTTCATTTTTGCCTATAAATAGATAGCTGTTTACAGAAGCTCAGAAAATAAATAGATACACACACACACAAACACACACACACACTATGGACTGAGCACACACAAGGATGACTAAAAAGGAAGAAAACTAAAAAGAAAGAAAGACTTCTGACTTGGCATTTGCAGCCACAGTGAGGCATCATTTAGGCATTGTGCTCTTGGTTTAAAGGAGTCCTGGTAGTGTTTCTTGGCCATCAGTATGGCCTCTCCATAACTGACCAATTCAGGAGACAACTTAAGAAGCTACACAGAGGAAAGGTTGCAGGACTAGATAGTGTCAGTCCTTGAGTTTTTTAAGGACTGTGCTGACCCACTTTGTGGTGTCCTCTCTCACCTATTCAGTCTGTCCATATGGCTCCAGAAAGAGCCGCTGCTTTGACATTTTCATCCTGCATTGTCCCTGTTCCAAAGAAGGCAGGTGCCTCGTCATCTAATGACTACAGACCAACTGAACTTAAGTCTCACATCATGAAGACCATTGAGAGGCTGATCCTGGACTATATGAGTCCTCTTGTGGTAGTCCACCTGGATCCTCTGTAGTTTGCCTATCAGACAAAGACTGGAGTGGAGGATGCAATTATCTATCTGCGCCACAAGGCTTATTCTCACCTGGGCAAAGCTGGCAACACTGTGATAATTATGTTTTTTAAATTCTCCAGTGCGCTCAGTATCATATAGCCAGCCCTGTTAAGTGGTAAACTCAGAGACATGACAATTCAAATCTAAGATGATTGTATGCTGATATATAGCCTGAATCTGCAAAATCAAAAAAAATTAATTAATCAGACTCATGTGACCTAATAGATAAACATGAATACTAGGTACATGCTGACTTCAAATTGTTTACAGAGCAGGATGTCTGCAAAATGGTCGGCTCACAATGGCAAGTGCTGTGCTTACCGGTAATCTGTATGTGAGTCTTAGTGCGTGTTTGAGGTATGACATTGCAGAAAGCACATCGTAATTAGGCTAGAATGGCAGGCTTCCTTTTCCTTGCATTTCACATTTCTCTAAACAGATCAACTTTATGTCTCATTAAAATTAAAAATAGGTTACCTTTGAATGGCAGTATATACTGTTATAATTTACGGTAGCTTTGTATTTATCCTATAAATCTGCCAGGTAGCTTGCAGTGATGGTGACAGCACAATTCAAATTTTACTATGCATCTCCATAAACAATAGCCATATATAATTTACATTTCCCAGCTATGCTCCAGCTATAAAAAGTTTTTTTCAGCATGCCAGGAGCGAATGTGAAAAGTATAATCGTCAAGCCATAGTGGACAATAGAGGACAACATTTGCAGAGTTGTACTGCAAGTTTTAAACTAAACCCATTTTAGCGTTGCTTATACTTTAAATTAAATAAACGTTTAGTAATGCATTTAAAGTGTACATAGATAGATAGATAGATAGATAGATAGATAGATAGATAGATAGATACTTTATTCATTCCCTCAAGGAAATTCATGGGGGCAGTAGCTCATTTACACATCAGTAAAAATTGCTAAAAATTATTGTAAAAGCATAAATAAATATGCCACAATAGCTGTGTCATCAGAGTACATTTGCAGTCCTGTTGCTGTGTTGATTGCTTAATTTTACTGTGTCATGTCTGTGGCTCCTATTGTTATGTTTCAGCCAGGGATTCTTCTCTGGATAGCGTACAAGTTAATTTTTTAAAGTTTGTTACATTGTTAAATGTTTGATACATTTGTTTGTGCAAAAACTGTTATTTCAGTTATTTGTAATATTCTGTGTTTTTAAAATAGTTTTGTGTATTTAATTTCTATGCGTCTATGCTTGTTCTGTTATGTTCCATATATTTTGTGGGTGGTTCCACAAGAGAAGGGGCCGTCTGCCCATCTCCATCAAGGAACTACCCTGAATCCTGTAAATGCAGAGGAAACAGCAGTCATTTGTGGTTCATTGAATGCACTTGGCAGATTTGGTGAGTTCTTTTGAGATTATTACTGTGTTTACTGTTGATTCTCTCGATTTTTTGACATCTTGATCTGCTTCTTGACTTCTCCATGAATTGGTGATTTTTGGGACTTGTTCACCAGTAGATTGCCTATTGTGATAAGGCAACCCATTCTGAGCCTTTTGTGCTTTTTAAAACTTCTTATGCTGCAGAGCATTTTTGAAAAAAAAACTTTCATTTTATAAAGATTCTTTGTCTGCCCTTTATGCTTTATAGGCCGAAGGTTGACAGATCCTTCCACTTGGGGGGCTTTTTGCTACACTGTTTTGGACTTGGTGCTTAGGAACCCTCTAGTTTATGACACCAATGTTACAGCAATTTGAGAATTATTCTTATACATTATACATTACTTATGAACAATTTGTAAAAGCTTTAGTTATTCTTTTTTTTCTGTGCCTCTTGACTCACTGGTAGCAGAAAACTACCACTTTTTGTGGTTCCCTTCTGTTTTTGGACCTCTAGATCTAAAAAAAACTCATTTTAGGCCATTTTTGGACCATATTTTGTGCATGAAATTGCACCCTTATGATAAAGAGTAAACCAATAGTCGTCTTCAGATTAAATGATCAGAAAGAGTTGAAGTTGTGCATGTCATATCAATGAATCTCGGGTTAAGTACCTAATGGGATACTAAGGGTCAAAGTAACTCATTTTCAAAAAAGTTTTAAAAAACTGGGATCGGTAATATAGTCATGTGGTGGTGTTTTATGCTATTTGGAGGCTAATGACCATGAGTATAATAATATTTTTGATATTTAATTCTTCTAAAAGCTACTTCCAGAAGGTTTAAAAATTACACATATAAAACATTAAAATGTGAAGTATAATTTTAGACTATTTTAAGGTTAATGATCTATACTAATAAACGGCAAAGCCCTCACTCACTCACTCACTCACT
>JANRMT010062813.1:42790089-42823133 GCA_026402145.1 Polypterus bichir lapradei | reverse complement strand
TTATATGGGCAGGCACTAAATTACAAACGCTAGCGGCAGCCTGTCTATGAACTTAATTTAAAGTTTAGGTTTACATCGTGCTTTGTTTCCGAAGTAGCAGAACTCATGAATATGGTTGTATATGTCACTCGCTCGCTTCTTATTGTTTCGCTGCCTTCTCAATTATATAATGCATGTTTTCTTCAGCGCTTTTTGGGCCTCTTCCTGGTTTTCTACCTACTGCGTGATTACGTGGGAGGCGTGATGATGTCACACGAAACTCCGCCCCCACGGGTTTCACGCTCATCTCCATTACAGTAAATGGAGAAAAACAGCTTCCAGTTATGACCATTACGCGTAGAATTTCGAAATGAAACCTGCCCAACTTTTGTAAGGAAGCTGTAAGGAATAAGCCTGCCAAATTTCAGCCTTCTACCTACACGGGAAGTTGGAGAATTAGTGATGAGTCAGTCAGTCAGTCAGTCAGTCAGTCAGTCAGTGAGTGAGTCAGTGAGTGAGTGAGTGAGGGCTTTGCCGTTTATTAGTATAGATTAAAAATCAATTACAAAACTACTTGGTTTTTTCCATGGGAGCCACCATTTTAGGCATCCGTTGTTAATTATGAGATGGGTGTTGGTGGCTAAACTGCACCCCACAGAGGCTGCAGCACATGACATCACTAGCACAACATTATTTCAGCTGGTCTTAGACTGGGCTGTTTGTCCAAGATTAGGATTCACCCCAAACCTTACTGCTATCTTTCTTGGTGATTTTTGAAAGTTCTGGTTCATAAAATACTGATCTGATTTTTGATTGTGATCTAAGATAAATGCTTTAGCTGTTGTTACTGGTTTGATGATTTTCCAGTTTTGGTGCTTAGACTGCTTTAGACTTGTTTCATCTCCTAATTCCTAATAAAAGTTTTACTACTGCATGTTCCATGCAGTCAGTATAGTTTGGCTCCACTTTGTAAGTTTTAGGTTTTTGACCATTTTGTTCTGGATTTGTCTGGCTTTTGATTTTTTGCTCTTGCTTTTGATGTTTTACTTAGTGAATTTGATTTTGTGTGTTATTGGATTGCCTTTGTTTTACTTTCACTGTATTGTTTTTACAGTATTTTGAATTTGATAATTTTTAAAATTGTTTTTAGTTCATTGAATTGTTTTTGGATTTTCACTTTGTAAAATAAATTAATATTAAACAATCAAGTTTTTATTTATTGTGTGACAGGGTTTTGACAGATCCCTCTCTCTCTAAGTAATCTTTATAGCGTTCTCTTGGACTGTTTTGTTATTTTTTAGTCCTGAATCACAGCATCCTTCTGCCATTTGTCTACTGAATGTTCTTGTCTCTTTTCAGCTGCAAAACAGTACAGGATTTTGAGTGTGTTGTTACCTGCAGATTCAGCTTCATGTTGAGCTACAGAGTATGTAGCTATCTTCATCCTGTTCCTGGCAGTCTCCTAATCTCCATGAACAGCTGATGCATTATCTGAGAGCATTCATTATTCTTTCTTCTGGTATGTCTTTACTTTAACTACAGCTGGGCAGTCTGAATGTTAACAACCACATCGTATCTCTTGGTGTTTGAGGGATCAAAGCTACTATTATTCCATAGAGGAGCGTTAACATGAGTTTTCCCAAATGCATTCTGGTTGACAGTCTACTGTGTCAAATCAAACTCATCATCATATCCCATAGAAAGTGTTTCTAATATCTTTTCCCTAGGGAACCAATCCTTCACTGCTAATTTTGTGCCTGCTTTTGTGTTATTACAGTTTACCTCTGCCCATATCGTGCAAGCTTTTGAATCATCATAACATTATCTATCTGCAAAAGTGGTTCTCCATTCTGGCAGTAAAGTTTCCTTTATTTTCAGTACTGGCAAAGTTAAGTTTTCAGTTCAGCGGTGCAGCTATGCGAATTGCATTCCATGGAGAGTTTCAGGAGGGTTTGTACTTCCATTTCTCACAAAAGCAATAGGAGGATCTTGTTCAGTTATTATTCTCTATGACCAAACATAATAGTTTGGCATCATATTTCATGCTTTTCCCTTTGTTATGATCTAGATAGGTGAATGATTTGTATGAATTGTCAGAACTCTACATACCACAGTATCCTTTGTAATTTGTGTGTAGCTGATACAGCCCAGCAGAGATAAACTTGATGTTAACCGTTTCTCTAAACTAGTATGATCTCTGCTAAAATACCTTACTGGGAGGATGCTGTCTCTATAGTTTTGCGGCAGCATGACCATGAATTGGACAAACAAAATTAATTTGGTAGAAATGCATTTTTGATTACATTGTAGTCAAGAGAAAAAAAAATCTATGAATTTCATTTTTTTGGTCCTGACAGTATGTTTTAGTCTGAGTCTATCACTTAAACATGCAAACGTTCTGAACTGCTCTGTGATGGCTACTGTAATACAAATTCCAAAGACATGCGCTGTGTGCTGCCTCAGTGACTACAGACCTGTTGTCCAGACACGTGCTGTGATGAAAGTATTAGAAAGATGCATACCCAGCAACATGAAGCTGTATTCCTGGCATTTTGGCCAAATCACAAATAGATGAGTGGAGGAAACAATGTCTTGGGGCTATGTGAGAGCCTTCAGTTTCCAGGATTACCGTTAATGTAAAGTGTCTCTGCATCCTCTTTGTTGTCTGTAATTACACTTTTAGCATAATTGTCCTTGTCGCGTTTTTGAGAAACTGTTATGACATGAGTACCACTCAGTCCTGTTAGGTTTTCGATTTGAGAGGAAGAAGGTGGTGACACTGAAGAACAACATCCCAAAGTTGTTCAACCTGACTACAGGACCCAAAAGAATTGTGGCTTATTCCTTCTTCTTTCTTCATTGCACACACATGACTGCATTTTACATATACTTTCTTTAGGATTAGTTATGTCTGCTGGTGACACCATTGTTGCACGTCTCATCACATATTATGGTGTGTCTGAATACAGGAATGTGGTAACAGGTGTGGTTACATGGTGCAGCCAAAATAATCTGGAATTTAACTTAAAGAAAACAAAAGATTTGATATGAATACAGGCAAAAACAACTCTTTCACCAATATACATCATTGGCCAGGTTGTAGAGATACGGTAAAAATGACAATTTCCAGGGCATAGTAATTACACATTAGTTAGGATCAAGAAAAATCACAAGTGGCTGTTCTTTCAGATACAGTTAAAGACATTTGGAAAGTCACAAGGAGCAGTGACCATTATCTACAGGTCAGTTATTGAAAATGTTTTGACTTTTACATCACAGTTTGGTTGTCTCTCTGTCATAGACAAGAAGCACCTACAAAAAGTGGTGAGTATTGATTTTAAAATCATTATTCACCACTTCATATGGATTAACTGCAGATCTGTAGAAAAATAAAATGTAAAGTCATTAAGATCTGACCTGCTATGCTCCACCTGGCCTGTAAACAGTTTAGCATAATCAAGCCCACAACTAGCAATTTACAAGCTGTGAAATGCGAACTTACTACCTTAACCTTAAAAGTCATCTACCGTTATTTGAGTTATTAGTCAAGTGTCTTTGTGTAAAAAGATACATTTGGGATTTTTTCTAGTCAAACTTATTTCTTCATGAACATTTTATATATCTATTTGCCTTGTGAAGTTTTGTTCTAAAGTTAAGTGTTTTCTATAAACTTTTAAAAAACACATAGCCAGTTTTACTATTTAATTATGTAACATATGGGGCATAGGGCAACACCAGAGAACTAAAGCTGAATATGTCCTTTTTTTGAAGCAGCAAAAGAAAAAATGCCTGCTGTGGTTCAGATACATGTTTGTGACAGCAAAGGAATCTAGAAGTAACCGCTTTGTTGCTTTATTCCTAGTACTATTTTTTTCAAAGTCAGGATACATTTTAAATTCACTTGTGTGATAACTGTAGCCTTCCTGGGAGGAGTTTAGAAGTAACTGAACACTTGGCACAAACAGTTTACTGTTATTTTGTCTTTTGAGAGGGGACCACAACACTGAGGGTGAACGGTTGTTACAGAAGAAGACAAACGCTGAGCTAGTGTGCACAGTTTCTTTTAAAATGGCTAAATGTCATAATATAGATGTTTTTTATTTATTAAAAGGACATGTATAAGCTTTTTTACACCATGTGTGTAGTCTCAAGATACGGATCGATGCTCAACAACTTTTGGCTTGCAAAATTGAATGTATTAGGTAAGATTTTAGGCTTTTCTTTTCCAGTGCCCCATAAGGTTCCATTATAAAATGCCAGCTTTGTACGAGCTAGACAAAATGAAACTCCACAAAATGAAACTGTCACTGTAATGGAAAAAAAGTTGTATTTTTTTTTGCAACATTATTCAAAGTAACCCAGTCCATAATCAGCATTTTAGGCAAATATCATTAAAATATTATTTAAAGCAGAGAAAGTCCATAGTAAAATTAAAAATGAACATAATTGTGCCATTAAAAAGGCAAATATTCTCAGTAGTCTATATACTATATTAAAAATAGAGAATATTATGGAATGAAAAAAAGCATAAACTGAACCCACAGATGATTTAGCACAGTTGAACTCATTATAGTCCATTTTAGAATACTAATACCAATTTATCAAAACAAGAGTGAAAAATAGTGGGTGTGTATCCTTAATTTAAAACTTCCAGTTGATAGATTAAATTGGTTTGTAGAGTAGTAATTACAAGGGCAAAAGAGGCAAAACTTTAAGGCAGTAAACAGACTGCTTGTAGAAGATCTTAGCCATCTCACTGGTTAAATTTAATAAGTGCTGTTCGAGATGACAACTTTTGAAATTAATAGCAGTTTTATGGACGATTATTTGAGTTTTATGGATGATTCTGTGTCTGACAGCAAATCAGTGCTACTGTTCCAGCTGAGGTCAACAAAAGGTTGGGATTTAAGTACTAGGTTTGGTCCAAATAAGGTTTGTAGCAGACGTTTTAAGTCTTTTGTTACATTATGAAGGAAGATCATTGAAGAAAAAATTATTATATTTTACAGGAAAACTCATCATTGCACTGCAAATGACTTCAGTTTTAGGTAGGAAGAGATGGAGTTAGATCCTTGTGAATGTTATGCAAGTAATGAAGTCTGAACTGCAGCAGAAATGTGTCAATCAAAACTCAGGTAAAATGTCAAGTAAAAGACCAAGGCATTTCACAGATGCTGACAGAATGATTTGACAGGATCAGATATTAAAGAAGGAAAAAAAAGCTTTTTTTAGATTACACAAGAAATACTTTTTTGTTGTTAATATTAAGCTGAACAGAGTCTTCATTGAGGCAGCCGGTCAGGGTTTCCACAGCAATTGCAATATCAGGAGAGGTTTTATGTACTAATGGGGACTATTAACTGATAACATATGATGCTGTGTTGTTGGTGTGGTGGGATGCATAGGCAGTAGACAAGGTGAACATAAGCTTAATCAGCTGCCATAGTGGATATTATTTCTCCTTTACATATCAGATGCCCAGAACCAGGGGGTGACAACTCTAGTCCTGGAGGGGTCCAATGGCTACAGGTTTTCATTCTAACCTTTTTCTTAATTAGTGCAATGTTTCATGCTGCTAATTAACTTCTTTTGAATTAATTTTAATTACCTTGTTGTTTAAGATTTGTTCCCCTGAATTTCTTCATCGTTCCTCTGAATTGCTTCATTTCTTTCCAGAAATGAAATGTGAAGTGAGTGAGCCAACAGAAGACCAACTATGTCAGGGTCTCAAACTCCAACCTGTTGCTTAATTAGGTGCTGATTGTTGTTGTTAATTAAACCCGTTCATTAATTGCATGGATTGTCGCTGCTCTCATTGTACAATAACAGACATTTCCAAAATTGTTGATTTTCTGTTTTCTAAGAGCACTGTTAAAATGTTTTGGGGACCTGAGCAGATCAGCATTCCTGAGACCTTCACCTTTCTTTATTTTCAGATATTGTATGATCAAACAATGTTGGTCATGTTTTGCTGGTCATGTATTGATTCATTTTGTATCTCATTATTGTCTGGCTGCTTATTAAGGAAAAAGAAACAATTAAGGCATCTGAGTCTTCAAGAGGAAGTCATATAAAATTAATTCAAAAGAAGTTAATTAGGTGCAAAGACAGGTCACTAATTAAGAATAGAGTTAAAATGAAAACCTGCAGCCATTGGTGCCCTCCAGGACCGGAGTTGGGGATCCCTGCCCTGGACCAACATTAGGTAGGAGCACTCATGGTGAAAATGAGAAGTTGCAGATATTTAAGTCAATGTTAATACTCGAGCTTGACACCAGTGTGCAACAGAGGTGGGTAGTAAAGAATTACATTTACTCCGTTACATTTACTTGAGTAACTTTTTTAAAAAATTGACCTTTTAAGAGTAGTTTTACTGCACCATACTTTTTACTTATACTTGAATACATTTGTAAAGAAGAAACGCTACTCTTACTTCGCTACATTGGGCAACACTTGAATCGTTACTTTTTTTCCATTAGATACGCTATATTTTTGCCAGAGAGAAGCCGCCAGTGGATCTACTGCATGACTGTTTCACCAATCAGACGTAGAAACAATAATCACAAGACCCCATTTCGCCAATCAGACGTAGCAACAGTAATCACATGGCTCCATTTCACAAATCAGACATAGCCATGCAGTCACATGACCACACACAAACTGTGGCGGCATAGAGGCACAAACTCCTCACAGACAGCGGACAGGAAAAGAAAGAATACAAGTGGAACCTCAGTTTGCGAGCATAACTCGTTCTGGAAACGTGCTCGCAATCCAAAGCGAATTCCCTATAAGAAATAATGGAAACTCAGATGATTTGTTCCACAACCTAAAACATATAAAAATGATTAATACAAAATATAAAGTAAAAATACATAAAACAAATTAACCTGCACTTTACCTTTGAAAAGAATCATGGCTGGTGTGAGTGAGTTTCTAAATTCTTGTGGGATTTCACCCAATGGGACGACACGCAGAAGAGCATCTCGAAGCAACCGCAGGCACCCAGTGCTGTAGCAGTTCGCCGTTAAAGCAAATCCGAAAAGATTGCAGTCATTCTATAAGCACCTGCCATTGATGGGTGATACGAGGAACAAGGAACATTATAAATGCACATGGCACAGTATTACTTGGCCACTAACCTGGGCATGACCCTACCTGACTGCTGTGTCTGTGTATAGGAGAGTGGCAGATCCCGCTACAATAAAGAAATGCATTGTTCCTGTTTCAAGCTGAATAAAGATGGTGTCACTAAAGTACTGAGACACGAGGTCACGATGCTGTAGTAAACAGTATACGATCGTACGGATGTTGACTATATGAGTGAGGCACACTGACTGACGATTGCCCACAATCCCGCAGTGAGAAAGAGAAGAACCATCAGGTCTGTTGTGATCACATGATGCTTGGCAGACAAAGTGTATATGGACTGCTCGTATTGCAAGACCTCGCTCGTTTATCAAGTCAACATTTATTAAAAATTTTAGCTCGTCTTGCAAAACACTACCAAACCAAGTTACTCGCAATCCAAGGTTCCACTGTACATGAAAAATGAGAGCCAACTCCTGCTGAAGCTTAACCATCACTTCACTGAGTGAAGAACAAGCATGTTTTAACTAAACATGCACAGACACAGACAGTCAAGGTAAAGTGAGACTTCTTGTACGTGCTCAAGCTGCCTTGTTCTAATGTTATTTTCTTTTAGCTGTGCTATTTGGAGGGCAAGTGCATATGCAGAATTATACCATCAGTGTACAATAAATATATCTTGTCACTGTAAGTAGTTTTCACTGTTCAAACATACCTACTGTAGGTATTGACTTCAAAAGCTTTGTTGTGAAAAACTGAGATTTGGAACTTTGTGTTATTTGTGCATCTTTATTTTGTAAAGATGTTATTTTTACTCATTTTTTATTTTATTATTTGGAAATAGCAGAATTTGCACATTATTTTATATTTTTGTCTGTCTTATTGCAACATTTCTAAAACATAAATCATTTATTATGATGAAACAGTCACTCAGTACTTGAGTAGTCTTTTCACCAAATTCTTTTTTACTCTTACTTGAGTAATTTTTTGGATGACTACTTTTTACTTCTACTTGAGTAATATTATTTTGAAGTAACACTACTCTTACTTGAATACAATTTTTGGCTACTCTACCCACCTCTGGTGTGTAAGTGCCTCCATAAAATGGATTGCTTCACCCTCATTGTCCATTGAAATTAACAAACTGGAGACTAAATGGAGAACATTGGAGACAACAACTCATAACCACTAAGGACAGGCTTTTATCTGAGCATCTACTAGCTAAGTGCCAATATTTATTTTATAATTATGAAGATGCCATCACACTAGAAATAATTCCAGGTTAGTCTGAAAAGGAGCTTTACAGTCACTTCTCCCACACAGACTAAGTAAAATATTTATAGGGAAACAGAAATGAGCCCCTGACTGGTGGGAAAAGGAGAGGCTGGGGGACAGTGAGAGAGAAAGTAAGGAGGCGAGAGAAGGAGCAGTGTGAGAAAAAGAGCTGTGGTGACATGGTCGTATGGCATTTGAAGATAAGGCTGGTATTCTTCTTGTTTGTGCTTTGTTTTCTTTATTGTGCATACCTTCCTCTGAACATTATTTGTATTTAATAAACACCTACTTGTGGCACATTTTTCATCTTCTTGCCTCGTGCCTAGGTTGTAAATCTCCCAATATGTACTGTATTATTATTAGTCTGTATTTTTTAACTTGTAAATTGTAAAATATTCTACTGTGGGGTATACTTGATCTTTTGACAGTTATTTTAAAACTGTACATTTTGAAATATTCATCATGATTCAAAATTATTACATAACACTGTTTTCTAACAGGGTAGGTACAGTGGTTAATTCATGTTCCTTGCAATTTCAAATCACAGCCCACTCACTATCTGTGTGGAGTTTATATGTTCTTCCTGTGTTTGTGCACTTTTGATCAGGTGCTCTGGTTTTTGTCCCATTTCCTAAACACATGTATGACAGGTTGTTTTGTGACTCTGTACTGTCCTGTTTGTGTAAGTGTAGGTGTCTGCATTAATGCACCCTTAGGTGGATTGGAACTCCTGCAAAGATACACTGCTGCACTGGATTAAGCTGGTTTGAAGATGCATGTTTTCTAACATTTGTGATGTTGGGTTATGGTGGGACTATGGACAGTGTTTTAGATGTCCCAGCTACAGAGTTCTTGTGAATGTGAAGTTAGCATAGCCTTTCTGTGTCTGTGTTGATTTCCCTTCAGTATTCTGAAAATGGCCAGCCTGTGGTTATTAGTGACTCTAAATTAGCGTGATATGAGAGTGTGTGAGTGAGTGTGCCCTGCAAAGGCCTGGTACCCTTGTGCTTATTTTCGATAACTTCCAGCCCACAACCCTTGTTTGAAATAAATAGATTCCAAAAACGTAATTAATGAATGATGTGTGATTTTATGATGCACTTTTCTCCTGCCTCATCTCTGCTTTTTGCATTATTTATTTTCTTTTCCACAGATGCCTTTTGTTTAGGTTATTGTCTTCCAATGATATTTATTTGACTTTTCATTTCCTTTTTATTGTAGATTTTTTATTAACAAATGCTTAAACTGTTTCTCATAGTGCTACGGCACTTAGCATTGCTACCCCTCTAGATCCAGGGACTTTGGGTTGATGTCAGGCCACAATACGATCTGCATTAATTTTCCTCAACTACTTTGGACTCCTTCAGCCACAAGAAGTTTTCGTTTAATTAGCGACTTATTGTAAACTACAGTACCATCCACAATTAGTTCCTGCCTTTTTTTCCAGTACAGACATTGGAGACTCTAGCTCATTGTAATCATTTAGTGTATAAAATAGGTTCAGAAAATGTATAAATGGAGACACCAGAAAGCAACAAATATTGTGTTAACATTTCCTTCTTTTGCTGCAACCCAGCTAATGGATAACATGAGCATTAAAGGAATTCAGAAAGCTAATATTAATGTGAGCACTATATGTCAAAGGCAACAAAATATCTTTGAAATTATTGCTGAGTGTAAGTGCCAGATTCGATTAAGGTTTAAATGTAAAGGAAAGATGAAAGGACCTCTGATTTGGGATAAATGTGTAAGAAAGATGAAAGAGCACCACATTCTGTTCTCATAAGAGATCTTTAAAACTTATGAAAGCATAATCATATGTAATGAAAATTAAAATGTCTCTAAAAAGAGTGATAAAACTTCCTGTCGGCACACATCACTAGGAGGAGAGGTGATCTGTTAATTTGCCTCCATCCAAACCTGTTAGCCTAAACAAATGTTTTAATTTTATTTTTAGACATTCAGCGATGGCCTAAATATTTTAAAGGTATCTCATTCTGTCCTATTATGGAAAGATTGAATTTGCCGACTGCCTTTAAGTTTTCTTTTTTAGACAGTTAAAATAATGCATTTTTAGGCCTTTTAAAGGGTACCTGGAGGCCCACTCTTGCCCAATCTCACATAGCCCTAATCTCCTTTATACTAATATATGGTGGTTAGGTGGAAACTAGACGGTCATGGATCTTATTGTTTCCTTTTCTGATATTAGCCTTATGAAATCTGCTATGTTCTGCCTGTTTTGGTCTACAACTACTCGTAGAAGACCATGAAAGAAAAATCAGAGCCCATTAACTATAATATTGTAATTATAATCAGTAGACTATAAAGAACAAAATGTTGCATTGATTTTTCTTTGGCATATCACTTTACTATCAAAGCACATAGTATAACATTTCAGAAATATGGCTGCCCAACCTGTACAGATAAGATTACACACATCCACTAAGCCCTTTCTCCAAAGTTTTTATTTTAAATATACAAACATTCTGTAAGATCACCATAAAGGACAACTGAACCCTAACCCTGATCTCCAACTGTTAAGTAGCCTGGGCAGAATATTAAATGTTTCCTCCTCATTCTTTGCTCTGGAAATCCTACAGGGCTTACCGGTCCCAGATGGTGTCATTCTTCTTTCACTGGCCTGTTGATTTATATCTTCACTGCCAGCAGAGATTTTTTTCTGCTCTCTCTTATGGCACTGCTGGACTTTGTCTCTGCCTTGAGCATTTACTACAACATAGCCGCTCACGCACATTCTTTTTTTCTGTACACAGCACTATCTATGTAATTGCAGCTTGGCACCCTTGTATTGGAATCTTAATGTGGATGTACTTAATTTGTGATGCAAATGGCCACGATCTAAACAAGCTTTTGGGTAAGCAGCAATTAAGGGGATGATTTTTTGTATCCAGCTCAATAAACTAGTGATCTAGAAGTAAAGACAGGACTTGTGAAACATAGAGAAATGCCAGAAAGTGTGCATACCTGTAAGTAACAGAGCTTCAACGGGATAGTCACAGTAAATTGTTAGTTAGGTCATCACAGTGTCCTGCAGAGGCCCAGCTAATCTGAGCATTGTGCCTATTATTCTAAACATAGTACAGTATGTGTTAGATTGAAACAAATCCACTTTTTATTTTTTTAATTTTGTACATTAATTTCATTGATCTGTAAATAGTTTTGTGATGGTGCATGCTGTGAATGCTGTTAAATAAAATCGGGATTTAAGATCACACAAGAAATACTTCTGTCTTGTTCACATTAAACTGAAGAGAGTGTTAATTACAGAAGATGGTCAGTTTTTACTCAGACATTTTATAAGCAGGTAAGGTTTTAGGTACTGATGAGTGACGTATGCCACCATGTGGATGCTATGTTGGATGCGTAGCATAAACAGGGGAAGTTAAGCATTTTGGGGAATCTCATTTCCTAATTACATAATAGGTGACCTGGACCAACATAAGGTAGGACCACCTCTAGTAAATATAGGACCTATCTGACATTTGTCTCCAATTATGACAGGCATGCATGCTGAAAGTTATCTTTGTTTGAAATCTCATATGACAGAATTACATACTTGTTCAGTATCACAGGAAAATAAATATGCAGAGCCTGCATCTACAGCATGGGGTCCAGTGCAGGATTCTAACCCACAAGGAGTGCCAGTATATCACTTGGCCCAGTCACATACAGTCACTCACAGCAATCAAAACACACAAACACAACTCCTGAGACTAAGCTGAAAATTAAGTATGGCCCCAAATCAAAATGTTGTCTATAAAACTAAGTGGATACTTTATACAGTACGTGCATTTCTATTTCTCTTATGGCCAAATCATTCTTCGTGGATTCTTTCTACCTTTTCCAGATGAGAAACGCACTCGCTCAGGCAGCATTACCAGTTGCAAGGAAGCATTGCATTTGTGAAATAACGCAGTCATAAATGTAAAATAATGCTCTTTAAACTGTTTTTTCAGTGGCAGGATTAAGCTCCCAAGGTAAAAAATCAATCTCTTAAAAGAACAATGGATTCTTCACAGTACGCCCATGCAAGGTGGTGGACTAAGTTTTCACAAGAAGTGATTCACCATCTGGTCATTGCTTTTGGAACTGTGAAGACTGTGAAAAAGAATACTTAGAAGACTGGAATGACTTAGGGGTATATGGAATACTATAGGGGGACTATGCAGAAATGAGGAAAGATAAACCAAGAAGCAATTAAACTGCCAAAGGAAAATGTTACATTTTTAGGCTTTAATCTGCTTTCCATATTTAAATAACAGATTCAAATAATTAATTTAAATATTCTGTTCTGTAATGTGAATGAATTAGAGAACATGTGTATTAATGAAAAACAGCTATGCGTGGTAGTGTTTTTAAATGTATAGGCTGAAACATATATAAAGTCTAGACCAAGCCATAAAGAATCATTTTATTTAGGGAGTGCTTAAGCTGGGATGTAACAGACCAAAATTTCACCACAAAGGACGTAAAGAGCGGCTCAGTAGATGTCACAATGTATACCCAGAGCATTGATTACTGTACTTGTGAAATGAGAGCACTAACTGTTCTGATTGGTGGATTGGTAGAATCAACAATGTGACAAAATGTGAACCAAGACAAATGCATGGCGGCTGTCAACATAGGCGCAAGATACAGGGTTGCACTTTAACTATAGGAATCTTACATTAAGAGTGCAATGTCTCTTCATCCGTGGAGTTTGCATGTTCTCCCTGTGTGTGCGTGGGTTTCCTCTGGGTACTCTGGTTTCCTCCCACAGTCCAAAGACATGCAGGTTAGGTGTGTGTGCGCACTGCGGTGGGCTGGCACCCTGTCTGGGGTTTGTTTCCTGCCTTGCGCCCTGTGTTGGCTGGGACTGACTCCAGCAGACCCCCGTGACCCTGTAGTTAGGATATAGCAGGTTGGATAATAGATGGATGGATGGATGTTTCTTCATATGGTGCCCTCCTGAAAAACAAGAAGGTTCATATTCTAGCAGTTTCAAGCTGACTGGTACACTCAGAGCAAGTAAACTAGGATTTGCTTTCAACTATTTCTGAGAGGCTTATTTCACCTTCACGAAAAACTAAGCGAGAAATAGCTAATGATTATATTGTGTTGCACAGAACAGAAAATAAAACATGCAGTCTGCGCAAGCTTTATCTTTCGATGCCAGGAAATACTAGCAATGCAATATGTGTCTCTGAATGCAATTCAATGCGTGTTTCTCAATATTAATATAACGCTATATGGTTCTTAGTTAATTTTAATCTGACAAGGTGACTATTAGTAATGAAGAGCAAACATGCTATAGTTTCTTAGCGGCTGAGTACATCTTAAGTCAACTAACCAAGAATGCATGTGTTCGATTTTATGCATCGTCTGTAAGTACTTCATCAGCATGTGTTTGTCACTGTTTTTTGTTTATAGCAGCTAAGTTAACCATCTATCAGGTTCTTGATTCCCTTTGACTGGCATCTTCACCCCCAAAGTAATGCTAAAATTAAGACATAAGTACAGTATTTAACATGCAGTCTCTTATCTCAAGTAGTTGTTTTAAAGCCATTAACTAATTGGAGTGACTGATTCTCTGAACCTTTCAGAAAGTACCAAAGAGGGGCAGCAACAATCAGTGAGCAACACATATTTGGAGGACTAGCAATACAAACAGTGTTTATTTCATTTATATATGGGGTCTGCAATATTTTGATAATTTATTTAATTAATACAGTGAAAACAGCTTCCAGTGTTACTCTATTCCATAAGAAGGAAAAATCAAAAAAGAGACCTCCTTAATATGTTTTTGGTTTCTCCTAGACAACAATTAGATCAGAAATAAATAAAATGGAGACATTATCTTTTGTCTCCTTCTTCTCAGATTTTTCCTCTTGAGACATAATATCCCCATAGTCTCAGAAGAGTCTCCTCTTGAGTTTCAGCAGAGTCACACAATGGGCTCAGATCTTTCAAACAATGTCATGACAATTTTTTTGTCTGAAAGTATTTACATTTTGTGCTCAGTAATATATGGTGAAATGTATGGTACTGTATTACGATTACAAAACTGTAGCCCTTGCAATTACAAAACTGCAACCCTTGCTTCTGAACAATAACATTAGTTGATCTGATTTATATTTCTGTGCTCCAATTATACCATACTCCTTCTGGTGGAAAAGGCAAGCAGTGTGGGCATAGTGGTTAAGGTGGTTGTGGGTTCAAATCCCACTCCTGACACTCTGTGACCTTCAGCAAGTCACTTCATCTGTTTGTACTCCAATTGGAAAAACAAAAGAAATATAACCGACCATATCTCAGTTGTAAGTCACCTTGGATAAAGTAAAATAAACAATATGAAGTCTTGAAAGAGATTAAAACACAACTTGAAAGAGGTCTCACAAAATATATCAAGCTTTTCAAACCAGTCTGACTTGTTGTACCTCATGTCTCCTTTGTTACACACATGCAAATTCCACCTGAGCCTTTCAACATCACTTCTAGTTATGGCCCCAGTGACATCACTTCCTCTGACCCATCTATAAAAACGCCATCTTATTCTCATTGATTCAGTTCTGTCTTGGACTCCGTCTTCTGAGACCTTGTGATTGCTGGTTTTTTGGCATTTGTTTCAAGTATACAGGGTGGCTACCCCAAACCTTTTTCTGCCTCTTTGTTATCTTTTTACACCTTTCTGTCTATAGCCATTTCTCCTAATGAATATTAGGAGGAACAACGGTGACAAAATTGATTCTTAAATTAAATATACATGACAATCTCTTTTAAGTCTCATAGGCCATCAAAGATCAACTTTTGAACAGTAAAAATTTCCTATTGGATATGGGCGTTGTTACTTGGAAGAGAATTTTTTTTTTTTACTTATAGCACTAAACATAAGCTACACAACTCATTTTATGACTTAATTAAAAATAATGATTTTGGCTATTTGTGTGAATACAGATCTCATGAATATTCATATTTATAACTTTAAACATCTTTATACTTGGCACAAAAAGAACAACATGTTAATATAAAATGTGATATGTACTATATAACTGCAAGCTATATAATGTAATTCATATAGTTTTGATAACACACTGTTAGCAAAGTAAATAAATTTGAAAATATGAAGATGAAATATTTTAGCAGCATTTAACTGGGTATTCATTAACAGTTATACTTCAGTCTTATAGCTAAACTGAATAAACAGCTTATAACTGTTTTCCTCTTTGTGAATCTAAGTCTTTAAGTTACTGTTTAAATGATTATTATTCTATACCTTTTTGAGAAATAATCCACTGTAAAATATACAGTTTGTATCAGTTTAATATTTAGTGTGTGGTCATATCAGATGTATATGTATACAGGGACACATATATTGCATATATTACTTTGGTGCTCAGAATTTCATGGCTTGCAAATTATCTTAAAACAATGGATATTGCCGAAAAGGTTATCATTCATTGATTGGAGTATACATACAGTATATTACAAAATATAATTCCATACTAATTATCATTCTTATATTTCTTTATAAACAATTGATTTTATTATAAACCTTGATTTAAAATCCATCCATCCATTCTTTTTCATAACCTACTTATCCAAGAAAGGACTGTGGGCAGCTGGAGACTAACTAAGCCATCATCGGGCGCAAGGCACCATTTCAAGCATATTAAACTTTATGATGTCACAAATGTTCTCTCATTTTGCTGACTGGGGCTCTGTCTTTCCTCTGAGAATGGTTTGTAATAATGTGCTTATTTTGATGTTATGTAGTTATTGGAGCATAATGGTAGTTTCTGTAGTTTCTAATGCAGTTTCAATGTTTTAACTATCCGTCTGAGGTTCAGATCTTTCTCAGTCTGATTGAATCTTTCCATTTGAAAGCCTAAGACATTCTTCCTATAGGATTTGTTGACAGGAAGCTTGTTGCAACCTCTGATCAAAAGAACATCACTTAACTTTAAAATGTGAGCTTATTTCCACCATTTAATCAGTCTATAAACCTAACATCACTATTTCTCTCAATTAACCAAAGAAAATCAATGCTATGCAATTAAGTCAAGTACATTAACATTTTATCAATGTTTCTGAAAGCTTACCTCAAATATTTAAATGAGAAGTAAAGTTATTAACATAAAACACTGGACAGAAACATGGCTTATAGTTAATCAATAAAAGTACAAAAGAAGCTGCAGAAAAGTGAATTTGTAAAATCAATAGAAGGCAATGTGTTTAACTGATGAATGTGCAATATTTTAGTTTTCTCAAAGCGATCAGAGAAAGATCAAACTGCAACAACAAAACCTTAGCCTTAGATAGATAGATAGATAGATAGATAGATAGATAGATAGATAGATAGATAGAACTTTATTTTTCCCCAGGGAAAATTTTGACTTTTTACAGTGGCTCATTAAATAAATAAATTTTGTCAGGTCCGTAAATATTTGAACAGTGAGACAATTTTGATAATTTTGGCTCTGTACACCACCACAATGAATTGGAAACAAAGCAATCAAGATGTGATTGAAGTGTAGGCTTTCAGCTTTAATTAAAGGGGTTTAACAAAATTATCGTATGAGCTGTTTAGAAATGGCAGACATTTTTATACATGGTCCCCGTTTTTTCAAGGGCTCAAAAGTATTTGGAGAAACTAACATAATCATAAATATAATGATCACGTTCAATATTTGGTTGAAAATCCTTTACAGTCAATGACTGTCTGAAGTCGGGAACTCGTAGCCTTCACCAGCTGGTAGGTTACCACCATAGTGATGCTTTGCCAGGCCTTTACTGAAGCTGTCTACAGTTGCTGCTTGTTTGTTGGACTTTCTGTCATCAGTTTTGTCTTCAGCAAGTGAAATGCATGTCCAGTTGAGTTGAAGTCAGTTGATTGACTTGGCCACTGAAGAATATTTCACTTCTGTGCTTTGAAAAGGACTTGGTTTGCTTTCTCAGTCTGTTTTGACTCATTGGCCCACTGTACTGTGAAGTGTTGTTCTATCAGTTTTGCAGCATTTGTTGAATCTCAGCAGATACAGTAGTATAGTCCTGTATAATTTAGAATTCATCCTGCTACTTCTGCCATCAGTCATATCACTAATAAACTCCAGAGACTGACTTCCATTCGCAGCCATGCATGCTCTTGCCATAAAACTGCCTCCACCATGTTTCATAGATGATGTGTTATTCAACAGATCATGAGCCATTTTTTCTTCACTTCTATCAGTCTGGTATATATTGATCTAAGATTCCTTTGTCCAAAATTGTTCCAGAACTGGACAGACTTTTAAAAAATGTTTTCTGGCAAAGTCCACTCTTGCCCTTCCTATGTTTGATGTTTACCAGTGGTTTGCACCTTTTGGTAAACCCTCTGTCTTTTCTTTCATTGAGTCATCTCTTGATTGCAGACTTTGCCAATGATGGGCCTATCTCCCAAAGGTCTCCCTCTTGGGTTAGGTAAATGTTGTGAAGGGGTTCTCCTTCAGCAAGGACAGAATTCTGCAATCATCCAGCACAGTTGTCTTCTGTGGTTTCCCAGATCTTCTGGTATTGTTGAGTTCATCAGGGTGTGCCTTCTTTTTAAGAATGTACCAAATGGTTGATTTGACTATTCCTTGTGTTTCTGCTATCTCTTCAAAGGGTTTGTTTTGTTTTCTCAGCCTAATTATGGACTGTTTTTGCTTGCATTGACATCTCTTTGGCTGCGGTGGGCTGGCGCCCTGCCTGGGGTTTGTTTCCTGCCTTGCGCCTTGTGTTGGCTGGGTTAAGATCCAGCAGACCCCCGTGAGCCTGTAGTTAGGATATAGCAGGTTGGATAATGGATGACATCTCTTTGGACCTCATATTGAGAGTTCACAGTGACAACTTCCAAGTGCAAATTCCACACTTGGAATCAATTCCAGACCTTTTACCTGCTTAATAGTTAATAATATTGAGGAAACTGCTCCCAGTTGGCTATGGAACAGCTTGCCAGTCAAATGTCCAAATACTTTTGAGCCCTTGGAAGTAAGTGTAGGCTATGCAGAAAAATGGATATCATTCCTAAATGGCTCGTGCAATATTTTTGCTAAATCCCTTAAATTAAATCTGAACGTTTACACTTCAATCACATAATGATTGCTTTATTTCTAATTTATTGTGGTAGCATACAGAGTCAAAATTATGAAAATTGCGTTGCTGTAAAAATCCTTATGGAGTTGACTGTACAGTATATATACACATACACTCTATATGGTCTGAGCACACACCATAATGACTATAAAGGAAGAAAAATATAAAAAGAAAGAAAACATGGCTGTCACAGTCACAATGACACATTATGCAGGAGTATTGCTGTTGGTACAAAGGAGCCCTCATAGTGTTTCTTGACACAATTCTGCTGAATAATTCTTTGGTTGAAAGAACTCATTGCTAGTGTGTCAAACAGAGGATGTGCAGCATTGTTCATAATGGCACTCAGTTTTCTTTTCATTCTCTCCTTAGCTAATACTTCCAGGGCATCTTGAGTGCATCCTAACGAGCTTGCCCTTCTAATTAGCTTGTTGATTCGGTGAGCCTCTCTTGGAGTGATATTACCAGCCCAGCACACCACAGCATAGAAAATCACAATAGTCATCACAGAGTTGTAGAAGATATGAAGGATGCCACTTCCCACATTAAAGAAATGCAGTCTCCTAAGGAGGTATGGCCTTTCTTATATTCTCTGTGTTCTGAAACCAGTCCATCTTATCATTGATATGGACTCCCAAGTATTTGTAGGAGTGGACCACCACAACATCTACTCCCTGAATACTGAACAGACATAGACACTCTTTTGTACATAAATCAATAACTAGTTCCTTGTTTTTTTTGATGTTAAGGTGCAGACAATAGACTTTGCACCAAGAAACAAAGTTCTCCCCCTGACTCCTATACTCTCTCTCAACCCCCTTATCAATACAGCCAGTGAAATGGAACTTTTCACAGAATGTTTCGCACAACTCAAGAAGACCAAATTTCACTCGCTGTCCATTGACATTCAGATGTTACTAAATGATGTCCATTTTGGACTCCAGTTTTGGAGTCATGTGTAGCAGTAGTTTTAGTTTTACCACATACATGTTATTTCACACTTTAAATCATCTCTTCACTGAAAATAAAGAAGACCCTTTTAAAACCCTTCCTTATGCAAACATCTTTTAATCACTTTATTATTATGATATCCACATGATGGTGCACAGAATCACATGCTCCACTACAACATAACGTGTATGGCTGCTCAGTACATAATGGCAACAAGTAAACATACCTGCTGTGTGATATTACAGAAACTAAGAAGTAAAAAAGAAAAAGGCAGAGATCACAACAGCTATGATAAAAAAAAAAACTACCAAAAACAGAAAATGGGTTAATTTCTTCAAAATCCAAACAAGTGTGAAAATTTCATGTTATTACCAGTGAGGTGCACAATAGTGTCAGAATTGTAGGAATATATAAACAATTGTAGCTTGCTCTGTCTGGCAGCATTTTGGAATTGTCTGTGTTTCAGCAAGGTTAGACACAATTGCTTGTAAAACCAGAAATATACAAATGTCCCTGTGATTTAAAATATAAAAACTCCCCTGAAGATGAAGCCAAGTGAAATAGAACTTCTCACAGAAGTTTCAGCTCAAGAAGGCCAAGTTGATGTTTAGATGTTGCTAAATGATGTCCTTTTTGGTCTCCAGTTTTGTAATAGCAGTTCTTGTTTTACCACATACATGTTATTTCACATTTTAAGTCATCTCTTCACTGAAAATGAAGAAGACTCTTTGCCAAAAGAAATTTTACTTTAGGCTGTTTCTTTTGAAGTGCATCTTCATGGCCATTAAAAGAGGCCACAGCTGGCCAGACTGCACTGACTGTCTGTTTGTTGTGAGGGTCTCCTACTTTTATTTGAAACGCAGCTTTGAAACCAAACACCCTGAAGTAAAGAGAAAGCTTATCCTGTATTAACCAATGCAACAGCTGCTGTCCTCATCGGCTGGCCTCATAGCAATTTATTTGCCATGCTGCCCAACTCTCTCAGCTTTTTGCTAGCTTTGTAGCATCCACTCTCAGGATTTTTTCTTTATATTGTGTGTAATTATCCATCAAATGTAACAAGCCTCAAGAATAAAAAAACACCTACACATTTGTTATTCTCATCTTTGCAGTTGACTGTTTTTATGCTTAAAGGTTTTTTCATGTTTTACCTCCGTTTCTGCTTATTGTTCTTCCCTTCTAGCTCTGTTTTGCCATTAATACACTTACAGTATGTTTATATATAGCTTTCCCTGTTCTTGTATCAGATGTGTCCTTTCCTAAATTTGACTTTAATAGCAGTGCTATTGGATTCACTGGATTTTATACTCTTTGTTTCTGTAAGGCATTTTATGCTTACTATAAAAGCTACTGTTTATCAACTAAAGAGAGACTCCAAGAGTGATTGAGTGCTTCACTTGCTCACAAACAGAGCAAGCAAATGGAGGTGATGGGAATGGGAATTACAGGGAATGATAACACTGGTGCAGTGCTTCCCAGTTCTAAAAGACTGCATTTGAATGCCAGTTATCTCTGTAGAGTTTACAGATTCTCTCAGTCTCTGTGTGAACCCAAAAAATGCAGTTTCTCTCTTTTATCACCAAGATATGCATTTTTGATTAACTGACCAAGTGTGTGTGCATAAGTGTGACCTGAAATGGGCTGCCTCCTTGTCTACAGTTGATCCCAGCATTGCAACAAGTGTTGCAGTTATACAGTAGATTCCATACCACCTGCAAACCTATACTGAACTAAGTAGGTTACAAAATTGTCAGAAGAGTGACGGGGAACAATCTCCACAGCATTTACCTTATTACAATTATATTGTGGCCACCAGGGGGTGCTCCAACCACCCCAAACAACCGACACAACACAGGCAGAATTCTAACAACACACAAGGCTTTATTTTCAAGCGGGAAAAGCTTTTCCCTCATTCCCCACCAAAGCACAGCATAAAGCACACTATAAAGCACACAGCACTTTCTCTTCTTTCTTCCTCTTCCTCTTTTCTGCCTCTCCAGTTCAACTCTCCCTGGCAGGCCTCGTTCTCTCTCTACTGACTATAGCACCCTAAATGGAGTGAGGCGGCTCCTTTCATAGTGCACGTGGAAGTGCTCCAGGCATCCCATGATCTCTTTCCGGCAGCACTTCCAGATCTCCATGCACCCCTTGGCGGTGACTGCAGGCCTCAGCAGGGTTGAGCTTCCAAGCTGCAAACCTGTGGCACTATACCAAGCCAGGGGGGCTGCCCTCTGCCATTCTGGGGGAGGTACTCTCCCGTACAAGCTCTCTCCGCCGGTCCTTCCATCATGAAAGCATCCCGACCAGGTAAGAGCCATCCATCACAACATTTACTTATTTGGCTGATGTCTTTATCCAAGGTGACTTACAGTATTTATGATACAATTAGTTACATTTCTTTTGGTTTTCCAATTAGAGTACAGGCAGGTCAAGCGACTTGCTCATGGTCACACAGTGTCAGTACCGGGATTTGAACTCACAAACTTAAACTAACATGATAGGACTGTAGTGCTGGAACTTCATAAAACACTACATGTATAACATTAACACAATCTTTCCTACAAAATTAAATTAGAAATTAGGAGCTTTAGTTTTGTGTAATCAATAGGGTAGAGGTATTTAGCATTTCCAAGGTACTATTAATAGACTTCCCAGGATGTCTTTTGCGTAGAGTCTGCATATTTTCTGTGTGGTTGGGTGTCTGCAAGTTCCCTGTAATGAATTTGCCTCTACAATGACTCCTGCCTTGCAAATGCATGGTAAAGAGTATGTTCAAGCAACCATAAATTATGGTGGAAAAAAGGAAAAGCCAGGATGGGATTTGTGAAGACCAGGCAAAAAAAAAACTGTCAGGAGGAAGCAGAGTCAAAACTGAGCAGAGAACCAAACCGAAGGTCAAAACTGTTTCAATATTTGAGGGCAAAACAAGGAAGAATATTACTCTTGGAGCACACTACCCATATCTTTTGATAAGCTAGCTAATACTAGAATTCCTGTTTTCTTTGACAGAGTTTATCCACCTACAGATACAGAACTGTGTCACACAAACAACATGCAAACCATGCATTTGACTGTTGTGGAATATTCGGACCCGGACAGAAACAGGCAGACACAGAATGTCCAAAAACACACGTTTATTGCACCACACAAGAATACAGTGCACCAATCACCATCAAACAGTCCTTTAGACTTCTTTCTTTCCTCTCTACTGCCTCCAACTCCTCCCAGGCAAGCTCCGTCCTCTTCCACCCGACTCCGGCTCCCGAGTGGAATGAGGCGGCCTCTTTTATACAGCACCCAGAAGTGCTCCAGGTGCTCCCCAATTAACATCCGAGGCAGCACTTCCGGGTGTGGCGGAAGTGTGGCAAGCGAGTTCAGCTCCTCTTCTGGCAGCACTTCCGGGTCTGGCAGAAGTGCCGCATACCCCAGTTCCGGAGCTGCCCAGGCGTCCCCTGGCGGTGGCCACGTCGTTCCACAGGCTTGGGCTCCCCAGGTCCGTGGCCCCCATACAATCCAGGGTGGCTGCCCACTTTCATTCCAAGGAAGGCACTGCCCTTCTCCCGGTCCTTCCCTTCTCATGGCGTCCCGATGGGGCAAGGTCCCTGGACATCTTTCACACTGTCTGGACTGGGATACAAACTCAGGGTTCTAACGCTGAGAGCCAGCAGCAATAACCTATACACCACTATGCCACCCTATATTACAAGCAGATTTTTTTTTTTGCAGGGGCACACGTTCCTTGAGAAACAGATTCCTTTTATCTTTCAGCGTATTGCTAGCCCCAAAACAAACCCATACAAACAGCACTTAGGATCACTAAAGCTTGATTTTCAATGCTGATTTAACTTGTTGAAGCACAAAGCTCTAAAGACAAAGAAAGTAAGCACAGCATCATCAACAAGAGCTTCTGGTACAACAGGAACATGGGCAACTACTGTATCTTGTCTGTGGCTTAGATCTTGGCTCTCCAGTAGTGTCCAGGAGGCTTATTTCAGATAAAACATGCAAATTCCTGATAGCTGGATGACTTTAAACAAGACATGAATTTGATGTTAAAACATTGTAACAGAGAGGCAGTCCTTGAGCAAACAAGTGGACAACAGAAGTCTCTTTTAGCACCTTATTCAAATGATGAGTATAGTAAATGATACAGTTCTATATGAGCCCCTTCTTCTTCTTCTTCTTCTTTTCTATCTCTTTATATATGTAATCAAAATCTTCTACCAAGTTCTTAGTTATAGAAGTTAGTGCTTGACCTTTAGCTGCATCTTGTTTTTGAGCTTGCCACTGTTTACATATCAAAGGACCTTGTTTCACAGCTTATATGGTGTCTAATATTAGTAGTACAAGATAAAATACATTTATATATGTATATGCATGCAAGCTAAATTTATTATTATTATTGATAGAGGAGGGAGAGAGGTTGGGAGGATGTGCTGGTTACACCGCATCGCCACACCCAGCACACAACAAACCACCTAGATTGGGATACGAGTGCAGCCATGCAACAGGTGACACCTCAGCATCGCACTGAATGAACAGTGTGAGTTTTCTTTACTGTGGCTGGAGCGCCAATTCCTGCCACCAATCCCCAAGTTTTCCCTGCAAGTTGGAAGATCCTGCTCACAGGGCTGGATGCAGATTAACATCATACCCAGGATGAAGCAATTGCAGGTTAAGGGCCTTGCTCTCAAGTTTCCAATTACCTAGCCTCATAGCCACCAGTCCATCCAGTATGATAATATATATAGCAGCAAAATTCCACCTAAAGCACAAATCACAATGAAATACTAATTATTTATTACTCTTGCAGCACACTACCCAGATGATGGCAAAAACTGTCTATTATATATTCATCACAGGAAAATTAATTGGGAAACTCAATTGGGACAAAATCCAGAGGGTGATGCATTCTTAAGCATTTCAGAGCTGGTAACCCTTTTTAACAGATTTTGATAAATCCTCTGATAAAATAAGAAAACAGGAAAATGCATTTGTGTTTATCTGTCACAAGCAGTGTGATTGAATTGTCAAGCTACTTAAATAAGCGAAACCGGTTATTTTTAGCTTTGCTGGTCTTTGTTAGCACAGAAGATGGATTAATGCACTTTCTTCTTGTGAAGACATTCTTCAACAGCTTCTATCAAACAAAACAGTTATTGGCAAAAGTAACTAACAAAGAACTAGCAGTCTGGCTCATTATGATGTAAACAGCTTTCCTAATTTAGAACAGCAGCTTTAATCTGCAGTAGTGACTCACTGAAAGCTTCTGCTTCTCTTGTATAATGCAAGCCGGCACTTTATTATTCTGCCTAAGAGCACAGTGGTGCTGCGAAAAGGCCAGAACTGCTTTTAGTTCAGGGTGACAGCTTTTTGTGTATTTATGTACTAATCAAACACCCAAAATGAATGCATTTTCTTCCCTTCATACAAGGTATATTTATCCTGCTTTAAATAAATAAATTGGAAATCAGTTTTTTTTCATTTTCACAATGACAGTTGCAGTTAGGTTAGTTATAGTGTTTTAACTAACTGAATGTATAACACCCTGACTCAAACTTTATATCTGATCTTTGCTCATTCATTTTTTTCCCTAGATTATTACATTCCTGTGAATGTATTTGTAATGACATCCATGCAGACAGACATGCAGTGTACTTGGATAGGTGATGATAATGGTATTAAAGAAAATGTCATATGCCCATTAACAAATGCATTCCCTCTCCAGAATTTGCCTTATGCTGCAGTGAATGGCTCAAACTCTCTAGGGCCTTGACCCCAAAAATATAGGTAATTCCTCTAGTGTCCACTCCCAGTAGACTATGTCTGTTATAACCCCCAAGAGAAATTCCCAGAGAACATCCTGGCTACATATCCAAAGCACTTCAACTGTTTTTTCTCAATCTGGAAATCTATTTCTAGATCCTCCAACACTGATGAGCCCATCACCCTGACACAAAGAGTGTTCCTAGCAAACTTGCTGAGGGACCAGCTTGTGACCATAGGTACTTTTTGAGATGTTGAGATGAATGAAGCATGACATAATGGTCTGGCATAACTTCCCCCACTGAACTGATTAATTTGTAAATCTCACAATCACCACTATTATGTTCATAAGAATTACTTATGAATGCTTTGAAAGCACATGAGTTTTGTGTTGTTCAGCACCTTCTGATTCACCGTTCCGAAAGAACCCCTACATATGATATAACATTGGACTTGAATTGATGTCTGGTTATTCAGGATATCAAGCTTTTTGGATCTCCTCCTATTTTTGTCCATCTAGACCCAAAAAAAAAACATTTTAGGCCATTTTTGGACAATATTTTATACAGGAAATTGAACCCTTATGATAAAGAGTAAACAAATAAGTGTTTTCAGTTGACGTGATCAAAGTTGTTCGTGTCACATCACCCACCCTCAGACATTTACCCCATAATGGGATACAAGGGTTCAAAGTTACTCCTTTTCACAAAAATGGTGACCGGTATTACAGGCATATGGAGTTTCATTTTATGCTATTCTGAGGCTGTTGATCCCAAAGATGATAATAGTTTTTATTCTTTACTGGTGGCTGTAGTCCTCTAATAGCCATATTCTGAATGATAACAAAATGGCAAATTTCAAAAATAAGCACAGGGGTATTGTTTTAGGCTATTTCAAGGTTAGTGATTATGGATATGATGTTATTTTTGATTTTTTTACTAGGGATGTAGCCCCCTATGGACCTAAGGAACTATATGAGTAAGAGAAAAATGTCTGTTACAATCAAGAATATTTAGACCTTAAACGTTTAAACTGAAGCACACATATTTAATATTTCATATATATGACACAAGTATTCTTGTTTATTATGTACTTCTACCTCAACAGTAAATCATTACATTTGTTATGAACACCCCAAATTAGGGCAGCTTACACTAATTCAGACTTTTCTTACTTTTGAACAAGATCTCAAGATGTTTGAACTTCTTCATTTGGTACATCTGCTCTATGCTCTAACCTTAATTGACAGGAAGCAAGCAACCTTGTTTTCCTGGAAGAGGATAAAGGTCAAACACTTAGTGTCAGTTCTCATCCAGTGTCCTGACTGCATCTCACTGAGCTATTAACCACTCCAGCATGGAACCATGACAAAACAATCCATGGGAAAAAAATGAAATGCTGTCCTTAGTATTTTTGGAAATCATGAATAGGAGTGAATAAAATGCTCACACTTGCTAGAGTCCTTCTTTCATATGAAACTAAATTAGCTTAATGACAAGTAGGTAAAAACAATTCCTGCTCTGCAAATGCAGCATATAGCAAGGCCTAGGGAACCACGAACTATTACAGTACTTTTAAGAAGAGACCTCAGGATACATCATCACAAGCCTTCTTGAAATCTATAATTCAACAGTTCCCATCATGATTCATTTCTTTATTTTATTTATGATTTTTTGTCATTCTTTTAAAAAGAATATGGCGTAACTTCCAATTATGAAGAGTGCTATTTAAAATGAAGAAAACTTGATTGATTGAATAACACTGAACAAAGGTAAAAAAAAAAAAAGTTAAATTTTACTATATAAAATAAAGATAGATTGAGAGAATATTTCTCAGCAACTTATATTAATAATTTCAAATTAAATATACCACCCATCTAATTTTCTGGAACCACTTTTTCTATTACAGAATGGCAGAATGCTGGAGTCCAACCTGGCAGGGAACCAAACCTAAATATTCATGCACACACAGTAATTAACATGGCATGTGTGTTTTTAGAAAGTTGGAGAAAATCCATGTAGACACAGGCATAATCTGAAGGGTCCTGGCTAAGACCTGAACCCAACTATTTAGGTAGTGTTAATAATTATTTTAATGTAAAATCAGTAAAGTAAATAAAGTAGAAACAAGATACACTGTGTTCTGTTCCACCCTTGGTTGAACATTTAAACAATGTCAGATTTTTTAAATATAATTTGTTGTTAGACATGACAACACAGATTGGTGTTTATAACAATGGTAATGCATGATGAAGAAAAAGCGTATATATATCATCTGTAAAATACTAACGAAATGTATGCAGAGAAAACTTTAAAATGATGACCCATCAGTTCAGCCATCCTTTTTCTGAAAGTTTAATCCTATGCAAGTTCATTGGCAGCCAAAGCCGAAACCCTAGGCTGCATTTAGTGGAAAGCAAAAGCCAGCCTTTAATGGGACACTGTTTCCTGGCTTCTACATGTATCAGATAGGGGACACAGACTCCCTGGGAATGTGTTCTTTAAACATTGCAGAAATTCTGTAATTGATAAATCATCTGATTCTTTTCATTTAGGGTAACACTCCCAAATAAAAACAGCTGATAGAAGCCTCAGAACATTGTAATGTCTTGAGATGTCCTAAGTGGGTCTCTGATGATCTGCTAATAACTCTTCAGGGGAAAAGGCTGAATTGTCATAGGCAGTGGGAAAAGCGTAATACTTTTAATACTGTTTAATATACTTATGAAAGTAGTTTGCTCCAAAAGTAATTCATCAGGTTTGAACATTATTTTAAGAAGATGCATTGTGAACAACACTTCCATTACTCCATGGAAATTTTAACCCCTTTCTGAAAAAAAAAATCAGCTTGATAGCAGATCTAGTTTCTCCATGTTCACGCTAAATGCTTATGCCCAGTCACTGCTGTCTGCTGTAAAGAACTTATGTCCATGCTATCAGGTGCTTTAGGTGGAAAATTCTCTGCTGATGGTTACAGTTACCATGCATTAATTTGTATAAAGAGCTTAACTGGTTGCCTGTGTCATTCAGGATTGACTTTAAAATATTGCTTATGGTTTATAAAGCCTTAAATAGTCTCGCTCCATCTTATATATCGGAATGTCTGACACGTTATATTCCAAATCGTAACCTTAGATCCTCAAATGAGTGTCTCCTTATAATTCCAAAAGCTAAACTTAAAAGAAGTGGTGAGGCGGCCTTCTGCTGTTATGCACCTAAAATCTGGAATAGCCTGCCAATAGGAATTCGCCAGGCTAATACAGTAGAGCACTTTAAAATACTGCTGAAAACACATTACTTTAACATGGCCTTTTTACAACTTCACTTTAACTTAATACTGATACTCTGTATGTTCAATTCGTCATAATAACTATTCATAGTGGCTCCAAAATCCGTACTGACCCCTACTCTCTCTTCTGTTTCTTTTTCCGGTTTCTTTGTGGTGGCGGCCTGCGCCACGACCACCTACTCAAAGCATCATGATGCTCCAACATTGATGGACTGAAAACCAGAAGTCTACGTGACCATCATCATCAAGTCCTTCCATGAAAACCCTAAATACAAAGAGGACTTTTTGATTTATGTTAGGTAGATTGCCCAGAGGGGACTGGGTGGTCTCTTGGTCTGGAATCCCTACAGATTTTATTTTTTTTCTCCAGCCTCTGGAGTTTTTTTTTGTTTTTTCTGTCCACCCTGGCCATCGGACCTTACTTATTCTATGTTAATTAATGTTGACTTATGTTTATTTTTTATTGTGTCTTCTATTTTTCTATTCTTCATTTTGTAAAGCACTTTGAGCTACATTTTTTTGTATGAAAATGTGCTATATAAATAAATGTTGTTGTTGTTAACTATTAAGATTTTATATCTCAAGAATTTATTTTTGTAGTAAGTTAAGTATATTACAAGCAAGATGTAGGTGATCACGTGATTTCTAGTACTGTGATCCACATGCTAGAGACTTAAGAAACAGAGAGAAACTTGTGGTTGCAAGAATGTAGCAGACTGTGCTGTTGTCAGAAGATGCAACTATGGGGTTGTATAATAATAATAATAATAACACATTTTATTTATAAAGTGCCTTTCCCATGTATACGACTTAGGGCAGGAGTATACCAGAATAAATTCCAAGGTAATAGATGTGAGAGATTTGCGGTGGAGTACAGGAGCCGATTTTAAAGAAGTCCTACTGATCACCAGGAACAAACGCCCAGCCATATAAAATGTAATTTGCCAGTTTGCTTATGATTCCAACGATTAATAAAATAAAAATATATCCTACACATTCAGAAAGTAATGTCAAGTTCTTATATTCTACAGTACTCAGTTTAAAGAAGATAAGACACAATCTAATGAGTTTTTTGATTCATTACAGATGCCACTGTTAGATACTCTTAGTGCTGTGGAACTGAAAAAACCTCTGACACTTTGAGAATTACTAGATGTTATAAAAGTGGGAAACTTCAAAGTGGGAAAGCAGTCAGCCCTGATGGCTACCCAATGGAATTTTATAATACCAAAACAGATTTAGTAAAGGCAGACACTTAACTTTTAACCTTCAATGTTTGTTTAACATATTATATTCACCTATCCCTCCACATTTGTAAAATATAATATATTCACCCATTAAGTCTAAAAACCCAGACATCTTATTATCTTTACATGCAGAAAAAGCATTTGATATAAATGAATGGGTTTACCTATTCATCATATTGCTCAAATTTGGGTTCAGCCCAAACATATGTGCATGGACCAAACTACTTTATACTACAACAACAACAACATTTATTTATATAGCACATTTTCATACAAATAATGTAGCTCAAAGTGCTTTGCATGATAAGGAAAAGAGAAATAAAAGACAAAGTAAGAATTAGAATAAGACAACACTAATTAACATCGAATAAGAGTAAGGTCCGATGGCCAGGGAGGAGAGAAAAAACAAAAAAAAACTCCAGACCGCTGGAGAGAAGAAATAAAATCTGCAGGGGTTCCAGGCCACGGGACCGCCCAGTCCCCTCTGAGCATTCTACCTAACATAAATGAAACAGTCCTCTTTGTACTGTATTTAGGGTTCTCTTGGAAGGGCTTGATGATGATGGTCATGCAGATTTCTGGCTTTTAATCTATCAATGTAGGACATCACGGTGCTTTGATTAGGTGGTGATGGCACAGATCGCCACCACAGAAAACCGTGAAAAGAAACAGAAGAGAGAGTAGGGGTCAGTATGGATTTTAAAGCCACCATGAATACAGTAGTTATTATAATGAATTGAATATACAGAGTATCAGGATTAAATGAAGGTGAAGTTATCAGAAAGCCACGTTAAAGTACAGTCGGACCTCGGTAAGTCGACCTTCCCTAAGTCAAAAACCTCCCTATTTTGAATTGCTCGTTAGTCCCCGGCCGAATTCCCATAAGACCAATGTATTTTGATCTCCTCAACTCGAAAACTTTTCGGCTCCCAACCTCCGTTAGTCGAATTTTCTATGGCCTTTGGGTTATTATTTTGAGGCTATATATCAGAACACGTGGTCCAGAAAACCAAGAAAAGGGACGCAAAGTCTTATCTTAATGCATTCCACAAGGGATTAAGCGACTCTTTGAGGGTAGGACATCTATTTTGAGACCAAAATTGTCCGAAAACTAAAGGGAGTGGCTGGAATAATCCGCGTCCCTTCGGTGCTCCATGAGTCATAACCAACTGGGTGGCGTCTGGAATTTCCAGATTGTCTCAAGAAAGACTTTTTAACCCATTTTCCCTTCACCTTTGTCAGTCTCTTGTCGGGAGGAGCCTTGAATAGTGTTTGTGTCTGTGTACCTTTCCATAGTCGCCCGTATGGTAGGTGCCCCGAAAATGGCAACTGGTAAGCGTAAGCTTAAAACGTTGTCAATCGTGGAAAAAGTTACCGTCATCAGAGCTTTCGAAAAGGGCGACAAGAAGAAAGTGGAAATTGCAGAGCAATTCGGCAATCCCACAAGTATGCTCTCCACTTTTCTGAAAGAAAAAGAAAAGATTTTGAGACTGTACAGTGAGAAGTCATGTGGCCATCAGAAGAGGATGAGGGAATGTGAGTATCCCGTCATTGAACAATGCATTTTGAGATGGTTTGTGCAAGCGAAGGATAGGAACGTTCCTATTGACGGAAAGCTTTTGCAAGCAAAAGCAGAAGAATTTGCCAAAGAGTTGGGCCATTCAGAATTTAAAGCCAGCAATGGTTGGCTGGACAAATTCAAGAAAAGACACAGAATTGTGTTTAATAGGCTATGTGGTGAAAGTGCGCAAGTGCCAGAAGAAGATTGCAGTCATTGGATACAAAAACTGCCAGAAATTGTTCAAGATTACAGTCCCGATGACATCTTCAGTGCACCGGATCTTGAGGAAAATGTGTTTCGGTCCATTGACGAGATTGAGGAGATTGTTCAGCAAGATGCATCGGCACATCAACGCCAAACAAAGTTAACAGACTTTTTTTTCTAAAGGTAACCTGTTTCAATGCACTGTTCGATAGTACATACTGTAGATGCATGTACTGCAGCGCTTCCTGATTCATTTTACCCTCGCACCCCCTGTGACGAATGAGGCCGATTTCGCACCCCCTTGGTTTGAGAAGAAGTATGAAAAAATATGAGTTCATATAATAGTTCATAATACCTACACAGCACTAAGTGCGCGTAAGAGCGGAAGTCATCCGTTTTAACAAGCAGCATATTGCACTGATACGAAATAGCCTGCCCATTTAATTATTTAGGAATGGATAGTAAATTAAGATTTTGTACAAATAATGTTTTTCATTATTCTTCCTCGATGGATTCTGCTAGCACCCCCAATCGGGAAGCACTGATGTACCGGTATGTAGCCTACATGTATACATATAAAAGGACAATATAATAAACGGTTATACTGTATAATAATTATGCCGGAAAAATAATGTCCTTGATTAACCCGCGCCTATTACGCCGTTTTCCCTTACTCGTAAACTCCATAAGTCGAATTTTTTTTCGGGTCCCATTGAGTTCGATTTAGCGAGGTCCGACTGTAGTGTGTTTTTAGCAGTTTTTTAAATTGCTCCACCGTATCAGCCTGGCGAATTTCTATTGGCAGGCTATTCCAGATTTTAGGTGCATAACAGCAGAAGGCCGCCTCACCAGTTCTTTTAGGTTTTGCTCTTGGAATTCTAAGCAGGCACTCAAGGATGTAAGGTCACGATTTGGAATATAAGGTGTCAGACACTCCGATATATAAGATGGAGCGAGATTTTTTTAAGGCTTTGTAAACCATTAGCAGTATTTTAAAGTCAATTCTGAATGACACAGGTAACCAGTGTAGTGACATCAAAACTGGAGAAATGTGCTCAGATTTTCTTTTCCTAGTTAGGATTCTAGCAGCTGCATTCTCCACTAGTTGCAAATGATTTATGTCTTTTTTGGGTAGTCCTGAGAGAAGTGTGTTACAGTAATCTAGACGACTGAAAACAAAAGCGTGAACTAATTTCTCAGCATCTTTCAATGATATAAGAGGTCTAACTTTTGCTATGTTTCTTAAGTGAAAAAATGCTGTCCTAGTTGTCTGATTAATATGTGATTTAAAATTCAGGTTACAGTCAACAGTTACCCCTAAATTCTTTACCTCTGTCTTGACTTTTAATCCTAATACATCAAGTTTATTTCTAATAATCTCATTGTCTCCATCATTGCCAATCACTAAGATTTCTGTTTTCTCTTTATTTAGCTTGAGAAAATTACTATTCATTCAATTAGAAACACAAGTAAGACATTGTGTTAGTGAATTAACAGCATCTGGGTCATCAGGTGCTATTGATAAATGCATGGGGTTGTTTTGCTGCTTCAGGACCTGGAAGGCTTGCTGTGATAGA
>JANRMT010062813.1:42759383-42785471 GCA_026402145.1 Polypterus bichir lapradei | reverse complement strand
CTACGCCAGTGTGGCAGTAGGGGGCAGTAGTGCACCCTTGAACCCTCAGGTACAACTCCAGACACCAGGTAAAAGTCCAAAGACTCTTTATTTTCTAACCATGTGCACAAAGCACCCTCCACACTACTCTTCCAATCTATAATCAACACAATAACACTTTCCTCCTCACCCAGACACTTCGCCCTCCTACCTCCCAGCTTAGCTCAGTGTCTGGACTGAGGTACCGCCCTTTTATAGCCCCTGACCCGGAGGTGTTTCTGTCCCAACAGTCCACAGTTCCTTATTCCTTCCGGGTCAGGGCAATCAGTCCTTTTCTTCAACCCGGGAGCACGTCGTTCCTTCCCGTCACGTGACCGTGACGTACTCCCGGGTCATAAGGCATCACAGAGCCTATAAGCCCTCCCACAGCGACTCCTGGTGGTCCCCAAGGTATCCAGCAGGGCTGTGTAAAAACACTACAAAGTCCATAAGGCCCTGCTGGACCTCGGGGCACGATCCTGCTGTCGGGAGAGCTCCTCCTGGCGGCCTGGGGGTGAGGACCGGCATGGGAAGCCGGCAGTCCTCCACAACACTTTCATTAAATGTTTCACATTTGTATTATTTTTTGTTGTTATTTTATATATGTCATTTTGGTTTTACTAATTAAAGTAGAAAACTGCAAAATTTCTCATACATAAGACAGAATGACTCACATTGGCAACTGTGATACAGCAGGAACTGGATACATTTGGAATGTGTTAGGTAAATGGCATCAGTAAATGTCATGTGTCATCTTTATTTAGCTGTCTCATGCATCTTAAGAGAATAACTGTGCAGTTAATGCAATTTACGATTCAGAGCAAGTCTGGCTGCGGTTTGTGTTGTCTACAATAGTATCAAATAATAATGTAGGTCAAATAAAATATACAGGCAAGAATCAAATGTAATATTACAGTAAATCACTAATTAAGATATTGACTTTCACACTTATAGCCAGACTTTTGTATAGTGTTTACATAGAACCAGTATAAAAAATCTTTGTATTGTACTTTTCAAAAACAACTGCACAATGACTAATATCATAGTCCATCAATATTTCACATATTTTTAAAAACTTCAGCACATGCCAACAATCTACATAATGCAATCAGTCTTTATATAGCACCTTCAGAAAGAATTTTGCAATTCAGCCAGTACAATTTAGTTAAGTTATTGTTTTATATGGAGCACTTTATAATCAGTTGCCATTAGATCCTTAACATTTCAAAATGGAAATATAATCAAAATAGACAAGTTAGTGATTAAAATATCTCTTTTCAAACACAAATCAAACCATTTCCTTTTTCACAAATTAGTTAATATTTCCATACTTAACATCTTAGTTCAACAAGTCTGAGTGTAGCCACTTATTTTGCAAAATTCCTAGACATTTTGTTTGACTGCTTCATCTTTTCAAAGAAGTTCCACAGGGTGCAAGTTAGCAGGTGGGTCACAGTCAGGCTATAATTCAGCACCTGCTGGGAATGTGTAAAATTTTCTATAAAAATAACTTGAAAGAAGAATAACAGCTAGCCAGACACCTGCTTGATTGCCACCGATTGCCCCCAACTCATTTATAAAAGTATTATTTGAGTACTAGCTTACAGCTACCTTACTTTTTCTTACTATATGTCATCTTCAATTTTCTATAGGCAGAAACCTGGTTTGTGTGTACATAAATGGCACTTAAGCTCTGAAAACAAGTGAATGAGCAGAAGCTAATGCAAATCCAAAGCGTGTCTGCAAAACAGCCAAAAATAAAGTTCAAAAGGAGTATTAAGGAGTATTACAGTAAAACTTTCTCAAACCATTTAGAAACCTTGGATAAAGCACAGGCTCAGTGGCTAACATTTCTACCTCACAGCTCGAGGAACCTGGATTTGATTATTGACCACTGCTTGGATCCAGCTTACATGTTCTCCTGAGACTCACCTCTTAATTCTGAGAGCTCTTATATTCTGTCATGTATAAAAGTGACGATTCTTCTTAGGATGACTGGCATTTATAAATAGATCTGATATGAAAAAGTGTTAATGTGGGTGCACTGTGACCCCATTCTCAATCACCCTATAATGGAAAGAGTGTGTTAGAAACTGTTTAAATACGTAGAATTATCTCCATCTAAATTAAACAATATCACATGTGAATGAATGGGAAACTGCAATTCATCCTCTAATGGCAATTATGTAAATTATGGTTTATATAATAAATATGATTTTCATTAAAATGGAACCATAGAAACAGACATATTTACTTGACTAAATTATTACTTTATTTGCAAAAAAGATATTTTTGTTTTGGTCTAAACCAACTTTCTGCAGTTTTGCAGGCAGTGATTGAGACTGATAATATATAAGTTATTAGGGTGTAGGCAGAGATTGTAATCATTAAAAAATAATATAAGTGCAGAAAACAAATAATAATATAAGTATTATAGTCGCTGGAAGGAACTGCATGTCCACAAGTTGAAATATTGGGACGCCAACCTGGTCGTCCTCATTTAATGGCAACAATAGTCCAAAGAAAACATGTGCTCGACGGCACTAAACAAACAAAAATCAAGGGCCCAGCATAAGGAACTGTTCTCGACTGGTAAAGCCTCTGAGAGTTATGGTGGGAAGGAGCTCCATCCTACAGTGCTTTCTCATAACAAGTGTTGCCTCCTCCCAGCAACCACGGGATATGTAGTGGTGGGACTGGAAGGGACTGAGTCAGTTGCCATCACTGGGAGTTTTATTGAGACTGTGGAGGGAAAAACAGAGGATAAGGTTAGTGCCACTTCCACTCTTAACCTGAACTGGAAGTACATATCTCAGAAGAAGCCTGCAATGCGCATGTGTGACGGTATATAATTCATTTTAGAAAGTATTTGAATTGATGGATATATCCCACCATATTATATGTGACTTTGCCTTACGCAATCACCCTGCTCTTTGATATTAGAAGAATTTCTTAACAATGAGAACAAATGATTAACTATCATTTGCCTCTACTTGGTGGTAAGAGTGCAACACAAAAACCAACTCCCATAATCCCCAGTAATCTCCAGGTGAGAACAACATTACATAAGCACAGCCTAACTCATGCATATTGAAAAGCAACACAAAGTCATATCTTTGGTCATGGCCGGAATTCTGCATAGGATAACTTGTGCTCCAGCCCAGGGTTTCATATGGCTACAGGAGCCCCAAGATTAAGATGTATTAAAAAAATATTTATCCTTTGTTTTTCAAATAAATATTCTTGCTGCTAGACTGTCCAATCCAGTCCTTTCTAACCCTTTTACAGGTATCCTTGAGATAACTCATCCACCAGCACAGTCAAATGCACACCATCATCCCCGAGTTTATGTATGTATATTGAATTTCGGGTAGTGATACAGGGTGACTTTTGGACAGCATTTATGGCTGCATAAGAGCTGAATACAGGCTATCGGAATGAAGAGTGTTAAAATAATAACAGTTCTTCAGTAATGGCCAGTGACAGTATATTAGATTCTAGTTCTATTAATGGTGACATACTGTATACAAAAGTAATGATTTTGCATAAATGATAATCTCTGGTACCACTTCTGAATGTGTGTAGTGTAATCAGATGTTTGGACAACTTTCAAAACTGCTACCTACCAGGGCTCAGGCAGCATTATCATCTACAGATAGGATTGCTATATGTCTATCAAAAGGATATGTCTTCCTTTGTGGCCACATGTCTCCTGTCCAGCAGGCAAAGTTAAAAATGTGGAAAATGTCTGGAGTTTGCATGGCACATCAGTGCCATTCCGTTAAAGGGGCTGGACTCACACAAAGCCCAGTTCTTCAATATAATGTAAGTACGTCAGCATGATCAAAACTCCAAGAGGGGACACCACCAATCCCCTACCAGGTCCCTGCTGTTAGAAGAACCTCTAGCAGTGAAACTTTATGCGTCCTCCTTTGCCCTTGTTTCCTGCCTTATGTGTTCTCTACTCAGGTACCTGGCAAGGCTACGTACAGATGACCCCTTTCAGAATTACAGTCTGTTAACACTAGAATTTTTGAATAAAAGCACAATTGGTGTGTTATATTTGTACCTTTTGTGAAAATGTTTCTTTGATATTTGGACTTCAGGCTTCATACATTATATAGTTTATGCCTACATTTTGTCATCTACTACTAGAATATAAAAAACGTTTCTGTTTTAACAATGTGTTTACACAGATTACTGTAGAAACGGAACAGACATGAAATGCGTGTGTTCCAAATAAAGATCTATTATTTCCACTCCAAAACTCCACTTCACTCCCAGATACTCAATCAAGGCATGAGCTGAGAGAAGTTCGTGCACGTTCTAAATTGGTGGGGGGTTGGAATAGCCAGCTGCTTCTAGCTTCTCTTTATCAGCACATTTAGAGGACAAAGGACGCTGGCAGAGAGGTGTGAAGGGATTTAAGAAGCGATTTAAGGTGGGACGGATTTACGAGTTTTTTCGTAGGCTCTGGTAATTCTAGTGTTAATAACTAACAGTATGTTATTTGCAATTGTGACTGAGCCCAGCAGACATGTACTGCTACTAATCAGAACCACACATAGAAACTAAATTACAGGCTGCTTATGTGGTCTTATGTCAGTTATGATGAATTGCTGGCTTTCTTTCCACATTTTGCACATACAGTACTAATTCAAAAGTCTGAAGTTGAAATGTATTGATCAACAAAACCTTTTTTTAAATGCCTGGATATGGATCACATGTGAAAAATGTTTTAGAATACTTCTCAGGTGTTTGCATATTCTTGACAATTTTGAGAGTGAGGAATCATTTTTGAAAAAACAAAATCATTCTCTACCCTTGAAATACCTAAGTAGAATGCTGTTGTTGACAACGCAGGTGGTTTTGAAAGGTCATTTTGCAATAACATGATACAAACTGGACCTTCTGCCATTACTCAGTTGTCCATATCTCTACTGAATGGCATGCAGACTTTATTGGTAGTTTGACAAAAGCACCCAGAGTCAGCAAACTGGAGAAAAATTAAACCTACTGATGTATCTTTATTTTGAATATACTGTATGTATTTTTATCTGTTCTGATTTTTGTTTTTATTTTTGTCTTAGTTTTACTGTAATTGCTGAAAATAGTTGATATTGTAAAAATCTCCCACCCTCTCTCTTTCTCTCTCTCTCAAAATTGAAAGTTGAAATGAATCATTCCCTGTCCACCTTAATAAAAGATAAATGTCCATGTGTCTGTCTTACATTTGCCTGGTTGCCATGTCTCTGTAATTCCAAAAGATAGTACATCACAAACATTAACACTGCTTTTATGAATCCCACACATAATGGCATGTAACAGAGACATATACATTGTGTGGTGCACTGCAAACGTTAACGCTGAGGTCTGCATTGATAACTTAGGTTTCTACCCATCTTAGACAGTTATCACAGCTAGTTTTTAATATTAGACATGACAAACTGTGCTCTTATGGCTAAGAAGTAAGCAATATATTCTCTATACCTTTCCCCTTTTATCTCTCACTAGCAGAATACCCGCGCTTCGCAGCGGAGAAGTAGTGTGTTAAAGAAGTTATGAAAAAGAACATGATTGTTAATGTAATTGTTTTGTCATTGATATGAGTGTTGTTGTCATATCTTTCTCTCTCTCTCTCTCTCTCTCTCTATATATATATATATATATATATATATATATATATATATATATACACACACAAATATACATACATATCTACATATATATATTAGGGGTGGGACTCGATTAAAAAAAATAATCCAATTAATTAGAGGCTGTGTAATAATTAATCTTGATTAATCATATGTAATCGCACACGTAAATTTGCCCCAAATCGCAAATGTGTTTTTTTAATTTAAAAGGGTTTTAGTGGGCGACAGAATCAAATAATAGACATGGACATGAATATTGTAAACTCAAGCTCTTTTAATTTCTGAAAAAAAAAAATGCTTTTAAACTGCATTTGAATTCAAAACAGAAACAAAAATATCATCCCTGGTTAAAATTGGGCAGACTTAAAAATAAAGTGGTAGTTTAAGTACTTTAAGTACATTTTCAGAATGGTATTGTCTTTAAATAATAATAACCAAAATTTCAACAGAAAGTGCAGTTTTTCTTCTTAAAAAAATAAGTCAGAAACATAAAAGGTAATTTGACCAACTTAATCTTTAAACTCTGAGTAACCTTAGCCAAAATTATTTTGTACATTAGGCTAAAACAGTGTGATCATTGAACATTTTGTAATTAGATGTAATTAGAATTACTAACGGTCACGGAAGTCCAATGATCCCCAGTAAGAGCCACAAAGTCCGCTTTCTGTAATGCATCTAATTTTGCTTGCTTTTCACTGTGCACAAAACCATGCTTTTATCAAGGCTTCGCTCGGGTAGTTTTTTGAAATTAAATTTTCCTCCGATCAGTCGTAGGAACGCGCTTCATCCGACTGTAAAATTTGTGTAGCTGTGATGTGTGCATCAGTGTAATCGATGTACCAGGAAATCATGCATTGACAAAAGTTCCCCTTTGCTTGGAATTGAAAGTGTGATTAAATGCGTTATTTTTTGTTATGGAGTACATGCATCGAAGCTTCTCAGCTGTGCTTTTCTTAAGAATAGGAAATATTTAAAAAATAACGTAACATGATTCTGCGTTAACCGCATATTTTGTCATACGTCTCAAACCAAGGAGATGCGAGGTTAAAATGAACCGAGAAGCACGCGTACATACTCAGTACATCCACTTTCGGGAATCGAACCTCGGACGTAGGCGATAGAGGCAAAGCCTCTACAATTGCGCCACGGTGTGTGGCTTATCTACAGTATTTGAGAGTATGTAGATCGAGGTATATATATATATTCGCAGCGGAGACGTAGTGTGTTAAGGAAGCTATGAAAAAGAAAAGGGAACATTTTAGAAATAACGTAACATGATTGTCAATATACAGTAATTTTTTGTGAGTGTTATTGAGTGTTGCTGTGATCAAGGATTCGATTATCATTATTTCTTTCAATCAGGTTCGTATTTGTAGGATGTGTTATGTTCAAGTTACATTCCGTGTTTGTCAATCGTTGTAAAGATGACAGGTTTCATTCATCGATTCGTTTCTTACTGCATCAATAAACAGCTCGTCTTCTTCTTTATCTGAGACCTGACACACTGCATGCACAGGTTTTTTTTTTACACTGTCTTCCTTTAGCGGGACATTGACTTTTTCCACCGTGTGCTTTGTTTCCGCAGTAGCTGCATTTATGAATATGCTTGTATGTATCACACGCCTCATATTTTTTTGCTGCCTTTTCAATTGTGTAATTCGGTTTTTGTTCAGCGCTCTTCGGAACTGTTGCTTTTTGTCTGTGCACTGCGTCAGTTCACGTGAGCCGCTCGGTGTACATGCATCGAAGTTTCCCAGCTGTGCTGTTGCCATGTCGTGCTATGTCCATGGCTGTATCTAATGCTACCGAAGTCCCGGTACTTAAAACTTTCTCTCGCAGTTTCGCTGAGTTTGTGCCAAACACCACCCTGACCATCTCATCTTCCTCTGCATAAGCACAGTCCTTCACCCGTGAATATTTACCCGTGGCAGTTTGCTATTGGATTGCTGCTGACGGACGGCCTTATATGGGCAGGCACTAAATTACAAACGCCAGCGGCAGCCTGTCTATGAACTTAATTTAAAGTTTAGGTTTACATCGTGCTTTGTTTCCGAAGTAGCAGAACTCATGAATATGGTTGTATATGTCACTCGCTCGCTTCTTATTGTTTCGCTGCCTTCTCAATTATATAATGCATGTTTTCTTCAGCGCTTTTTGGGCCTCTTCCTGGTTTTCTACGTACTGCGTGATTACGTGGGAGGCGTGATGATGTCACACGAAACTCCGCCCCCACGGGTTTCAAGCTCATCTCCATTACAGTAAATGGAGAAAAACAGCTTCCAGTTATGACCATTACGCGTAGAATTTCGAAATGAAACCTGCCCAACTTTTGTAAGGAAGCTGTAAGGAATAAGCCTGCCAAATTTCAGCCTTTTACCTACACGGGAAGTTGGAGAATTAGTGATGAGTCAGTCAGTCAGTCAGTCAGTCAGTCAGTCAGTCAGTCAGTCAGTCAGTGAGTGAGTGAGGGCTTTGCCTTTTATTAGTATAGATAATATCAAATGCTCTTTCTGTGGTTTTTGCTGCTATCCAGATATCCATGCATATTACTTGCTGTTATTGTGTAGTGTCTATTCAAGTTTCAATGGCTCCTAATGTTTGAAGTTACATGTCAGTTTTTGCATGGTTCCCTCAGAACACCTAGGTGGGGCCTGAAAATTGTTTCAAGCTCAGATTTGTACCTTACAGAATATTAATATTAGAATTCCACAGTGACACAGCAGGTTGCAATACCACAGAAAACCTTTGGACTCAAAATGAGTTGGGGTGCTTCATATGTAGTTTTTATGATGTTCACATTGACTAGAAATTTGTCTTTTTATGTGTATGTAGTGTAGTTGCTTTGCCATCTCATGCTGAGTTGCTTGCTATTGTTTCACTGATGAGAGAATGTATCTTCAATGAATCTCTGATGGAATTGTGGTTTGGGCCTAAAAGTACTCCAATCTCATATATTATTTTTCATAATGTTATTGGTGTAACTGTTCTACTTTCATTTGATAAAGACTTTAGAATTAGCATTACATTTTTATTAACTCATGAAGTTACCATAACCATTCTTATGTTGTAGTGTGTACCTACCAGTTCTCACACACGTGCGAGTAGGAGACAGCTAAGGGGCCTAACTAATAGTAATTCTCTGCCAGACCAGGGGGCTTCGAGGTGTACTAATTGTCTTTCTCAATCCCTTGCAGACCATTCTTGGGAAATCCTGCATGGTTCCGGTGCCTCTGATGACGTTACTTCCAGTTACGGCGCCTCTGATGATGTCACTTTCTGTTTCTGGCACCTCCGATGACACCACTTCCAGTCCCGAAGACATCACTTCCAGGTCTGCCCTATTGATGATGTCATTTCCAGTCCTGATGACTTCACTTCCTGCCCTGGCTTTTAAAGTAGCTTTTAAAATCTTGCCACCACATCATCAGTTCTGTTTAGGGCTCAGTCTTGTGAACATCTCCCAAATATTTCAAGCCATTTTTGCAGACAAGGTATATTATATGGGTGGCTGCCCCAAACCTTTATGATGTCTTGTGTCTTTCTTATGACACAGTATTGCAGGCAAGCTTTCATTAGCCTGAAAACTGCTGTGTAATGAATTCATCAATTTCCATTGTTTAAGAGTTTTTCTACTGTGGAAGCCGGCCCGGACACAGACAGGCGGACACGTTAATGTCACCAAACACACGTTTATTTACACAGTCCATTATTTACAAGGTGCAGCAACCCCCAAAAGTCCCCAAAGTCCTGGCCACAACACAGTGCCTTCACTCCTTCTTCAGGCCGCCTCTTCTCCTCTCCTCCAAGACCTTGTCTTTCTCCTCCCGACTCCAGCCCTTGTCTGAAGGGAGGCGGCCCCTTTTATATGCACCCGGATGTGCTCCAGATGCTTCCCGGCAATCTTCCACCGGCACTCCCCAGTGGGGTTGAAGTACAAAGAAGCACTCCGGGTGTCCATGTTTGTCTTCCCCCCAGCACTTTTGGGTGTGGCAGAAGTGCCGAGGTCCCTGGCTCCCAATGCACAGGGGCGCCCCCTGGCGGTGACCATGGGCCCCTACAGGGTAGATCTTCAAAGCTCTGTACCTGTGGCCCCCAAAGGAACCAGGGTGGTCGCCCCCACGTGGTCTGAGGTGGACGTAAGCCCTCTTCCAGTCTTCCTAGGTGTCCCGGCCAGGTCGCCACCCCAGCCATCTCCAACACTACTTATTGTCCCACTAAATATTTACCAACAGCACATGATTCTTAAATGAATCATTAATGCTTAAGTTGCATTAATGAACACTGCTGTTCCTTCTTTTTCTTTGTTACACCTCCATTTTCTTTGCCTCCATTATGACACCTCAATCAGGCTGTACCAGACACTCTCCTAGTAACCGCCCAGTTATGCCATATCGCACTGTCAATAAAAGTAATATTTGAATGTATATCCCTAATACACCCTTGCACCAAAGTCAGAAAGTTTCCTGAAGATTAGCAGCAAATGAAACATCAGCCCCAGGGGAGGATTTGTTTTGTTGGGCGACTTTTACATTTAGCATTTAGGCTGAAACATGGTCTATGTCTTCGACTTTCATGTGGATATAGTCTGTCTGATGGAATGAAGTTTCTCTCTCCCTGTTGTCTCAGTTCCCTCTTCCAATCAAATATTTCAAGTGGGCTATTCTTTATCCCAAAAGGCCACGTGGGGATCTGGACCTTGTGATGTTACACAAAGGCCAGCTGTGCTAACCATCTAAGACAAGCTGAAAACTAATTAAGTAATTAACTATTGCCTTCTTTAAGAACAAAAATAAGGACAGCTATTTTAGAATTAATGGATTTTTATGATAATAATCTCTTACCGCATTCTCTATGGGTATTCTTTTCATGTAGGTATTCCCTATGGACATTTTTGTTATGTTCTTTTGCTCAAAATGTTTATTTATTACATTGTTACCATCCTGTAGGATTCTAGGACAAATGTTAGAGATTTTGTGTGCAGCAAGAGGAATGTTGTGTAAATTGTCTCTGCATACATATCATTGTAGATTAATCTCCTTTATAAATATTTTCTTGCTGTTTTTTCATTTAAAAATATATTTTATGGAGTTTCTTTTCTCAGTAAGCCCTTAACATAAACAGAGAACAGAACAGATGATAAAACAGTTTACTACAGTATTATGTCACCAAGAGGATGCTCACAAGTTTTTAAAAAGATGCATCAAACAAAATACCCCAGGCAAAGGGAAAACAATCCATCTTCTCAAAGGATAAAAAAAAACACGAGTCAGATGTGCTTCCTACACTGGGTGCATGGAAGACTAGCAAAATCCCAAGACCTGAAGGGATTTTAGAAATAGTTTTGCATTTCATAGATTCAACCATTTTTGAAATGCAGTATTCGAGTTTTGACAAAAATGGATGATGACATTTATCAATTGTCAAAAAGAAGCACCTTGTGATGGGAGACATTTAAATGTGATCCACAAAAAGAGATACCAAATGGGTTCCAGTTAATATATAGACAAATAAGACTCTCATGTGGCACCTCATCAAATGCTTTCTGAAAATCAAGATAAATAATATCATATGCTCCACTTCGATCATATCCCTTTTGTTGCTTCCTCATAAAATTCCAGCATGTTAGTAAAACATGACCTCCCTCTTCTTAACCCATCCTGACTGTTCAGCAAATCTTCTGTTCTTGTCATGTGCTGCTCAATCTTATCCTTAATAATTCCTTCCATTAATTTACCTCTGATGAACGTTAAGCTTACTGGCATATAGTTGCTTTTATATATAATGTGACGATAAGCTTTCTGGCCTATAGTTGCTTTTTATATAATGTGATATTTGCCATTTTCCACATATGGGGTCTTCATTGTTGCACTTTGTATTTCAAATTGCACCACACATTCTCCTTTGTGGACAAGTCAGGAGTGTAGGCAGGCCTGTCATACACTGCCACCCTCTTCCCATGCAGTCATGTCTTTTTAATGTGTCTTGCTGATGTTACCTTGAAGTCATTATATGTTGCTCTAAAATCTGTATGTATTGTTTCTCATTAATTGTGCCTTCACAGAAGTGCAATTTGCCCTTGCCTGGGGCACTAACTCCATCACAGGTGCTGGTTTCTGGACTTATAGCTGATAACAGTCTGGATTATCCTTTTCTTCTCTGGTCTGGAGAACACAATTTGCATTTATTCCAAAAATGACCTGAAATATTGATTTGTCCGACCACAATACACGGTTGCACTGTGTGATGGCCCATCAAAGATGACTCTGAACCTAGAGAAGTCGACAGCACTTCTGGATACTCTTAACATATGGCTTCCTATTTGCACAGTAAAGTTGTAACTGGAATTTGTGGATGTAACTAATTATTGTGTTACTTGATAAAGGTTTTCCAAAATTGTCTTGACCCCATGTAGTTGTATCACCTATTGATGAATGACAGTTCAATGCCACCTGAGGGATTGGAGAGCACAGGCAGTTCGCTTAGGCCCATTACACACCAAAATTTCTCCAGATTCCTTGAATCCTTCAATTATTATGCACTGTTCAGAGTAAAATACCCAAATCCCTTCTGATGTGTCTTTGAAAAAACATTGTTTTTAAGCGCTGAATTGTCTTCTCAATCTTTTGTTGGAAAGTTGCAGATCCTTATTCCTTCTTTTCTTCTGAAGGACAAGGTCTTTCCTGGAGGCAGCTTTTATACCACAGCGTGACCTCAGTCACCTGTTGAACATCATCTACTTCACCTCATATCTTTACTTTCTTTTTTTAATTCATTACTATCCCTAAATTGCCCATCTCAGCTTTTTTGGAATGTGTTGCTGGCCCTCAGTAAAAAGAACGGATATATAAATATTATGAGAAAATGAAGTTGACCAGACAGAACATTAAATATCTTGGTTTTATACTGTTTGTGATGGATTACACATTAAAGTAAATTTTGAAATCACTGCTTTCTGTTTTAATGTGCATTTTCTATACCATCCCAACTTTTTCCGAGCTAGTGTTGTAGTAAGCTTGTGGAATTTGCAGATTACACCAAATTGGAGGGATATAAAACACTGAAGAGTCAGAAAAAACAATTTAGAAAGACTTAGGCAATCTTAATAGCTTTTTGAACCATTGAGAATGCAATTTCATGCATAGAAGGAACATACAGGCTGAAGAAACATTAATTAAAAATTATAAGAAGGTGATGACATGACATTTACTTCTTTTAGGAGGTGCGACAAATTTGTTTTATAGATGAATAATGTATAAGTGTATATCATAAAACTGCTGAGGAGCACTTACAGAGTACTGTGTGGAATTCTAAGAAAAGGACAAAGCAGAATCTATGAAGTGAACAGCAGTTACAGTTAAGTGGATCCTTGGATTAGAGGGCATGTCTTTCAGACTAAGTCAGCTCAATGTCTTTCGTCTTAAAGAATAAGAGCTACCTGCAGCACAACCACTTACCGTACATATTTGGTTTATTATTTTCTGGCCTCTTGAGCTACATTAATATTCACATTAGGGTTACCTTGTGCATTACAAAAAATATTGGTTAAAGAAAATTCCCTGATTCTGTATCGCTGCAGAAATCGTAATGAAAAGAAAAGATTAAGTTACTTCTGCTTCTAAAATTTGTTTCACCCTTTTTTTATGCTGTATTGTTTGGAGTTGCTTATACAGTGCAAGAGATGCTTGTAAGAGACTATTCTTTTATTAAATACTTGTTTGCAGTCAGAAACAGCTGTAACAATCCTGCTGTTTGTACTGTCTCTGTGCCCATGATGCTTGCTTCTAGGTAAAGTTTATTGAGTATTGGTAATGGTAATTAAATAAGATAACTTGCTAATACACTACTGTAATTGTTGAATTCAAGATGGTTTGTTGTTCTTAATATTGAGTGTTTAATCCTATCCATCCTTGTCATACCCAATGCAAATTTTAGCATCTTTAACTGTGCTTCCTCCAGCTCTGTCTCCTGTTTTTTGGTCAGTGCCACCGTCTCCAACCCATATAACATAGCTGGTCTCACTACCGTCCTGTAGACCTTACCTTTCACTCTTCCTGTCACAAATTGACACTCTTCTCCACCCATTCCACCCTGCCTGCACTCTTTTTTGACCTCTCTTCCTCAAGCCCCATTAATCTATACTGTTGATCTCAAGTATTTAAACTCATCCACCTTCACCAACTCTACTCCCAGCATCCTCCCCATTCCACTGACCTCCCTCTCATTTACACACAGGTATTCTGTCTTATTCCTACTGACCTTCATTCCTCTCCTCTCTAAAGCATATCTCCACCTTTCCTGTGTCTCCTTAACCTGCTCCCTACTCTTGCTACGGATCACAGTGTCATCAGCAAACATCATAGTCCACTGGGACTCCTGTCTAATCTCATCTGTCAACCTGTCCATCACCATTGCAAGTAAGAAAGGGCTCAGAGTCGATCCCTGATGTAATCCCACCTCCATGTTGAATGCATCCATCACTTCTACCGCAGACCTCACCATGGTTAAAATTCCCTCGTATACATTCTGTACAACTCTTTCATACTTCTCTGCCACTCCTGCCTTCTACATACAATACCACAACTCCTCTTGAGCCAATCTGTCACATGCTTTCTCCAGGTCTACAAAGATGCAATGCAACTTCTTCTGGCCTTCTCTATAGTTTTCATTCAAAACCCTCAGAACAAATATTGCATCTGTGGTGCTCCTTCCCAGCATGAAACCATACTGCTGCTCACTAATCATCACTTCCCATCTTAACCGAGCTTCCATTGCTCTTTCCCATAACTTCATGCTGTGGCACATCAATTTTACCCCCCTGTAGTTACTACAGTTCTGCACATCCCCCTTATTCTTATAAAATCAGTACCAGTACACTTCTTCTCCCCTTCTCAGGCATCCTCTCACTTTCCAAGATTCCATGAAACAACTGGATAAAATACTCCACTGCCATCTCTCCTAAACACCTATGTGCATCCACAGGTATGTCATCTGGACCAACAGCCTTTCCATTCTTCATCCTCTTAATAGCGATTCATACTTCCTCCTTTCTAATCAGTTGCACTTCCTGATTCATTATCGTTACATCATCCAGCCTTCTCTGTCTCATTGTTTTCATTCATCAACCTCTCAAAGTACTCTTTCCATGTGCTCAACACACCCTTCTTTCTTGTGAGTATGTTTCCATCTTTATCCTGTATCACCTTAACCTGCTGCACATCTATCCCAACTCGGACCCTTTGTCTAGCCAATCAGTACAGGCCTTTTCTCCCTCCTTAGTGTTTAACCTCTCATACAACTCATCATACACCTTTTCTTTAGCCTTCGCCACCTCTCCCTTGACATTACGCCTTATCTCCTTGTACTTTTGTCTACTTTCTGCATCTCTCTGACTATCCCACTTCTTCTTCACCAACCTCTTCCTCTGTATACTCTCCTGTACTTCCCCATTCCACCACTAGGTTTTTCTTTCTTCCTTCCTCTGTCTAGATGTCATACCAAGCATCCTTCTTGCTCTCACTCTAACTACTTCAGCTGTAGTAGACCAGCTGTCTGGTAACTCTTCACTGCCATCTTGTGCCTGTCTACCTCCTCCCTGAACTCAACCTTGCAATCTTTCATTTTCAACTTCCACCATTTGATCTTTGGCTCTGCCCTCACTTTCCTCCTCTTCTTGATCTCCAATGTCATCTTATAGACCATCATCCTATGCTGCCTAACTACACTTTCCCCTGCCACCACTCTGCAGTCTTCAATCTCCTTAAGATTGACCCTAATGCATAGGATATAATTTACCCGTGTGCACCTTCCTCCACTCTTGTATATCACCCTATGTTCCTTTCTCTTCTTAAAATACGTATTCACCACAGCCATGTCCATCCTTTTCACAAAATCTACTATCATCTGACCTTCCTCATTCCTCTCTTTGACACCATATCTACTCATCACCTCCTCATCTCCTCTGATCCCTTCACCAACATGTCCATTGAAATCCGCTCCAATCACCACTTTCTGTCCCTTGGGTACACTGTTCATCACTTCATCCAACTCACTCCAGAAATCCTCTTTCTCATCCATTGCACACCCAACTTGCGGGGCATATGCACTAACAACATTCATTATCACACCTTCAATTTCCAGCTTCATAATTATCACTCTTTTCACCTCCAAAACACTCTTGACATACTGTTCCTTCAGAATAACTCCTACCCATTTCTCCTTCCATCCACATCATGATAGAACAATTTGAATCCACCTCCAATCCACCTGGCCTTACTCCCCTTTTATTTAGTCTCTTGCATGCACAATATATCAACCCTCCTTCTCTCTATCATATCTGCTGACTCTCTCCCCTTACCAGTCATACTGCCAATATTCAAAGTTCCTTTCCTCAGTTCCACTCTCTTTACCTTCCTCCTCTCCTCCTGCCTCCAGACATTTTTTCCCCCTATTCTTCTCCTTCTTCGGCCAACAGTAGCATAATTTCCATCAGCACCCTGCTGACTAGCAGTACTAGTGGCAGCCGTTGTTAACCAGGGCTTCGACCAATCTGGTATGGAAATCTGTATTGTTGTCTGCATATTGATCTGGCAAAATTTTACACCGGATGCCCTTCCTGACGTAACCCTCCCCATTTATCTGTGCTTGGGACTTGCACAAAGAAACACACTGGTTTGTGCATCCCCTGTGGCTTGGTTCTCTTCAAATCTAATTACATGCATTTAAATGTTAGTAACATACTGTAACAGTGGATAATGAAGTCAGTAGGACAAAAACAAGTATGTTGTTTGTATAGAGGATTATAGTAGGAAGCTAAAAGCAGATCGCATTTTTCACCAAGAAACACAAAATAAAGGAATATGTAAGTAAAAAAAGGTGAAATTTACAGGATTTGCCATGTCTGAATTATGTAAACGCAATATGTACAGATAATATTATTCAGAACTTAATAACATGTAGCCTAATTACTACATGTGTGATCTTTTATGATTATATGTATTTTCTGTTGCAAATTGTATTCATTGTAGATGCCACATGGGTTGGACGGGCATTCCAGCCAGGAGAGGGGATGGTTCCTTGCCCGGATGAGAGACTCCCAGCTCGGGACAAAAAAGGGAGCAGTCCTGGAAGGAAGAGCCGGAAGGGATGGATGGACAGTCCATTGAAAGATAAAAATACCACTGGGGTTTTTTACTTCCCCAGCACGCTAGATGTCAGCAGCCTCAGATATCAGTGCCCAGTGGAGATCCAGCAGGGCATGCAGGGAGATGTAGTCTGGCAGAGCATCCCTGCTATGGTCACTAGGTGTCGCAACAGACCAATGCAGTGAAACAAGCTGCCTGCTGTGATGGACTTCCGTATTACCCGGAAGTACTCCCATCAGACAATCCCGGGTTCTCATTAAAAGGGACTGCACTCCCTTGGCCAGGCAAGTCACAGCTGGGAGGAAGAAGAGCAACATTCAACTGGAAAAGGGCAGTATGGTGGTAAGAGTTGGAAGGAGAGAGATTTTGTGGATATTGGAGAGAGAAACCTGTGTTTTGTGCTTTTGCAGCTGTGGAAAGGATATTGGTGAATAAACCAACCTTTATTTGAACCTGGGACTGTTTGTGGGTTTGGGGCTCGCTGACATTTTCATCACATCATATTCTCAGTGACACTTTCATGCATATTTTATAGATATCATGTGATAGACTGCTCAGTATATTCTTACTGTAAAACCAGCCAGTCAGTCTGGAGTCCTTTATTAACAACATTTGGTTCATCTTTCTGTGCCTAACAGACAGCTTAATGAGGCAGGCAGAATTTCATTTTAAGGAAGAAACTGTATAGAACTACATATCTCCTCTTTAGATTTGCACCCATTTATTCCTCCTAGGAATGTATATCTGGAAGGGGTGACTGTTCATTTTTACTGTGTTTATTGGCAAAGAGATAGCAGACTTCTTTGACTTGTGGTCACCTTCCAGGAGTGAGAGTTGGGTCAAGGGTTTACAGTTTCAGTTCTGGTTTGAGCTCTTCTAGCAAAGAGATATGAACAGATCTAAACAGATTCAGAGGCACTGGCAATTCTCCTACTCCTTTACAATGGCTTTCCTCATATTCCCAGAATGCTCAAAGAGCTGGACTGAATATTAACAAGATGCAGTCACAGAAGAATCTAAAAAAGCCTGCTCATTCTCTCCCCAGTGAAAAAAGCAATGTGCAACAACCAGCTTGAAGTGACTAGTTCCTGTCCAGCTGCCTTACAATAAAATAATGACATGTGGAGCATAAAGCATCCCCACTGTGTAGGAAATAAACAGAGAAAATGAAAAAGAATGCATTTGTCTTCTTTTGATGTCGTGTTGTGTATAATTGACATTGTGATAAACACAAGTCATGAGATTTGACGTTTAGAGTGATGATGGGATTTGAGATCTGACTGAGAAAATGTAGCCAGATAGGCTGGGATCATATCACTTAGACAGTCATGCATGTGCAAATGATCATACAGGATATAATACTTAAGCAAGCAATCGAAGGGCAGAGGTGAAAGGCTTTCATAATGCTAAGAAAAGGTCTGTGGTGGAAGTGGTAATCCAAACAAGTGAATTGGGCTATGTCAGAAAATATTACAGTCATTTAGTCAAGCAAAACCTGGTGGCTAAATAGAAATCATAAAGAGCATAAGTAGCCAAACACTAAAAAACCAAAAGAACACCTGAAAGGAGGCGATTGGCTTAAGGAGCTACTGTTCTTCCAATGAGTCCTTTTCCTTTGATAAACAAAGAGCAGATGCCGCCTAACATGTGACTCAAAACACCATGCATGACATCAACCAGTATGCATATGCAGCACATGTACCGCTGGAGACTTTGGGTGCTGTAGTAACAAATCCCAAAATGGCGCCAGTGATGAAGTCAACAATTACAACCAATACAACAATAAAAACAGTGTGCAGATTCTGACCTTCTGCGCCTAATCTACTATACTACCAAGCTGGAAAAGTTATTTTTTTTTGCTTTCATTTTTCCTTACCTGCTTGCTCTCCCATAAATGGAGAGCAACAGCTTGATATGAAAACCTTTTTGTTTGTCTCATCCAGATTCTTTGAGTTCATAATACACATGCTCTCTGTAATATTATTATGGTTTTTAACTTAACATCTAATTAAACACATAAAACTGTAAAATTCTGAATACATCAACATATTTTTAACTACTTACAATGTATTTTTCTGAATTTGCAAATGAGACAATTGAAATCTACGATTTTACAAGGTAACATGAACCTAACCTAAACAAATTCATCCCATTTGAAAGAACATGTGCAAGGCCAGATATCTAAATGGATTATCTTGTCCATTATTTCCTTCAGGTGTTTAACTGAGTGTAATGATTTCTATTTTGTTACTGCAGCTTGGGTACATTAATCCTGCATGACTGACGCATTCAGTGTTAAGGCACTTCCAAAAATGCAGTTATTACTGAATTCTTATAGCTGATAACACACAGCATCGCCCACTCTTAAAAGAGCAAGAAATGTCAGTTTACAGATATTTTGTATTGAAGCTTAACAGATCTTATGGCCAACCTACATTGAAGTCTTCTTATGGTAATCTCTACCATTTCCTGTCTACAGAATTCACTAACTGATTTAGATACTTAGTCCACAACATTTCCCTCACATGTTATCAGAATAAAATCAGTCAAGACTTGACAGCTTTAACTTCATCCGTTTTGAATGTGTTCAGTGATTAAGGGCCTTGGGAGCAACAAATACTGCAAATTACCTAAAATAACTTTGAAAGGTATGCAAGAATCTGAATAATTGACAATAGATCACATATTTTCTATCAATAATGTGCCTCATATGCATTTTCAGGGGTTTAACAGCCATCTTATACATTTAGCCAAGTTGCTCCCCAGATCGTTCTCCTTCACTATCCACAGGTCTGGGAATCCTTTGGGGTGAGACTCATTCTATGCATCTCAAATGGCTTCCCTCTTGAGCTCATCCTCTGCACATTCATCTTCACCAAATTACCCTCTGCCTTTTGCTTCAACCCAAACCACCTTAGCCTTTTTTTTCCATGCAGTAACACAACACAAATTACCTCCACACAAAGTCTTTCCCTTAACTCAGCATTTATTTTCCCCTCACTCTGTGACACAATACACATTCCTCTGATCATTCTCATCTCTATTCTTTCCAGTTTTGCTTCATGCTCCTTTGTCTTAATCCAATTGAACATTCTACTCCTCCCATTGTTTCATAAACGTTCGCCTTCACTTCAACAGAGACTTCATAAGTCAGAATGAGGAACATACCTTGAAATTTATTCTATGCACCACTCACCCTCAGCATCACTGTTGTAAGGTTAGCAGAATTTTGCTTTTTTATACTATTGTTTACTACTCTTACTACCAACACTAAGAACAGACTGCTTGATCAATCAGTCAGGCTTCAATAGGGGTCATTCCACCAAGATGGATCTATTTAGATTTACGACTGTTTAAAGCTACCAACCTGCCATCTGTTCTCATCTTGCCAGATTTCTCTTCTGCCTCCCACACAATCAATCATCAGATCCTGCTTGCCATCCTCTCTGACCTTGGCATCACTGGGTCAGTGCTCAAGTGGCTAGAGCCCTACCTCTCAGATAGATCCTAAAGTGTTTATCCTGGCAAGGAGAGATGTCGAGGATGGCCTTCTTCTGATCCTGGCTTATCCATCCATTCAGCACCCATCTCTGTTCGGCTCATTATCAATAAACACTTGCTAATTGTGTTTGCAGCCTTGGGGTGGTAATCGATGACCAGCTGTCCTCCGTTGACCATGTTGCAGCAGTCTCCAGTCCATGCAGATTCACTCTATACAATATCTGACAAAGTATGCAGCACAAATCCTGGTCCAGAATGTGTTCTTGTCACATCTGAACCACTGCAACTCTCTACCAGGATGTTTCACCAAGCCATTGCTGATAATTCAAAATTCAGTGAAACGCTTGGATCAAATAATGCATGCAGAAGTAGACATACTGTGCATTCAAAAGTATTCAGATCTCTTTACTTTCTACATACTTTATTGTGTTGCAGGTTTCATTTTAAAAGGATAGATTTTCCATTACGCCCATCAATGTACTATCAATAGCCTATAATGAAAGTGAAAGTGAAAACATATAGTATTTTCAGAAAGGTTTGCAAATGTATTAAAAATCAAACACTGAAATCTCTCATTTCTACTGTATAAGTAATCAGACCCTTTGCTTTGACACTCTACATTGTGGTCAGGTGCATCTTGTTTGAACTTGATTAAAGTCCACCTGTGACAAACTGAATTTATTAGACCTCGTTTAGAAAGCCACACACCAGTGTATATAAGGTCCCACAATTTACACGTCATGTCAGGACAAAAACCAGGCCAAGAAGTCCAAAGAACCACTCTGTAGAACTCTGCAATAAAACTGTGATGCAGCATAAATCAGGACAAGGGTATAAAACCATCTCCAATCTTTGATTGTTCCCAGGAACACAATGGCCTCAATAGCTATGAAATGAAAGAAGTGTGTAATCACCAGAACTGTTCGTTGAGTTGGCTGTGTGGCCAAAATGAGTAACTTGGAAATGAGAGCCTTAATCAGGGAAGTGACCAAGAAGTCAATGGTTACTTTAAGAGAGCTTCAGAAGTCCTCAGCTGAGATGAGAAAACCTGTCAGAAATTACTACTTTCTCAGCAGCACTCCATTAATCAAGCATTTTAGGAACTGTGGACAGCTCCCACTTGGAGTTTGCCAAAGACCTTTTAAAGGTTTTTGAGAAAATGAGGATAATGATTTTCTGGTTTAGATAGTCTAGAATGAGTTAAAAACTGAACCCTTTGAGCAGAACTCCAAGTACTTCCCCTGGAACTGCTCATCACCTGCCTAATACCATCCCTACAGTGAAGCATGGTGTTGGCACCAGCAGGGACAGGGAGACCAGTGAGAACTCAGGGATATATAAATGTTGCTAAATAGAAAGAGATACTTGAAGAAAACCTGCTCCAGAGCTCACACAACCTCAGAATGTGGCAGTGGTTCACTTTTCAGCACAGCAATGACCTAAAGCATAGATACAAGACAACACTAGAGTGGCCTTGGGGCAAGTCTCTGATTGTCCATGACCCAGCCAAAGCCCAGACTTAAATCCCATAGAACACCTCTGGAGAGACCTGAATATGGCAGTTTACAGACGCTTGACATCCAGTTTAATAGAGCTTGAGAGGATCTGCCAGGAAGAATGGGACAAGCTGCCCAAATCCAAACGTGCAAAGCTTGTGAAGACTTGCCAAGAAGACTGCAACTGCTGCTTAAGGGGCTTCTACAAAGTACTGAATTAACGGTTTCAGTTCAGAGATTTCAGTTTTTGATTTTTAATAAATTTGAAAACCTTTATCTATTTAAGATTAAATCTACAAAACAATAAAGTGTGTAAAATGTGAAGGTGTCTGAATACTTTCTGAATCTATTGTTTTAGTCATCTTACTGCATTTTGGAGACAAACTTGCTCATGGTACATCATCTTTTTGCATTGTCAATTAAATAAGGGCATTGTTGTTTTCCTTCATTTCTTCATTTTAATCTATAAATTTATTCTGCTAGCCTCCCATGTTTAGTTATTTCATCCATCCATTATCCAACCCGCTATATCCTAACTACAGGGTCACGGGGGTCTGCTGGAGCCAATCCCAGCCAACACAGGGCGCAAGGCAGGAAACACACACCGCATTAGTTATTTTATATAATTTATTTTTTTAATGTAAATTCTGTAAAATGCTTCTTGAAGCTAATTGTGTATAGATTGTTAACTTACTCGCTGATGCCAGACACGAGGTATTCCTGCTCAGTTTCACTACTTTTGAAACTTTACCCATTAAGAAAAATATGCTCTGTCTGCATGCTTATTTTCTCTAGTCTTAGAAGTTTTACCTAATTTTTAAGGTAAAACTGCAGTTATCAAAAAAATGCCACTTTTATTAAAAATACAATATGCATAAAGGAATGTTTCGTTTACTGACAAAATGTCAAAGGGAATCCAATCAGCTTTAAAAATTAGCATAAAATAACATTCCTTTCCAGGTAATTATATTGTCTTTGTTCAATCAAAAGCTATCTTTTTTATTCTACTAAGAGATCAATGCCCACACAAGTTATTTAAAATGCCTTCATTTAAAAAAAATAACTGAAAAAAAGCCTCTCAGTAAGTACTAACACGACACAAGTTAAGTTACTACTTTGCTTCTGCGTACACACTATTGGCAAGCTTATCACTGCCCAGCTCGACACTTGTTAAAATGAAATCACATACTTCAGCCACTCTGGAAATAAGCTTTTATCTGTAACATTTATCTAAGTAGCTAAGTGTGGCAGCTCAGCTAGTAATGAAAAGGAGCAAAGCAAAAGCAACATATATTTTACACTGTAAGGACAGAAAAAAATGGGAAAGGACAAAGACAACACATTTTTCATCTAGATTTCACCCTGGTGTAATACATACAGTATTAAGAAAAATACACTTATTTTCAATTAAATGTATTACATTTTATTTTATTTTAATCAGTGGAGTTGTCATATTCACATGGGTTTTTTTGCAGGTAATTTATTCCTATTATATCCCATATTCCAAAAGTGAGAAGGCACATGTTACCTGTGATATGTGAAAGTGTGTGTGTCACAACCCAGAGTTTGTCCCCAAAGAAACTGAAATAAGTGCTTGCATCTTGCAACTCTGTAAAGGAAAAAAGCATGTTTAGAAAACGATACAAGGATATTTCTGCAGATTAATCGAGTGGCACTGCTGCCTCTTGGGCTTGAATAGGTACTAGTGCACTCTTTACAGACTTTGGCATTATCCCTTCCTTTTGGTTTTGGAGAACTTGATAGAAGGCATGATGAGCTACTCTTCTTCAGACAGTGCAGGCAGATCCAATGCTACCTTGGAGATCTGGCCTTTATAGTTTATGGAAGGCTCACAAGTGTTGGGATACCAAGGGCTGCTTGGTAGAACTCTACCTTGGAATCAATGGAGCAAATCAAACATCACTCAAACCACAAAAGTAATTCAATGGGTTGGTCGGAAGTTACTACAGGGTGCGGTTTAAAACTACCTCCATGCCAGAGACCAGCTCAGTGTGAAGTTGGAAGCTGGCCCAGAGGCCAGTAATTATCTTGAAGTAAAAAGAGAAGAGAAAGGATAGGCAGCGAATGGAGGCTGTGAAGTGCATTCCTTTGACATGGGCAAGTGAACAAGTCACCCCATTGGACTGACTGGGAGGAAGAGTACAATGTGATACTAAGTGGCTACAAGAGTATATTTTGCTTCTTCTATGTTGCACTTTCATTACTCCCTTTATTTATTCTCTTATTACTTACAACAAAAACCTTTATTTTATTACTTTGGCATCCAAATACTCCACTTAAAATAAAATAATGTTCCTGTGATTTAAGTTCCTTAGTTTCCTATTCTCTCCACATTTGGTAAAAAGTGGAGAATCGGCTTGGACATCCTTTAGCATGACACATACAAAACCCTATCTTCTACAGTGATGCTGTCCATATTGGTGCCAAAATGATCTTTTGTCTACACAGGGCAGATAAAGACATTATGGTACTGGATGATATCTACAGTGACTTCAGTACTGTAATATTTCAGTCATTGAGGTCTAGTTTCTCTGCTCCCCCTTATTCTTTATATTCTAAATACAGATATGATTAGTCCTCAAGGCCAATGGTGTCCCATTATCCCCTCCATTTCTCTTGCACCAGCCCTAGCATTTTTCAAATTTATTTCCTCCAAAATTGAAACTACTGATGCTCTTATATGCAACTCTATGAAAAATAAGTGCTCGACCGCCACAAATAGCTTCACTCTGGAAGTGTGATCTTAATTCTTCCCTCCTCATCGCCTGGAAAACTATCCTCAACAGCATCTCCAACCTTCACCCTAATCTTCCAAGTATCTAAGTGAACAACATATTCAATTCATATTCACTTACAATTTACTCCTCACAAACGTTATGCTATGTGTATGGCCGCTTATCCTAATCAGAATACTGTATTAATCCCAAAAGAAATTACTTATGTTACAACTGTGTTGATAGATAAAGGCACAGGTAACACAAACAGCAAATAAAAAAAACTAGCCGACCCGCGGCGTAGCATACGCCACATAATTATTCATTGATGGGTGAACGCTTCCTGAAAGACACAGTTGTCCAAATGGGGTGGGTTTGAGGATACGACTGTGAGTGAATCAAAAGATGGAACTCTGGAGAGAGCATCATACAATTGTCCGTGAATGAAAACTGGTTATGCGAAGTTCGAGAGCAACAGTTTCGTCAATGACATTTTTCCAGAAATATCCAACTGATAGAAACAGTTACCTGATGCAGGAATTTGTATAACATTGAAAGAAGTGTCATTTCCATGAAATACATCTGAAGAGTTGCATGTGGACTGCAGCAGAGACGAAAGCGACTGAGGCTGTGTTTGGTGTGGTGTTTCGTGCGGGCACATAAGCAGGCAGTGCGCATGCCTCGAGAGCGAGGGTGGACGCGGGAGGAGGGTTAGAGTTGGTGGGCAGGGCTCTGTCGTGCGTTCCCCATGACTCGGGAGGAGGATTAGAGTGGGCGAGCAGGGCTCTGTCGTGCGTACCCCATGGTCGGGCGACTTGGTTGATTATATATATAGACAAGCAGCCGGAACCGAAAAGAACAATGAAAAGTCAACGTGGCTCAGAGGTGCATGTGGACTGTAGCAGAGACGAAAGCGACTGAGGCTGTGTTTGGTGAGGTGTTGCGTGCGGGCACATGAGCAGGCAGTGCGCATGCCTCGAGAGCGAGGGTGGACGCAGAGGAGGGTAAGAGTTGGGCGGCCGTGGCTCTGTCATGCGTATCCCATGATGCCAGAGGAGGGTTAGAGTTAGCGGGCGGGGCTCTGTCGTGCATATCCCATGGTCTTAGAGTTGGTGGCCGTGGCTCTGTCGTGCATATCCCATGGTTGGGCGACTTAGTCAATCTATACTAATAAACGGCAAAGCCCTCACTCACTCACTCACTCACTCACTCACTGACTGACTGACTCATCACTAATTCTCCAACTTCCCGTGTAGGTAGAAGGCTGAAATTTGGCAGGCTTATTCCTTACAGCTTCCTTACAAAAGCTGGGCAGGTTTCATTTCGAAATTCTACGCGTAATGGTCATAACTGGAAGGTATTTTTCTCCATTTACTGTAATGGAGTTGAGCTTGACCGCCGTGGGGGCGGAGTTTCGTGTGACATCATTACGCCGCCCACGTAATCACGTGAACTGACTGTCAACGTACTATGTAGAAAACCAGGAAGAGCTCCAAAATACGCTGAACAAAACATGCATTATATAATTGAGAAGGCAGCGAAA
>JANRMT010062813.1:42703649-42751253 GCA_026402145.1 Polypterus bichir lapradei | reverse complement strand
CAGCCCTTGTAAAGGAGCCACTTCAGGCGATTGTGTAGCACTGCCGTTGTTCTTCTTCTGGCAGTCTTCAATCCAAATCCCTAAAGCAGATTCCATCCAGACTACTGCCTTATTACATCCACTTACAACTCGTTTTGCACCCTGGTTAAAAGGACGCTGCAGCCGTAGATCTTATATTCCTTTCCTACTTTTTAAATAAAAAGAATCGTAGCCTTCAACAAATCCAAAACGTTTACCTTTTCGGCAATCGTTAACATCTTCTTCTTGAGCTTGGGCACGGCACCTGAAGCAGTAGCAGATTGTTTTGGAGTCATAATGAAGGGCTTGACTATGCACAAAGATAAACACTAAAGAGCACAACTCTTTACACAGCGAAGCACGTTGATGCTGAATGAGCGAGATGAGACTTCCTGGTTAACACTGCATTCAGCACGCAGGAGCTCAACTGCGTGCTCTGATTGGTTAGCTTCTCAGTCAGGAGAACTTAACTGCGTGCTCTGATTGGTTAGCTTCTCAGCCATCCGCCAATAGCGTCCCTTGTATGAAATCAACTGGGCAAACCAACTGAGGAAGCATATACAGGAAGTAAAAAGACACATTGTCTGCAGAACCCGCGTTATATATTTAGTTATGCTTTCATATAAAATCCGCGATAGAGTGAAGCCGCGAAAGTCGAAGCGCGATATAGCGAGGGATTACTGTACAAGCATATACTGTATTTAGAGCATGCTGTATGTACATAATTTTGACTTTATTTGGTTCTTCTTTTACTTTATATGTTAGTAGACAAGTGGGCAACATGGCATTTTATTTATTATATACAGTGGAACCTCGGTTCACGAATGTCTCGGTACACGTACAACTCGGTTCACGACCAAAAAGTTCGCCAAACTTTTGCCGCGGTTCACGACCACACACTCGGTATACGAACAAGCCAGTTTCCCTTTCGGTTTGTGCGCGCCGATGATTTCCGCACGTGTTGCATTGTTCTCGGTCAGAAGTGCCTGCCTGCCTGCGAGAGAGAGAGAGAGAGAGAGAGAGAGCGCGAGCGTGTGCGTCTTGCAGCTGAGCAGGGAGCCTGGGTGTTTTGTGTCAGTGTTATTCAATGTTTTTACATTAGTTTACTATTACACTGTGCATTCTATGGTGTAATTAACTATATTTGTGCTTAATCTTTAAAAAAAATATATTTACATACAGTTTGTACGGTCTGGAACGGATTAATTGTATTTACATACAATCCTATGGGGGAAATTGCTTCGGTTCACAACCAACTTGGTTTACGACCAGAGTTTTGAAACGAATTATGGACGTGAACCGAGGTTCCACTGTAAATGATTTCACAATAGTTAAAAATTGTCAAAAGAATTTTGTAAATCTTTTTACTGTAAATCTATTTCCTATCTGGTCACTCAGTTCAGCTTTATGGGAACTGGAATCAATCCTGTCATCACTGGGCAACAGGACACAACCAGTTAGCCAGTCCAGTTTAGGAACACAATTTAGAAAGACTAATTAACCTGGCATGCACTATTCTGGGATGTCTGCGGCATCACTGTGTTTGCCTATCATGAACACCTAATAAATTAAGTAAGAAACATAATCCTTCCATTGAAAAGTTTCTTGACCAACACTTAACATATTTCCAAACATAATACTCAAAAAATTCTCCCTATGATTTTGTGAGTCTATACCAAATGTAACAACCAATCTTAGAAAGTTCATTTTAAATTCTCATAAATGTCGGCTTAATTTCAATAGAATTTCAGTTTCTCTTAGTTACTTAGATTATGGTATAGTCTTTTACCCCTGCTAAGTTAACATAAAAAGCATGGACTGTTAGATTAATTTGCAAATAGGATATAGATACGCAGTTTTCTGTCCATTTCCATATGAACATTTGAAAGTATGACTGTATGACCAAACACAGAGAGAAAAGAAACAAGATAAGTAAGCTTTAAACAGAACTATCTTTAAACAAGAACTTTTCTTTCTTGTAAGATCAATTTTTCTCTATTTTTGTTTTTTGAATTTTTACTAAAACTTTTAAAACGAAGATATTTGGATTGTGGAATTATTTGAAAATGTCTCACACCATTGCCTGCACTTTGGAAATTTTGAAAAAACGTAGCTACACCTATTACTCCACAACATTTATTTCTCATTGCCTTTAAAAATCTCTCCTTAATCTTTGTCGTGCTTAAATCTTATTTCACTTTAAAAATGCTGTTATCTCTCTGCTACACAAAGATTTAAAGGGTGGTGTGGAAAGACCCTAACAATATTAAAGCCAACAGGAGGGCAGCCACTGCTTTGTACGCCTCCTCTCTGTGCAGCACAGAGATAAATTCTTAAAAGAGAGTTGCGTTAGGAAAAAAATAAAGTCTGCAAATTTGAGTTATCAGAAATATCATTCCTAGAATGAATAAAATAAAAAAGTTATGCAGTGTTGTATCAAAACTGCTAATGAGACAAAGCATATCCGACCTGAGAAACTGAAAATTTTATACCTAAGAATTCTGATAGTCTGGAATGATGTCAAATTTTATTTATTTAGCCTGACCTCTTAACAATCAAATGAAGGCAATATATGCTTCATCTCAGAACACATTATCTTCTGAAAATATCAATGATGGCTTATCCCGTGAGCTGTGAGTACTGTCCATTTACTTGACTCTATCCGAGACCTGAATCATTTAGCTACAAAAAAATGAAGCAAATGACAGCAGAAGAGATGCATGCTATTCTCATGCTATAAGCTTTCTGCTCTTCTTGTTTCCCTTTTTGACATACTGTATAATACACGCAATAATTTATTTTCAGGCCTGCACAATTCTATCCACACTTACAGGGAGCTTTTATGTGCAACATCACCAACAGATATATTAAAAATGGCACATGTGTTGGTATACGCTAGTAAGAATTTCATTGTACTCTTTCAGGTGTATAAACCTATTTACTTCTAAGAGCCACACTCTGATAAAATGTAAGATATAGACTCTCTTTATTTGTAGATATAAGACTGAAAATTTTATACCAACAATGATAAGATATAAACTATAAAAATTATGTACCTTGATTTTTACACTACAAAAAGACTATTAAAAGAACAATTTATTATTGTCAGTTTGTCAGATTAGTCTGTTATGACAGTACAATTATTTTAAAACACAGCAGCAAAGATTATAGCTAAGGATAGGAACTATGACTGCTCACCTAAGATTCTTAATTTTCTCAGATAACTATAATTAAGTATAAAGCTGGTATAAAAAAACAAATTCACCCTTTTGACATAGAAGCTCATTATAATGTAACCAGGGCCTGCGTCAATATGTGAAACCATTTTTATTTTTGTGTTCCTTGCACAAAAGTATAAGTATAACCACCCTGCAAATCATTCCACATAGACTGTGACCTGCAGGGGTCATAGCAGTGCCCCAAACCAGAGATGCAATTGCACAACACCAAGTCCTGGGTGCAAATAACAGTTTATTAGTAAGGAAATACCTCTCAACAGGCTCTTCTTCCCAATACACAACTGAACAGTCAGCAGTTTCTCTTCCCTGTATGTTTCCCACTTCCTTCCACTGTTCTCAACATGCCTTGTCCACTTCCTCCCATCTCCAGCTCTCTGGGAATGTGGAGCAGCTGGTTTTACATTGGACCCAGGAATAATTCCCAGGTTCCAACATAATGCCTCGGAAGCCAGGTATGGCGTGATCTCCTTAAACAGAAGGTGACCTCCCTCTGCATCTCCACCTGGTGGTACCCAAGTACCCCAGCAAGGCTGCTCACCAGGACTACAACTCCAATGCTGCATTGCGAGTGCACCAATGGGAGCCTCAACCGAGTAATGCTGCCACCCAATGTATCAGAGGGTTATCTGTTCACATTTCCCTTCTGACCTTCCAATCTGACCGGGTCACCCATCCATCCCCGACCTTCTGGTATAAACGTGTTCCAGCCAGGTAAGAACCACACATATTGTGTCTCCTGTGAGATGACAAACTCAACATTAAAGCCCATTTAATATCACTTATACAACAACAACATGTATGTTGTAGCACATATTCATACAAACAATGTAGCTCAAAGGGCTTTGTGAGATGTCAAAGAGAAAATTACAAAGAAAGAGAAACAATGCTTTTATACTGTAAAAACACCTTTCTTACCCACAGAGCTGTAATAGTCTTTGTATCAACACAATTCATTCCCATAAATTATTTTAGTAGTTTAACATGGTCTTTTTTTTACTGAACACATTTTGAAATACAGAAATTAAAAACTATGAGTTGTGAACGTGTAATCTGGAAATAACAAACATACAGTATTTGTTTTTACTCTAGCACTATGGTTTATTAATTTCCTCATACTTTATGTGAGCAAGAAAGAAAATATCCAGTAAAAGGTTTTAAAAATGTAATGCTGATATTTTGTACTTTGTTACTAGCCAGCTAAATCACACAACAAGGACACAACAAAAATTCTGGAAAAAATACTAAAGATTAAAAATTCAGCACAATTTAAAAACGTTAAGTTATAAAAATACAGTTTAGAATATTAAGCCCAGAGATAACAGAACTCACTTGGACCCACAGTACAGCATACATAATCAAAAAGATACAACAGCATATCAACTTTTTGAGGAGGCTGAAAAAAGCTGGACTTCCATTTCCCTTTCTTACACAATTGTGTGACATTGACAGCATCCTGAGATGCTGTATAACTATCTGGTATGGAAACTGCACTCTCTCTGATTGACGAGCACCAGAGTGTGGTGATCAAGACAACCCAATTTGTTATCAGTACTTCTCTGCTGACACAGAGTCTTTCTTAAAGAAGGAGTATTTACAGCAAGAGGGGTGTCAGTAGAGCGAATGCCATCATTAAACAGCCCTGTCACCCTCTTAATAGTCTCTTCACTGCTTTCTGGAAGATGGCATCACATCCCAAAAGTCAAAAACACTGGACTCAGGAATAGCTTCCTCCCGCAGATTGAATTTTAGACAAAGCACAGGCTGAGCACCCACTGTTATATCATCGTGACTGTTTAATTGATAATGTGTCCTGTATGCTTGTGATACTGTATTATGATATGTTTTAATTTGCAACAATGACCTGCTGGAAGAAAAAATGTTTTGTGTACAATTGCATAAGTGCAGAATGACAATAAAAAGTACAGTACAATAAATAAATAAATAAAACCTCTTGCAGTTTCCATCTGGAACTCCCAGCTTCCAGCACCCATTAAAGTTCTCAGTTCACATCATATAATATCTTTATACACATACAATGCCTTTAATGGGCCCTCCAATAACATTCATGTTTTAGACTTAATCAAGACATTCAAAATTTTGTACTTGTTACAAAATTAATTGGACTTAGTCCTCCCTTTTGCTTTGCTAAGACCCATTTCTATGCCTCCTCCTCCTTCTTTATCCCTGTAACTAATAGTTTCACATATTTATATATATATATCTCTGCCTTAGTTGCTGATACTGTATATAGCCTAACAAGACAAAGAGTCTTCACTATCTGCTCATCAAACTGTAAAGCACTAGAGAATTTACCCAAGTCCCTGTAGGTGCCATATGTGTCTCCTTGAAATACCTGGCACTTTTTCCACATGTTCTGGCATGTTTCTCTTTTGGTGTTACATATGTCAGTCTTATTTGCCTTTTTTAAAAAACCCTCTAATTACCTCAAATCTTTCTTTTTCTTTACCCACTTGTCATGTTTCACTCAGGGTGTGTGTTAAGTAGCTTCTGCTTATTTTCCTTTGCTTTGTCTTCTTTGTTTAATTTAAGGTATTACTTTTCAAATGTGTATTGCAATTATTAGTATAATTTAATATCTATATGTAAGGAGTTGTTCTCTCATGTAACTTACATTTTGTAGGTGGAACCCCAACAGGCTGGATTACCCTGGTGTGACCAATGAAGGGCCACCCTTAACCTTCATATTGTGTGGCTGGAAAGTGGATCCTTCAATGGTTCATTGTCATTTTTTTTAATACATTTCTTCATAAGCACTGTTTTTTCTGGATTCTGCATTTTTGCTTCTCTTTTATGGATGCTGCCATTTGGAGTGCAATTTGGGGTTTGTTTGCTTTGGGTAGCCTTTGAGGCAAACTCTTTTTGCCCTTTTGTCACTTTTTGTGCATTATGCATTTATAAAAAATAAAAGTCTTCATTTATAAAGACACCGCTCTGGGATTAGTCCTTCCTAGATACAGGTTTTATACTCCTTTCCTCTAAAATATTTGTGTATCTCACAGATGTTAAGATATCTTTGGAAGCCAGTTCCACATTTTAGGCCTGAGTAGGCCAAAGCCTTCCTGTGGAGTTGTAAGGCCAGACTACCTCGGGTGAGGCCAATTCTAGGTTGGCTGAGAAGGCTTGGCCTGGCTTATGAAGCTTTTAGGAAGGCTCACTCTTTTTAACTATTTAAGTGCATTCAATATCATAACACTACTCTACACTACCTCTTCAATCTCACCAAAGTAAATTGGTCTGTGTTGATACTCCAGCACTAAACTACTTACTACTTCTTTCTGGAAGGTCTACAAGCCTATTACATTTAACTTCCTTCTACAGTATCATTTATCTTGAATTGCCTGTGTCATGAATAAATTAGACATTTTAGCAAATTAAATGAAAAATGTACTACATCACCCTGGTTGTTCAAATCCTGTCTCTCAGTTGTCCCACAATGCAGCTTTCCCTTCACTCTTGATGTTAATCATTTCTGTGGTGCAGTTTAATAATGACACCTTTTTCCTTTCTTTACCTGTAGATTGGGTTATCCTACAATATCTATTGTTGAATCAGATTAGGATGAAGTTGGTTGGGCTGTTATACTATGATGTGGGAGAGACCTTAGAAGAAATTATTTGCATGGCTTTATCTATCTATCTATCTTTCTAAAATTAGTTAAAGATTTCTGAAAACAAGAAAATAATTAAGCACTACAGTTTGCATGAGAGCTTAAAAGAGTATTTCTAGAAAAGGTAAGGAGGCATTCAGTTCTAGTAATGTTTTCAGTATAATAGAAATAAGTCCTAATTACAGCTGATATATAACATTCAACGTTTACAATGCTGTTGAGTATGATGGGAATCAGAGGAATAACAGTAAAGGGCCCATTTTTATTTGATCTGGAGATCCCACAGGAAGAAAAACTTATTTTATTTAGTGAAGTAAACAGTTAATACATTTATATCCTGTGCAGAATTTGATTTTGAAGGGTATGTGCATGCCCACTATGTCATCATGCCTACTGAACTTAAAGAAGAGATAAATCTTTTACTCTCTGTTTAAATACAATATAGACCATAAATACATTAAGAAAGAGCGAAGTGCAACCCAGCATGAATAAGCCATTATGTTGGAATGACATTGGCAGTTCAAATCAATGTCAGGACCTTTTGAGTAAAGTGGCATTGACCTTAACCCGCTGTGCTTGCCCAGCAGGCTCCTTCAGACAGTTTCAGGTGAAGCTACATAGCCATTGTCCTGCTTTTGTAGGCTGACAATAAAAATCTCTAGGAATGGCTACATATAGAGTATAATGGATTGCACTGTTTATGTGTAGTCATCAACTATATTAGGATAATCAATAAAAAGTGCCATTAGAAAATACCTGAGTAGAATTATTGATATTTAAAATGAAAAGTAAGCTAGAATAAAATAAATAACTGAAAAACTGTTTCAGCTTTTTTTGTGCATCAAACACTTCAGTTTTACATTTAAACAGAAGATGCTAGTAAAGACTACAAAAATAAACACCAAAAATGTAATCAAATCTAAATAAGAATATTGTTTTGTAGGGTTCATAGCATTACCACATTATAGTATTAGCTGCATATTAATTAAAAATGAAAGTTATCCTGAGCAGTGACCATGAGATAAGAGCAAAGGGGCAGGACAGGAGAACTATTAAGCAAAATGAACCTGACCCTGTCTGAAAATTGATCAGAACTTTAATCACCAAGGAATACTTGAAAATGCCAAGCTTCTGCATTTTATACCTGAAAGCCTCATGACATCACCCAACATGTTGCATCCCGGTCTCGTGGTGCCAATGGGAGGATGCTTCTTGACAATTGCTAGGCAAAATGGTGGTACCCAATATGGCAAAATGGAAGAACAAAAATGTTCCAATGACCAGTCTGAGCAATTCATAAGTTTTGAATTTATTTCTAATTTTATTGGAACAATTAGCGCTTCACCTAATTACACCTCCTACCCTGGAGTTGAATGGACCTCCTTCTGTGCACGTCACCACTAGGACCCCTGCTGCCTAGGTTGCCTACATAGCTGCCTGATTAATAACCCAACAAAACAAAAGTGAAATTGAAAATGACATGATTCAAAACAGAAATTGACCAAAGGCAGAAAATCATTACATTACCATGCTCCTTTGTACACTTTGTTACTTACAGAATAACCTTTTCTAAATTCACAAATCTTTTAGGTGATAAAGTGAACCCTACAAATACCTTGATTAATTTGTACTCCGGCCTTTTGGGTCCTTATTTGAGATTTAGGCATGACTCCTAACTATCTAATCTGGCCCACAGTGTGTCAATTATGTCAATTACCAGAATCCTAAGGCATTAGCTAAATTTACCAGAACGGTCTCCTCAGTCTTTTTACGAGCACAATGTATTCCTGAAAATCTACTCATAAGGTGAGCTTTCATAAGATGAAATTGAAAATCACCATTAATTTCAATTAGAAAAAATGTGTGAATTCTTGAGTCTCAAAATAATTCATTCTAAAATAACACCAAAATAACAACAATAACTACAATGAACACAGTAGTTATTGAAAACATTTTGTAGTGGCATTTTTCCCTAATGGCTCAATAAGCAATGTTTTCTATATACAGTACAATTAAGGCTCAATTGTAGCTTCTGTGAACTTGCATTGCAAAGAAAGCAAATATGATTCTCATTGTTTATGTGCAGCTTATTTGTCCTTTAACATTAAAAAAGGAAAACAAGCAGTAACTGTACAATAAAGACAAGAAGAAAATGTCATCAATATCACACTCACAAAACAAATTGAGTACAAATAGAAGAAGCAGGTGAGTAAGAGAGTGGAGGAGTAGACAAAGATGAAGAGGAAGATAAAAAGCCAATCCATTTTGCCTCATTCTCTTCAATTGCTTTGCAAGGACAAGAGATGCTAGGAGTACATAGCAAGAGCCCAGATGCAGTAGCAAGTGGATCGGATGCACACAAGTGCCAAAAAAGATGCCTCGACTCATAAATGGGTATTAATTGAAACCCCTTGTAAACGTGGAAACTTGTAACTCAGAACCTCATATCTCAGGGAATGGGGAATGTGAGGGTATCTCTTCTCTCCTGTGTAGCTTAGAACACTTTTAGGCCATTTCTTGGACATGGGAGATGAATTCTGCTCCACTGATTCTTTTTTATTCTTGAATAAAAACTTCTTTACTAACCCAGATACCTATCATAACCTCTAATTATATCCACAATCAGATTTTCATACAAACATTTAATTATGTTACTCATAAATACCTTACCATGCTCATGACAAATAGAATTTTCTGTAAATATCTGATGTAAAAATGTTAATTAAAATGTCTCAATTCAAAGCCACAGAAGACTGGTGTCTATTATTGGGTACAAGGCATGAAACAAATCACCAGCCCAACATTCACATCTTTGCCATGTGGAAGAAGAATACTGAATACTTGAAAAAAATCCCAAGCAGACACAGAAAGAACATATAAACTCCATACAGATAGACCAGGCACGTGCAACTGGTACACCGGGTTCCAAGGTAAATACAGTTTATGTAATTGGGAGATTTTTTTTTTTGTAATTTTTTTTTAGTTAAGTTCAAAATAAATTCCTATACATGAAACATTTCCAATTTATTTAAGAGCTGATATTAAATATGTAAATTGACATGCAAAGTTATGAATGGCTTTATCTTTCTTTACCCTATAGAACCTTTTAACACTTACATGCCAAATCTCACAAGTATCAGCTTTTAAACCCCGCCTGAACACTCTCGATTTTAACAGACAGTGATTCCTTTAAAGCTCTTGGCTTTGGAATGGAACTCAAGGGTGGGTGGGAGAAAATTATATTAGCAGGGGCAGACTCCAGTTTCAGACCTGTCACATTTCACTCCAGTTATTCATAACAGCTACTTTTTATATTAATAAAACAAATACAATGTAAAATTAATTTCTGGTTCATATATCCTTGCATTTCAAAAGTGGGAACAGTGGGAATCTTAGTGTTATAAAAAAAATATTTGTGTCAGTGTCTGTAATTAGTGAGATAAGGCGTCAGTTATTCACTAAAATGTCAGTGAGAAGTCTCCTCTTATTAACACTACACAAACAAAAATTCTATGCACTTGTGCTTGTGGAAAATTTGATAGAAAATTTCTTTGCCCTCAACAAATTTTAGGTCTAAACCTGTATCAAACATACTAGTCATGAGGAAAATCACCAAGTTTCGGTTAACATAGAGTTTTGTGAAAGTGATGCAAACATTTGTTTTGGTTGCGATTTTGCAATTGGGTTTTTAAAAATATTTTGGGGTGGAAAACAAGAAGTATTATTCCCTAAAGCCTCATTAACATGTGTGTGTTTACCTGTGATTTTGCATCTTAGTAACACAGGAAATTCAAGCACACCAGTAAAAATCACTTCAATTTTATGGCTCACCATGGAGGGGAGCAAAACATCTTTTTTATATGTAACATTCTAAATATTTTCTACATAAAGACACATCAAGATGCACCATTATGCTCACTACACAGAAAGCTCGGTTCCACCACCATCAGTTAGCAACCATTCTTTCCTCTTGCTTCCTGCAAATGAGGCTAAGGCTATCCACGCTTAACTAAATGTCTACACATGACAGGAAATGTGTCTGGTGTTTTTCTTACTAGAGATCTTTATTTAAGTACTAAATAGAAGACAGATGCCTGAAGAATTAATGCAGAAAAATGCTTCTAAACAGTAACAAAACACCTTTCCTCAATGGCACAAATTCAGTTAGTTCTGAAAATCCATTTGTTTCACAAACTTTTTCCAAAGCAATTGTGAATCAAATGTTTGTACATCATTGCTAGTTATCAAGGAAAACGGCAAAAGACAAAATAAACAATTATTGAATTTGGAAGAAATATTCATTTGCAAAAAGACTAGTAGAAGTGCAGCCATTTGACTATGTTCAAGTGTTAGAAGTCCCTTGAGACTCAAGTCAACAAAAAGAGATTACACCATGTCTTCTTTTTTAATAAACTAAATCTTGTTAACGTCAAGAGTCTCTTGGGCCTGGAATCCTAAGTAAATACGGTTAACCCTGAATGTCTCTCAGGATTTAGCTGTTATAATCTAATAAACACCTTTACGTTCAAATAACCCTCAGGACAGTATTCTGCTGCCATCTAGTGAATAAAATAACATTACGCTGTACAAAAAACATTAATATTTCTATGCATTTTGATACTTTCTAAGTTAACTCATTAATATACATGAGTAGGGTGGAGTGTTCAACCAAAACACAATAAGTGATGTGTGCACAGGACGCTGTAAAGTCAGTTTAGAATCAACTGAAACTGAACCATTAGTTGATAGTAATGGCAATGCGAATTGGTCATAAGACATTAAGAATTCTTTGCATTTATATAGCGCTTTTCTCACTACTCAAAGTGCTAAGCAATTGCAGGTTAAGGGCCTTTGGTCAAGGGCCCAACAGAGCAGAGTCCCTATTGGCATTTACGGGATTTGAACCAGCAACCTTCCGATTACCAGTACAGATCCCTAGCCTCAGAGCCACCACTCCAAGACAGATGCATAAGGCACTATATGGCCGAACCGGTGTTCTATGCCTGATGAAATTTGTCAACTGAAGATTTACCATGGTACAAATAGGCAACATATCAAAATGATTGCAACCAAGTTGAAGGACAAGAAAGATGTTTGCCCCTAAGTACTGTTCAACATGCAGCAACTGTTGTTCCAGTCGGAGGAAATGTGGAAGTCACTAAAGCCTTGGGCTGTGGTAGCCTACAGTAACATAACGGGTGTGTTGATTGTGCAGGTCAGACACTGTCATTCTTCCCTCTCAAGCAAAAGAAAAAATATTATAAGAAAAGTGGGCAAAGAAACATGATTGGACTGTCCCGAACTGCAACGTTGGGCTGTATATTGGTGACTCTTTCAAAGCATTTCACATCAGTACAGAAGAGGACACCAGACATACCTTTCCTTCTGTATTTAGGCTGAGATCTTGGTATTTACATGTTTCTGTAACACATAACATTTCTTCTTGTTAAAAAAAATTCAATGTTTTTGGTTAAATTAAATTTCTTATTATGAAAGTTTTTAAAGCATTTGTACAGAGACAGTTTTGATTCAAAAATCTAAACTTTACAAAGAATGTGAGATCAGCTATTGAAATGAAGAAATATAATTATAAAGGTCCTAAGAGCAAATCTGTCAGAATTACTGCATATAAAAAAGATGAAAAGCAGAACATATCCTTTCAGAAAGCATTTAATCCATTATGTTGTTATTAAATTTGTGTTTAAGAATCCAATCATAAAATTTAATTAAATTCCATTAACTTCCTTACCTTTTTAATAGGCAGATTCTGATCTAACTTATAATTCCTATAGTTTCAGTTCACAGCAAACATTTCTAAGGTGTTTCATGTGGGTTTTGTTTTTATATTTAAATGGAAAACAGTGGAGTCGATTGTATTTGATAGTGAATTCTAAACTATGGTTGTTCGTCTAAATTCCAAGGGTAATTTGTTATATGGCTTTAATCGACTTAACTGACATACCTTTTCTGCCAATTTAAAGATATTTAGATTAGATAGATTAGATTGGATAAACTTTATTAATCCGATGGGGAAATTCAGATGCATGCAGCAGCAGAAATATAAAAACCAAGGATACAGACTTTCAGGACTGATACTACAGCCAATCAATCAATCAATCAATGGACAAATAAATAAATAAAAAAGATGAATGAATATATTATGTGGAAGCATTGAATTGCATGATAGCAGTTGGTCAGAAAAGACCCCCTGACGCATTCCTTAGTACACTATGGTGGAATGAGCCTGCGGCTTAAGGTTTTCCTGATGGCATCCAATTTTGCCACCCTCCTCTTTTCCACAACAGCTCTCACAAAACAATTTTAGAGGATTTCGGTCTCTTGTTTTTTGGGGTTCAGCCATAAACTATGCTGTTTGAGTTTACCAGCTTTCTTAGTTTTTAATGCATCTTTCATTTTTATCCAGTATTTACCACAATGATAAAAAAAACGTAAAAATAAATGAGTAAAAAGTTCCCAGCAAGATCTATTGATTAGACCATGATTAAATCCAGTGCACTTTCTGAAAAATCTTGTGGCATTAAAAAAAATATTTGAAAGTAATCAGACTTGCCACTCTTCTGAAGAAAGCATTGTTAAAATTTTGCTAATACTGTAGATGGAGGAAATAATGACTGGAAATTTGAATTTTTTTTCTGTTATTAACTATAGCCATTCATCTTGCACAAAGGTAAGCTTATTAATCCACAGAAGGCTCATTATGCTTTAAAACTATTTTCAAAGAGGCCAAATGGAATTTGCAATTTTACTGTTATACTGAATACAAATAGAACTGTTCATACTTTGAGTTTATAATTAGAGATTTAGTAAACTTTGGGGTTCTTTTAATTTAGCTTTAGGCCCTCCTGCTGATGTCCACGGGTTAATTTTATTCTTATCAAGCTACATTAATTTTCCATAAAATGCAGGATAGAATAAAAAGCTGTTTACTGCCTTTTGCAAAGCCAGTGGTGTACCTAAAAGGCTCACAGCTCATTATTCTTTTAATTAAAAAGATTAAGACTTGACGACTGTCTGGTCTTAGAGCTGAAAGCGCACTAGTAAGTCTGGATTTCTGACAATGCTTTATTTCCCTCTTTGCAGGGAAGTGTTCAAAGCCTTCCTGATACGTTAACGACCACGTGTCAGAAAAGGCTTAATTCATTTAATTGTTGCTATGATTCACTTGGTAAAATGTCAGATAAAACTAATGTTTATTTAAACATGCCACGTATACCGTTTTATAAAATGCAATTTGAAGAAATGCAATCTACTGTAGCATAATTCAATACAGGTCATTTTATGTCTTTAGTTTAATAAAGTAAAACTCACTAAAAGAGATAAGAATGAAGCATGCAGAACAGTCACCTTTAACACATTTTTTTTTAATTCCAAAGACTGAATAGTTATTACCTGACAAAACTTTCCTAAAGTAAATTTCATATAAAAAAACTAGGCTAAAATAAAATAAATCACGTTCTCAACATTATATTTCTTAGATTAATATACTATAGTTAGAATTAAAAAATCACAACTTTGTTCCTTCCTTAAGAAGCAAAATGTCAAGCATGTAAAGTCATCAATGCACTTAGTGGGAGCTCTAATGACATTTAGATGGATTTATATTTGGGGTTTGTAATCCCTTTGCTAAACAACCTTTGAAATTCAGACGAGCCAGTAAAACCTCTGTGGTTATGCCCAAGGATTCCCTGTGCTCTTTGAATCAATGTCATAAAGTATGGGATGTACAATTGGACTGAATGCACCATCTTGTACACTGCTTAAAAAACACTGCCCTGATGCTATTCCTTACTTTTGTGATGGAGGAAAAATGTGATCAATTGGTATATTTTAGTATACCTTTCCACAGATACCAGATTGCGAGTTAAGATGGAGTCAATTCAAAGTGTCTTCAGTTTCAGGTAATACTGAAGCAGATGAAATACATAGTTTGTTTTCCATTGTTGTTGCTGTATATGATGAGTAAACATTGGTAAGTATGAAAAATGTATGGAAAAAAACTTTCCATGTAACTTAACATTTCAATTTATCTAATAAAGTCTGTTTAACTTGTATGATTATCATTAAATTATGGCTCAAAAAATTTGTCACAACTATCAATTTTTTTTTCTTTCACAAGAATTGTCAAATGAAGCAGACATCAGTACATTAAGAATGGAGATCACTAATCAAAATTCACAGGAAAACACTACACTCAAAGTTGTTAAGGAAAGCCAAGTCAAAACCAGATTTGGTATTATTTTCATTTGCTCAAACACTAAACTCTCTAGGCTACCTACCCACCAGAGTAAACCATCCGGCAGAGCTCAATAGAGTAGTAACTTGATGTCTCTTCCTTCTTATTCTGCAGGAATGTAAATCTATTCTTTTATGTACTACACAATAAAAGAAGTGGTGACAAAAGTGCAACTAGAATAGTGAGTCAAAAAAGTATTAGTAGTAGGAAGTACACTGATTATGTGTTGTAGTGGGGTGAATGATAAGGCAGGTCAGAGGCCAAATGCATGGGGTCCCAACTGGGCAAAACCCTGTTTTTAATTCTAAAAAAAAAAAAAAAAAAACTGTAAACAAACACAAGCTCAATGGCACTCTCTGCTTCGGATAATTCCCTTAAAACAGTGTTCTTTAAAGGGCATGCCAACTATGGCTGTCTGTCTGCCCACCCGCCCGCCTGCCTGTCCGTCCGTCCATCTCTTGCTATCTACAGCGGCCAGGTCAGAAATGAGACAGCACCTTCCAGAAGCATCTCCCTTTTATACAGAGTTGACCTGAATGGGCAGGGCTTCCTTGGCTTTGTTGTCCTTACTGGGCTGTTTGTAAAGGCTGTGAGGGAAAAAAGGAGGAAAGGCTATTAGCAACATCGCCCCCTCTCAAACCAGGGTGATGCCACATATCTTAGGTGAGCCTGAAACGCAACCCTCTAGTGTGCATATGTGACAAGGTAGATAGATTAAACCAGAGCAGTGATAAAGTGTGCATAATAATATGTTATAATTTAAGCAAGTTACCAGAGTAAAGGAGTAATTCAGTTGAAATTACACATTCAAGTGGTTTGTGATATCATGTGTTTATCAAAACTAAAGTGGCTGTCAGGGTTTTTTTTATGTAAATTCATTGAGATTGCCCAACATGGCACATGTATTCTTTATAGATGTTTCCTGTTATATCAAATGACAAAAAGAGACTGAAATTCTGCTGTCCAAGAGTTGTATGGCAATTTAACTTTTCTTATATGTTCCTAATTCATACATCAGTGGGGTATTTCTATTTTTTTTTTTTCTTAATTAAGCCCTCACAAAGTTCACTGTATCCAGGATTTTTTTGTTTTTTCACACAAATTGTAAAAAGTGTGTAAATATAAAAATGTTCTCAACTTTTATTTGTGTGCGAGGTTTTATTGTCAGACTATAAAAATGTTTAACTAAATAAATATCAGTGTAGTATTTCTTATAGATAAACTATAGTAAAAAGTTACTTAAGCTGTGTAATTAAGTTTAACTTCTGCAGGTCAAACAGTGGAAAGGTGCTATATGAAGGTTTTGCTCAGATCTTATTTATCAGAACAGGTAGTGGTGGTAATTTTACCTGCAAAATACTTTAATTAATAGTGGCCAGTGTTACTTTACTTTTGTATCTCTTATTGTTCTTTTATATGTGCTACTGGCATGGACCTGATAAAAGATGACAGAAGAATATAATTGTACTATTATGATCACCTAGTTGACTACATTTGTTTAGTGATGGTTTACTTGTAACTGGCCAGTAAAGGACATTTTTGTTTTTAGAAGTAATACAGGTAAAATTCTGTTACAACAAACTTCCAGGGACCTAAAAAATATTTTGTTGTAATGAAAATTTTGTTGCAATGAGATTCTGTATTTGTTACTATATTACTTTCTTTCACTTGTGTCCAGGCGTCTGCAATCATTTCAATAGCTTCTTTCACATTAATTTTAATCTTCTCCTGTCTATAAGTTATGCTGATGAGAATTTTTCTCAGCATTTCCTTGCGATAATACACTTTCAGGGTGCGAATGATGCCCAAATCCAATGGCTTAAGCACTGCTGTGCAATTGGGTGGTAGGAATTCAATGCGAACATTATCTAAATGCGGAAGAATGTTGTGGGCAGCACAGTTATAAATCAGAAGCCGAATCATCCTTTTCTTCTTCATATTGTGAGGTTTCTGAACTCTTTTGGGATCCCCCCAATCAAACCCCCCCAATCAAACAGGAACGTCACGCTGAAGTGCATCCCAAAGCATGATTGCCGCGTCTGTGTAAGATTGTTTGTCCGTTGCCGGGGCAGGGCAACAGCAGGCTCACAGCAGTGCAGTGAGGCACCACAGAAGCGAATCCTAAAAGATCATGGGCACACTATAAGTCTCTGTCTTACACCCCAAAACACAAGGCTGAGGCTCAGTACTTTAGCAAAACCAGCTTTATTCAGCTTGAAACAGGAATAGCACGGTTATTTATTGTAGTGGGATCTGCCACTCTCCTATAAACAGACACAGCAGTCAGGCAGGGTCATGGCCAGGTTAATGGCCAAGTAATCCTGCATTACCCATCGAGTTTGCTTTGGCGGGGAGATTCAGCAAAGCTGTGATCCTGCTGGTGCCCCAGCAACATATAAGCAGTCTTCCACAGATTCGGTGATCGCACTTCGGGACGCTCTTTGGCTTGTTGTCCAGTTGTGGGAGGTCCCAAGAGAGTTTAGAAACCTCACATTTTCTTGAATTAGTGCCACATTAATAGGAATGTTTCTTGAACGAGCAACACTGAACCACATAAAAACTGCTTTTTCGATGTCTTCAAATGCAGCAGTTCATATACATTTGCAACCCAAGATTTTTCTTCTTTTTTTATTGCTCGGTCTTTTAAGAAAGTTGACAGTGTCGATGGCAAAATTCAGAATTCACTGCCAACATTTTTTTTCTTTTTACCACAATCGAGAGCGGCAAAAATGTTTTTAGTTTTTTTTCTAATATGAACTGTTACCATTTTTTCATGTCTGCCATTTCTATAGGAGGGAAACAATGAGTTAAATTCCAATGGATGTTTTTCAAATGTTGATGAGCAATAAGCAAATGGTATCACTGAATACAAAAACAGCAAAAAAACAGTACGGCAAAGTTTGAAGAAAGGATTTTTTTTTTTTTACAATGTTTCTGTTTGGGGATCGTTGTGCACAACTGAGGTGCAACCACATAACTAACTGCTCTGGGAATGATTCATTTAGGCATTTCAAGTTTTGGGCAGTTCGTTGTAATGAAAGTATCTGCTGAATGTGCTTCGTAGTAACAAGATTTCTATAGACTCGTGTCATAAGGGGAAACTGTTGGGACCATGAAAATACTTTGTTGTAATGAAAATTTCATTGTAAAGATATTTGCTGTAATGGAATTTTACCTGTATATTCATACATATATATTAAATACTATAAACTCATTTCAAAGTGGGGAAGTATGAGGTCCTGATGGCCACCCTGCTGAATTTTATAAACAATTTTAATCAACTTAGCTCCCCTTTTATTAGCAACTTTTGTAGAAGTCAGAGACAATAAAATTCTACCTCAAACTTTTCACCAAGCATTAATTACCATTTTTCTAAGAAAAATTAGGACTTATTAGAATGTGCATCAACCAGACCAATCTCACTTAATGATGTTAAGATACTCTCCAGAGTCCTAGCTAGAAGGATAGAGAAAGTGCTTCCTTCAGTAATATCACCGAAGACCAAACCATATTTATTAAAGGTAGTCATTTGGCTTCCAATCTCTGACGCCTATTTAATGTAATATATTTGCCCATAAAGTCCAGCACTCCAGAGATCATATTATCTCTGGATGCAGAAAAACAACAACAACAACATTTATTTATATCGCACATATTCATACAAACAGTAGCTCAAAGTGCTTTACATAATAAAGAATAGAAAAATAAAAAACACAATAAGAAAACAAAAATAAATCAGCATTAATTAACATCGAATAAGAGTAAGGTCCAATGGCCAGGGGGGACAGAAAAAACAAAAAAAAACTCCAGACGGCTGGAGAAAAAAAAATAAAATCTGTAGGGATTCCAGACCATGAGACCGCCCAGTCCCCTCTGGGCATTCTACCTAACATAAATGAAACAGTCCTCTTTGGATTTAGGGTTCTCACGGAAAAGCTTGATGATGATGGTCACGTAGAATTCTGCCTTTTAGTCCATCCATCATTGTTGAAGCATCATGAAGCTTTGAGTAGGTGGAGGTGGCACAGGCCACCACCACAAAGAAACCGGAAAAAGAAACAGAAAAGAGAGTAGGGGTCAGTACGGATTTTAGAGCCACCCTGAATAGTTATTATGAGGAAATTGAACATACAGAGTATCAGGATTAAGTTAAATTAAGTTAAATTGAAGTTATGAGAAGGCCATGTTAAAGTAATGTGTTTTCAGCAGTGTTTTAAAGTGCTCTACTGTATTAGCCTGGTGAATTCCTATTGGCAGGCTATTCCAGATTTTAGGTGCATAGCAGCAGAAGGCCGCCTCACCATTTCTTTTTTGTTCTTGGAATTCTAAGGAGACACTCATTTGAGGATCTGAGGTTACGATTTGGAATATAAGGTGTCAGACACTCCGATATATAAGAAGGGGCGAGATTATTTAAGGCTTTATAAACCATAAGCAGAATTTTAAAGTCAATCCTGAATGACACAGGTAACCAGTGTAGTGACATCAGAACTGGAGAAATGTGTTCGGATTTTCTTTTCCTAGTTAGGATTCTAGCAGCTGCATTCTGCACTAGTTGCAAACGATTTATGTCTTTCTTGGGTAGTCCTGAGAGGAGTGCGTTACAGTAATCTAGTCGACTGAAAACAAATGCGTGAACTAATTTCTCAGCATCTTTCAGTGATATAAGAGGTCTAACTTTACTTATGTTTCTTAAGTGAAAAAATGCTGTCCTAGTGATCTGCTTAATATGCGATTTAAAATTCAGATTACAGTCAACAATTACCCCTAAGCTTTTTACCTCCGTCTTGACTTTTAATCCTAATGTATCCAGTTTATTTCTAATAGCCTCATTGTATCCATTATTGCCAATCACTAAGATTTCAGTTTTCTCTTTATTTAACTTGAGAAAGTTACTATTCATCAATTCTGAGATACAAGTCAGACATTGTGTTAGTGAGTCAATACAATCGGGGTCATCAGGTGCTACTGATAAATACAGCTGTGTGTCATCAGCATAGCTGTGGTAGCTCACGTTGTGCCCTGAGATAATCTGACCTAACGGAAGCATGTAGATTGAGAATAACAGTGGACCCAGGATAGAGCCTTGTGGAACACCATATCGGATATCATGTGTCTTTGAGTTGTAATTACCACAACTAACAAAAAATTTTCTCCCTGTCAGGTAGGATTCAAACCAATTTAAGACACTGCCAGAGAGGCCCACCCATTGACTAAGGCGATTTCTAAGAATATTATGATCAATAGTGTCAAATGCAGCACTCAGATCTAAGAGGATGAGAACAGATATATGGCCTCTGTCTGCGTTCATTCGCAAATCATTTACTACTTTAACGAGTGCAGTTTCTGTGCTGTGATTTATTCTAAAACCCGACTGAAATTTATCAAGAATAGCATGTTTATTTAGGTGGTTATTTAACTGCATAATGACTGCTTTCTCCAGAACTTTGCTTAAGAAAGGCAGGTTAGAGATGGGTCTAAAATTTTCAAGAGCCGAGGGGTCAAGATTATGTTTCTTAAGAAGGGGTTTAACTACAGCAGTCTTAAGACAGTCTGGGAAGACCCCCGTATCTAATGACGAATTTACTATGTCCAGAGCATTATCAATTAGCACGCCCGATACTTCTTTGAAAAGCCTTGTTGGTACTGGGTCAAGGACGCAGGTGGAGGATTTTAATTGAGATATTATTTTTTGTAAATCAGGTAAATCTATCCTAGTGAAAGAGTTTAATTTGTTTATAACAGAATGCTGGGGTTTAGGAGGATCCTTAGTGTTGGAGGGATATACTATGTTATTTCTAATATCATTAATTTTTTGATTGAAAAATACAGCGATAGCCTCACAGGTTTTACTGGAAGTACTTAGGAGGCATTCCTGTGAGTTACCTGGGTTTAGTAGGTGATCAATTGTAGAAACTAAGACTCTGGGATTACTAGCATTGTCATTTATAATCTTGGAGAAATAACAGCGTCTCTCAAGACGGACAGTGTTATTGTATTCTGTTATTTTGACTTTTAATATTTCATAGTGGATAGTTAGTTTAGTCTTCCTCCATTTACGCTCAGCTCTGCGGCATGTTCTCTTTAAATCAGACACTCTTTGGGTCTTCCATGGTATAACAATACTAGAGGATTTTTTCACTGTCTTTTCAGGTGCAACTATGTCAACTGCAGCTCTCACTTTAGTATTAAATCTTTCCACCTTACTATTTACATTATCCTCGCTATTATAGTTGGCACTATAAACGGACTGATTGCTTAGAATGTTTGTAAGTTTTAAAGCTGCTGCTGAGTCAAAGAAGCATGGAAAAAGCATCTGATATGGTTGAATGGGATTACCTATTCACCTATTAAATTTGGGTTTGGCCCTAACATACATGCTTGGATCAAACTACTGTATACCAGTCTAGAAGCTTCAGTTTGTATTAACAACACTATCTCAGACTACTTCAAACTAGAACACGGTACCAGACAAGGATGCCCCTTGTCACCACTGCTATTTGCAATCACCATTGGCTGTTCACTTTCGAAATGCATCAGCGATAAAAGGGATTTTTAGAGAAGGACTTGAATAGAAAATATTACTTTCAAAAGATATCTGGACTCAAAATTTATTTGAAAAAATGTGTGCTTTTTCCAGTGAACTGTCTAGTAAATATCATTAGATTGGACACCTCCCCTTTTAACATTGCAGATTAGTTTATATATCTAATGGTAAATATCACAAGTAAATATAAAGCTCTTTTTCAACAAAATTTTGCTCTCTGCATGGACAAAATTAAACAAGAGACGCATAGATGGTCTACCCTCCATCTTACTTTAGCACTGAATTAACACTGTCAAGACTAATATGCTCCCTAAGCTTCTTTTTATATTTCAAAATATCCCCATATAAATTAACAAATAATTCTTTAAGAAATTAGATTCAGTCAAAACCTCATTTATTTGGGATTTGAAATATCCACACATCCAACAACAACCTAAATCAGGAGGGGGCATGGCTCTACCTGATTTTCAGTTTTATTACTGGACGGCAAATATACAAGCTGCAAAAATCTAGACACAAATAGATGAACACATACTATCTTGGTCTACAATAGAAATTAAATCCTTAAGTACCTCTTTATACTCCTTGCTTTGTACACCAGTAAATACAAGGTATCATCAATATACTGTACTAAAATCCCAATTGTCCTTCATTCACTCAGAATATAGAACCAATTTAGGAAGCACTTCAAGTTAGAGAATATTTTATCTGTGGCATCTCTACATGATAGTCACCTTTTTCCACCCTATCAAACTTACACAGTTTTTAATGTTTGGAAAATATACAGAATTAAATCATTTAGAGATTTGTATATAAATAATGTCTTTGCATCCTATGAACAATTACACTCTAAATTTAGTTTCCCATCAACACAATTTTTCCACTATCTCCAAATTACTTTGCTAAACAAAATCTGCCCAATTTTACTCACCTCCCACTTATTTATATTCCAGAAGAGATATTGATGAGTCTTGAAGACTCAAACAGCATTTCTATAATATATAAACCATTTTAAAGTCCCTTCCTTTTAAAGATCCCAAAGTAAAGTGAGAAAATGATCTCTTACTCAACATTTCAGAAAAAGGGTGGAAGGCAGTCACGCACAGAATTCATTCTAGTTCCATATGCACAAAGCATTCAATTATTCAAGTTAAATTTTTTATCAAGCACATCTGTCTCATTTAAAATTGTCCAAAATGTTTCCAGGGCAAGATCCAACCTGTCAACATTGCAATCGAGCTCCAGCTTCACTAGGCCACATGTTTTGGGCATGTACCAAATTAACATCATTCTGGACAAAACGTTTTAAATGCCTATCAGACAGCTTTGGTTTCACAATCCCTATTAAACCATTAATAGCGGTGTTTGGTGTACTCCTAGATGGGCTTAAAGTGGAGAAGGACAAACAAACTGTAATTGTGTTTACTTCACTATTGGCACACAGACTTATCTTGCTCAACTGGTAGAATCCTAGCCCACCTCTGTTAAGTCAGTGGGTAACTGATGTTGTATACTATTTGAAATTGGAGAAAATCAAATTCTCTCTTAGAGGATCTGTTCAAAACTATTTTAAAACATGACAGAACCTAATCAATAATATTTATATTGGAGAGAAGGACTTGTTTCCCTCTATACTACTCTCAAAAGATTTACTCTGGCTGTTGGCCTTTCTGTCTTTCTCATGGGTGGGGGTTGAATTGAATTTAGCTCTTTTAAGTTTGATTTGATTGTATGGAATGTTACATGCTTTTAATAAATTCAGTAAAAGTTAAAAAAGTAATATATTAATTCTATCTCCTTTTCAAAGACCACAGTAAACCACACACCAGAGCTGAACGGTGCAGTTATTTGATGTCCGTTGTGGTAGAAATCAAACATATTCATTAAAGAAAGAAATTTATCTTCTACCAGAAAATGTTTGATAAAACCTTTTTGAGTCAGTAATCAGGCAGGAGAAAGCTTGTCTATCTGCGTCATTTATTTACCCATGTAGCACCATGCTGAAGAGGGAGCATCCATCACAGCAGTCTGTCACAACATGGTCAGAATGATCAAAACTGAAAGGACAGAGGTCTGTTTTATAAACAATTGAATTTACACAGCGTTAATCAGTGCATACATTTTATTCTGGCTGGTTTGTTGGTCTACACCCAAATGACTTGTATAAAATAAAAGCCTATTTCATTATATTCTTGTTCTTGTCATTTCCTTTGGGCTTAGCTATCACGCTTGACAGTTCTGTGTACATAACAACTATCTAGTTTTGCTGTTTATATGACATCTGCTGATCTCTTAATCATCCTTTGGTGCATTTTGTGTATTACATCATCCTTCCTTCTAGTATACTTGCTTAACCCACTCAGTAGCTCCCTTCATGACATTTTAAAACAAATGATTATGTATTTCAGTGTGCACTGAAAACCAAAATACTTAAATACTGTTACCTTTAAGTTATTGTTTAGTTGTCTGTAGAGGACAACTTGGTTAGCAGTTTTCAATCATATCTAAGGATATGCAAATGTAGTCAAGTGTGAGATGGAGGAGATTTCACACCTGGATACCAGCATTCAGTAGCATTGATTGTGGTGGTAATGGGGTGTTTCACGTCAAAGAAAAAAATAAAGAAAAATATTCTGATTCTCTTTTTCAAAATGGAATTTTAATGTGTGTATCATATGGATATTCACAGAACAACTATTTACTAAAAGTCAAGGAAGGACAGAAACGCAACATGCAAAGCAATAAAATAATTAAAAATTAAATAACACAATGCCTATTAATGTGGTAAATGGTGATTCTGGTAACGATGGATATGATACCAGTTTTCCAAGGTTAGTTGGTTACCCCTAAATCTTTATTTTTTCCCTCTGCAGTCCTTTCGGTGTTGAGATACATTCTTTTCTTGTTACCATAATGTAATGTATTGTTACTCAGGCAGTCTTCTAATTCATTCTGACTTCTGATGTGCACAACACTTTAAAGAAAACCCTAACCAGTCTTTTTGCTCATTAACATATTGCCATATTTACATGTGAATTACATCATTTTGTCTGGTTATTTTCATTTAATTTGAACAGCCTGGTGATAGTTAAAGTTATTAAGGATTAAAATAAAAGGCTGGGTGGGCAGTGAATTGCCCCTTTTTTCTTTCTGTATTATAAACTTAAAGATATAGTAATTTAAATAGTACAAAATGAACATTGCACTGACAAATCATAATATTTGAAAAATGTAATTAAATATAATCTGTTTAGCTCTGGAGCTTACCTGACTACAGTTATTAGAAAGCAATATTAAAACCTTGACCATACCTTAAAATGTTTTACAGGTATGATAGGTCTAGAGTTTTACCTTGACAGAAAATCACTGTCTACTCATCTAATATGCCCAGCAGCAGAGTAACTATTAATGAAATTGTTTCCAAGGACTCAGTCCTAATAAATATGTCTGAAGAGTGTTAAATCACACATTATATGATCATAATTTCCAGACAGAGCGGCAACATGAATTCTACATTGCACTTAAAAAGACATGAAGGAAACAATGCAAGTGTGTTATTGCTGCTGGAGGTCAGTGCACAGGATGCACCAATATTTATCTGTGTTGAGGTTCATGGACGGTTAATGAAATGGTTTGGTATGTATACACAAAATGATAAAACTTTTCACATCACACATAACAGTGATGCAGTCATAAGTGTAAATGGGATTCATTTTCAAAACAGGTTTTTATTTTCATGGTTTGATTTAATGGACTAGAAGATCACAAAAAAAATGAATTATACGCCACAATAAGCCTTCATAACTGAGTGCCTGCAGTTAAATGAAGTCTGGTTCCCAAAGCATATCTTTGGAAGAAAATCATGAAGCAAATTTATGAATTCAATAGCCGTATCATCAGTATAGTCATGAAGATTTAAGGGCAATCCCAAATGATCACAGCACAAAAATAATACTTATTGATCAAATAGCAAAATACAGTTATTTGTTAGAATATTAGATAAAAACAGTGCTGAAATTCTTAAGTAGGGAGAGCCACCTCTTTAATAATGAAGGTAACAAGAATATTTACCATTATATACAGGTATCTCACAGCATTCCTGTTTGTCCTATTACAGAGTTTTGGTAAATTTACAATTAATTCTGATGAATTGTCCCCAAAAACAGAATCTAAAGACATTGATATGTTTTCACTGGGTGATACCCAAGTCTTAGTAACACTTTTGATTCAAATTTCGATATCTGTGTGGTAATTATAAATAAGTGATGCTTGTTTAATTATGAAATGAAAGCTTTCCCCAGTGTCAACAGAGCACAACTATGAGGTGTACAGTATACAGTAGATGTATATATGCTGGTACTACTCCATTCTGCTGGTAAAGAATCTAACCAGTGAGAGGAAGAGTATATAGATCCAGCCCACCTTAAATTTGTTTGCACCTCTCCGCCAGCGTCCTCTGTCCTGTAGATGTGCCGATAATGACAAGCAGCAAGCAGCCAGCTATTCCATCCCCCCACGACTTAGAACGTGCACGAACGTCTCCAAGCTCATGCCTTGATTGATTATCTGGGAGTGAAGTGGAGTTTTAGAGTGGAAATAATCGTTATTTGGAACACACGCATTTCATGTGTGTTCCGTTTCTACAATAATCTGTGTAAACACATTTTTAAAACCTGAAACTTTTTTCATATTTTAGTAGTAAATGACAAAATGTAGGCATAAACTGTATAATGTATGAAGCCTGAAATCCAAAGATCAAATAAACACTTTCACAAAAGGTTCAAGGAAAAGACAACAGCTTCCATGGAGTAGCGGTAAGATTTGCTGACTTGTAATCAGGAGTCCCCGGTTTGATTCCGACTCACTCCTGTATTTGCCATTTTCAGTAGTGAGCTGCTCTTATTGTTAATATTATACAGTACATACATACACTTGATTTGCGTCTGTAACACACGGTGTACATTTATAGTTACCGTAGTTTTTTTCACTATTATTCCCTCTAAATCATGATACATACTACCACCCCCCCACTCAGGGATCTGACGTTGTTAGTTTTTATTTGAAACTGGGAATAACTGGAGATGTGAGTGGTGTTTTGAGACAGTGGAACTGGACATTCTCTGATCTGGAGGGATAAAAGCTGACACACAGACGCTGCCGAATCTGCCTTGTTCGTATCTCACCGTCACTTGATTTTTTTTTTATTCAGTTTTATTGAGTGTTCCTGCTCACGCTGAATTAGTATGCACCTTATGGTTTATGATATCAGAAAAAAAAAACCAGAGACATAGGTATATATGATATTTGTTATTATTCGTTTTATGACCTGTATAGTACATTTCGGAAAACTTTGTGGCACGCATGCAACATTATTCATATTAATTCGCATAACATCTTGCGGTTTGTAATCAGTGACCGCGTGTTTTTTTTTTCCCCGATCTTGCCAATCCCCACATGTTGCTGTATGCTGTTTCTTTTGTACTCCAGGACATGCAGAGGACAGAATAGTACAGAGCAGTAAGTTCAGCGCTATACCACACAGGAACAGTAGCAATGCTTTGATGCTGGGTGCCACCAGTCTACAAAATCGAGCACAGAACTTGCGTACAACAGGGTATGAACTACAGTGGAAATTTGCGTGGCATTACGCCAAGTTTAGGTTTTATACATCATGATTTGAACGTGGAAATGTTCTTATGCAACATTTTTGTGCGTATGCACCGTTTATACATGAGGCCCCTGGTTACAAATTTAAACTACACTGCTTGACTTCATGATAGCCACTTTAGCTGTCAACAAAACATTCTTTCTAACATAAGAGCCACTGATGCCCACCCCAGTGCATTAGGGGTGCCATCAGGCACACATCCTCACTCACACTTACATTCACATGAAGCCAATTTACAATTGCCTTTCACTCTAACATGTCTTTTGTTTATGTAAATATGTTTAGAACTATTTTCTAGATGAAATGTGCTATATAAAATAATGAGGGGTTATTCATTTGATTGACCATTTGATCGTAACAGCTAGGATAAAATAAAATGTAGAAGATAAATGATAACAGTTCTGACAAAACATGTTTTAGGTCATAAACTCATAAAATGGAATGTTTTTGCATAGGGTGAGAATGAGTCCTCATAATTAATGAAGAAAATCACTGGAAGAAAATGAGATACTTTTATTTTGTGAAACATATTGAAATAGAATACATACATACTGCATGGAGCAGAATATATAAAAATTTGTTTCTAATAGGTAAATGATAGAATTCTCTTTAACGCAAAAAAAAAAAAAAGTCAATTTATGTATTAGAACTACTAAAGAAAGGTACAGTTTAATGCTATTTCTTAAAGCCCATTTTACATAATAGGATTTCTATTGCTTGAAAGTGATTTTTGGACAGGATTTTCAAAGACATACTCAAATTATTATCTCTGAAAATGGGTTTAACATTTACTAACCATAGGTAAAAGCTTGAACTCTGTCCAATGCAACAGTGAAACTGGATAATGCAATCTTTTATATAAATTTGCCATGCACTGATGGTTTGCCACCAAGGACCTGTTGTAGCAGGTTTTAAATTCCCTGTCTCTTGATGCTTTTTGAGTGCTGTGGCATCATTCCAATTACGTGAATGAAGATATAAAGGAGGCATCTTTAAAGCACAGGAGTGTACAAATAAGAGAAAAGACAGCCATAAAATGAGAGGAACATTCTCTGAAGCTCTTAAGTCCCAACTTTCAGTTATTTCAAATGAATTGTAGTGCACTGAAACTTTTCATCTTTTTCAATATCTGTGGTCATTGTAAAACTCATTAGGAAAGCTGCCATAGTGGATCTCTTTCATTTTATCAAACTGCTCAGACCATTTCTCAGTTCCCTCTTCAAAATCTTGGTCTTGTCTTTGTCCTGTATGATAGTTATCAGTGTCTCTTCTTGCTATATTTCACTTAAAAATTCACAAGTGAAAGGCTTCAAAATACAATATAAGCTGCCATTCTGTTTCCAGGAGAAATGGATGAATGCTGTAAAATGTGAATTCTCTGAATATCCCATTCCAGATTCTTCTGTATGTACTATAATATATTATAATGGACTGTTAGCGACTCTGGCACTTTATTCCCGTCTTCTTGCTGGTATTTTTAGCTTTGACCACAGCTCTCCAAACATGCAACATTTCTGACCCTGCATGCTCAATTCTGACCCTTTAAATAAATCAAATAATTAAGAGCTTAAGCTTATGTCAATGTATAGTCAAACTTTCACATTTCTGAGTCACCGTCCTCATTTTTCCTTGAAGTCCAGGTGCAAATCCTGGCCCTGCCACAATTGAAATGCTCTCTGCAGTTTTCCTCAAATTTTAACCAAGATATGCTTGTCAGCTTTATTAGTAACTTAAAGCCATCCCTCTAAGACGTGTGTGCCTAGTATCAACCTGTTATGCCTTTAGTAGAAAAGGCAGAAATATTTTTAAATAAGAATTGCAAGATGAGGCATAAGTTTAAACTGAATTAGAGTTTGTAACCTAAAATCTTTTCTACTTTTTACCAAAGCCCAAAAAGTTAAAATGAGCATAAAACAAAGCACACCACACGTACAGTACTGTAAAGCAGTTTTTATCTAATCTTGGATAATCAGGAAGTCCTTGACCCCTGGCCTTTCTACTCAGTGATGGGTTAAGACCCCCATTGTCCTACATAGAAATGTGGCAAACAAGCTAAGCCCAAAATGGCAGCACCCACAAGAAACAAAACAGTGTATAAACATAAGATGTTAAAATAAATAAATGTCTACAAATATCGTTCAAATACATTTTTAAAGAGGAGAGTCAGATTCTGCATGTCAAAACCTCTCCAGCATAAAGGAAATACCAAGGCGGGTTCATAATAAACCAGGAAACCATGTAGTGTGTGTCCTGGTCTGCTGAGACAAGCTCTAGTCTTTGTGATCCTGAACTAAATTGAAGAGGTCCAACAGAAAAAACAGAACCTTATCTACTCACCCATCTATTACTAATAGATGGGTGAGTAGATAAGGTTCTGTTTTATCATGAGTTCTGCTGTCACACATACTTTAAAATTTTTAAGTAAAAAAAATTACAAGAGGTAATTGAGTACAAGTGTTGCAAAAAGAAATTGCGCCATTTTTTCCATAGTTATGATCCTGACTGAGTCATGCTTATAATGTGGTACTCTTTGGAACCAGCTACATAATGTTGTTTAGTTTTGTTGCTTTATTGCCATATGCCACAAAGACAATAGCATTCTTATACATATTTTACCTCACTAGGCAATAAAACACATAATACATAAAACAGCCTGAATAACATGGACATTTCCCAACAACATTACAAAACCCGCAACAGTATTCAGCTGATGCAAACATATTTTGGATACATTATTTTCCATGTGGTATCATGTTTTGTTGATTATTTTCAATTTTTTTGTGATAATATTTAATAGACTGTATTTTCTAAAATGACATTTTCTTAGAATTAAATGGAGGATGGCAGATCTAATCAAGGTACTCCTGAGCTTTAGGAGGAGAACAGAATCACACAGTAACATCCTTTATAAAAGCATGTCATATCTTAACTTATGGATCACTTTCTCCATACAGTATCTTGATAACACATTGCCAGCTAAATGTGCAATTTCCCAGGTGATTATTTTGCGCAGAAAAGATATGTAACACACTACGCAATACATTAATAGAAACTGCTTTGGAATAAAAAGCAAATTGGATTTATGCCGCAAAATCATAGGTGAACTATACATTAAACACATAATTGACTTGTTCATAAAAACTGCAGGGCACATTGATTCTATTAAGAAAAATAGCAGTGGTTTATTCTCACATTTCATAGCCACTGCTGACACAGTAATTAAACTTCGACTGGCGGTGATTTTGTCAGAATTTGACTTTGTGCTGTAATACAGGAATGAAACACAAGGTGCCTGCTGTGAGAAAAATGTTTGCAATGTAAACACACACATTTTACAGTACCAACAGCATCTTTGTTTTGTGGCAGTAGACATTGTAATGATACTAAGAAAAGAAAACAATCAGAAAGTGTAAGGTCAAGCAGTTCATGAGACACTTAATGGTTCTTCTGTAAAAGGCACCATTCACTTAGAAAGATTCAATGGATTTACGTTTTTTTTGCTTAGACTAAAATAAATTTACATAAAATTCTGAATTGACACTTGTAAAGCATATTAACATCTACTCCAGATTAATGATCCTGCACTGATCATTTTAATGGAAAGACTTTCTTTTTCCTGCCAGCATATTCCTATTTTCATTTGGTAATGTATAGCAGCCCGCCAATTGAATCTCTTTAATGCATGTCGTGCTTATTTGCCACAACAAGAACATTGCCGTCATATATTTTCTTCCTGGATGTAAATTATTGTAATCCTTTTCATTGTCACCATATTTCCTAATGTAAATTGTTATGAATATTATCCTTACAACGACATCCGGAAATCCTTCAAATTCTGGACAGGTCCACTCAGATATTATTAATAAACGATTAAATGTCCTTGATTTGAAGAATGTGCACTTTGCAATGTTAAGGGCTTTTATTTGGTTAAGAACATATCAGTCGGCAGTTTCTTTTCAATTTGATGCCTTTTTAAAACCTTTGATTGACCAGACGTTTGAGTACATTTAACTAATGAACTTCAATATTGTATTATTTTAAGCTGAACTGAACACCTTAAAGAACTGGCAGTGGTAAAGTATATTATATACTGTGACAATGGTGATATATAATACATACAGTATATTTTAATTGTATGAGTGGCAGTTGAGTAACGTTATGGCTTGTGTATGAAAATTGTTACTGCATGTGCAATAACACAAACACCCACACACACACGCAGAGGCAAAAGCACTGTCAAAGTTGGAGAGCAGAGAGGTGGGAACAGCAGAGAATCTCCACTAGAAGTAGAGTGAGGTGAGACGATGGCAAGTACTTAATTTGTCTGCATACTGTCTCGTTTGGACCATAAAATTAATGAAAACCCATCACAATCTCACTATCAGACTGTATTGGCAGGCTTTCCTTTTTTTTTGCATTTCACATATCTCTACAAAGATTGACTTTATGTTACATAAGTGAAAAATGCATTACCTTTGAATGGCAGTATATCAGCATTGCTTATGGCCGCTTTGTATTACACAAGCATATCAGGAAGTTTACAGTGATAGTGACAGCACAATTATAATTTTACTATTGCAGCCCCGCAAACTCAAACCATTATATTTAGGCCTATAAACTACATGTGCTAGCCTAATATAATAACACATTCAATGAAATAAAGGTATACCAAGCCGAGAATCAATTAAAAAAAATTAACTAATTAATTAAATGTATGTAATTAATCACAACTAATCACATCTAATATTAAATCATATAATTATAAAATGCAAAAATCATGAAGTAAATACATACTGAATCAACAAAATAATAATGGCATAGTTTAAATTTAAACAATGACCTTAAACCTGAACTTTTAACAAAATACTACTTGAGCAAATACAACCTGGTTTTGAACACCTTCCTAAAAGGCAACTTGAAAAGAAGGCAATTAGAAAAGTAGGCCAATGTATTAATTCTCTGATTGGCAGACCATATAAAACACAGACGTGTCAAAGTAAAAATTAAACAATTGAAACAACTGTTGAATTTGAATGCACTGCTGAAGACTGATTTAATTAAAAGACTAAACATCTCTTAAGTGGGCATACATTAAAACTTTTGTTAAAAGTCTGTAAATACTATCCTGAATTGTTTATTACCATCAGCAACTTGATGATTATACTCTGCACAAGTGTTTTTCAACTGGTGTGGCCTGGAAATAACAGTGTAGTGCCAATGTATCCTGACCTGAAAAACACGCATTCCTCAGGTGGTTGAGACCTGTCTGAAGAGTACAGGACTACCTGGAGAAGCCGACATAAAAGCAGCTCTATGATTGGTGTTTTGCAGACAGTTTAGTATGTGTATAGATTTAATGCTTTTGTGGTTGGTAGAATCATGCCTTTGAATTTTTGGGTTACAAAAATTGTATCACCAGAATAAAACGGTTGGAAGACACTGCTCTACCTACATCTTTGTTTCTGGCACGCTAAAAAAGATCTCTGTACCTGCTAACTCACTTCATATACTGACACCGTGCATTACTTGGATGGTTATATTGCAATCTTTGCATAAATTAGCAAAGATGCTGCAAACTTGAAACTGGGTAGGAATAATCATTACACTTCAATTTCATAGAATTTTGGCAGACTGGCAGGTTAAATACAGAGGTACTAGAGACTTATTTTGGTTTTAGTGCCACTCAAAGATAATTTATTTAGCATTTACTGTATGTTGTATGACTTTGATTCGATCTTCTTATAGAAATATGAAAATGAAAAAAAAGAGACTGTAATTTTTCATTTTGCAGCTTTTCTCTAGCATTGTACCAGGACTGTCTTAACACCCCACCCAACACCCTTTTTACTCCCACTCCCCTGAACCTATGACAGTATGTATAAATCAAGAAAATGAACACCAGTGCTACGTATTGACATGTAGTGTTCCATTGTGAATCATGTAATATGAAATATTAAACCTTTAAATGAAAATTTTATATCATTAAAATCTTAAAGGTAGTATATAAATACGGCAAACAGCACAATTCTGGCATGCAAGTCGAAATCTGGCATCTACAGAAACAATGGAGTGGAACAGTGACATTTGATTGAAGTGGGTGGAATTCCCCACTTGACAGAAAATTTAGTGATATTTGATCATAGCACAATTCTCCTTGGAAGTTTGAAAGCTTGGGTAGCATGATTCAATGACATTCGGTGGGGAGAGAGGTGGGGGTCTGCATGTGATACTGTGAGCATGGCACGATACATTTACATTCAATCAAAGAGTGGACTCCTGTGAAAGTTCACACAGCTAGTAACATTTGATCAAAAGTTTTGGGGACCTGAAGCTTGGAGCAGTTACAATGTAGAAGTTGAAACTGAAAGAGCACTGCTCAGAAAACTAAAACAGGGAGAACATGCAGCAGACAGTTTCTGGATATAATAAATAATCCAATGTCATTTCAACTGTAAACTGTATGCCAAGTTGGAAGCAGTACTCACAAATATTGTATTTCAGCAAACCTGTCTTTAACAATCGAGTCAAAACTGTGACTCAAGGTCTTCATATTTTGTATCACTAGCATTCTGTGTCTTCCCTAGGACTTCCTTAACTGTATGTTTTTTTTTTTTAAAGCAGACTTTTCCCTAGTACAAACTTCAAGTCTTATTGCATATCAACTATAATTCCACATGCAATCTCACAGATGCTTGTGTGTAAAGATGCATAAAGATTAGCTGTCACATACACAATATATTTCATGCTATTTTCCATGGCTGTGACATGTAGTACAAAAGAGCAATTCATAGACAACTATACTTCATTGAAACGGAGAGAAACTCATTTATCCAATGATAATGAGTATTTCACTGTATGTTGCTTGATAAAAGCAGACTCACTCAGCTCTGACATACTGCTTGCTTCACCATATGTGTATGTAAATTGCATATTTTACTCATGAAAGGGAACAGACAACATGAAAATCTTTGAAAGAGGACAGCATTGGGTATGTACAATAAAACCATTTTTAAGAAGAAAATTAAACCTTTTTAAACTGAGGGAAAATATGCCAATAATTATTTGTTAAGGATCTCTTTGTATACCACATTGTGAGTTCGGCCCTCCGGTTGTAATATGACCAAGCTGTGTGCTGAGCTTACTCTTGAGCATGCAACTTACAGTTGGCCATGTGAACAGTAATCTTGTTTCAAATTTCACAGCTTGGATTGCTGCTGTCATAATCGGTTTGAGTTTTTATGGTTTGTTTCAATTACGACAGTATTTGCAGGACTTGTGTTGAAGTGACATTTGGCATCTGTCAAGTGTTGTAAGCATACAACCGGTTTCATCGATAACTTCACATCCAGCTTTTGAGAGTTTAAACATTCATAAACATCAAAGTGTCTACCACTGAAATCGTCACCTGTGAATCTAAGATGTTTAAGAGGCATTGGCGGTTGTCGAAATGTGTAAAATATTTCTCCATTTCGGTACACTTGAAAGCGACAACCAAACAATTCAGCGGCAGCCATCAACTCACATGCAGAACCATAGGTGAAGGGCTTAAGCATTTCACTCTTATAGTGCTCCTGTGTAGTATAATTATCTCCTGTACCGTCATCAGTCCACACCTTGAACCTGTCCCAGTCATTCAATACATAAGACACAATGTTCCTCCGGATATCAAGAGTGAGCCTGATATGGACGTGCAATATGTAACAAAGAGAATGGAAAAGGTAGGTGCCATCTCCGGGCATGGAAACCACTCGGTAAGTGAAAGTTCTTTGATCGATGGTGATCACCTCGATAGACATGGTAATGGGGGTACGGTTGGAATGATAAAGGAAATGGGTACCTGAGCAATGTAAAGTAAGTCTAAAATACCTACACAATAACTATAATCGTAATAAACAAACAATAAAACATCGGAGAAGCCATGGATTAAATAAAAAGGCTGTAGTTATCAGTAGGGAGACGTGAATCCCGTGGCAAAGCAAGGAAGGGAATGTAGAGACCGGAGGCAGCCAACAACGTGGGAGGCGTGGGGATGGGGGACCCAACGCCGCCTCACACGGTGACCAAGCTGCAGGCTATGGACGTATATATGTACGTAAGTAGGATTCAGTTAGCGTTGGAAACCCGTGTACCAAATTTCTTGAAGATGGGCCCATAAGTAACAAAGACTGTTGAAAAGTTCAATATGGCGGCCGACAGTGGCATCATACCACTGAAATAAGTACGTACATTGGTTTCGGTTAGCGCAGGGAAGCCGCCTACCAAATTTCGTGAAGATGGGGCCATAAATAAGAAAGTTCAACATGGCGGACCTTGTCGACCATTATCGACCGTTGTGACCGTTTCGTGTAGAATTTCGAAATGAAACCTGCTCAACTTTTGTAAGTAAGCTGTAAGGAATGAGCCTGCCAAATTTCAGCCTTCTACCTACACGGGAAATTGGAGAATTAGTGACATTGGAAAGTTCAATATGGCGGCCGACAGTGGCATCATACCACTGAAATAAGTACGTACATCGGTTTTGGTTAGTGCAGGGAAGCCGCCTACCAAATTTCATGAAGATGGGGCCATAAATAAGAAAGTTCAACATGGCGGACGTTGTTGACCGTTATAACCCTTACGCGTAGAGTTTCAAAATGAAACCTGCTTAACTTTTGTAAGTAAGCTGTAAGGAATGAGCCTGCCAAATTTCAGCCTTCTACCTACACGGGAAGTTGGAGAATTAGTGATGAGTGAGTGAGTGAGTGAGGGCTTTGCCTTTTATTAGTATAGATACACAAATAACTTTGAAAGATGGTGGTGTCAGGCTGGCAGGACACTTGGAGCATAAGTGTCTACACCTTAAAAAATGAATTTTAGAACACTCTAGACGAGAACAGGCCATTCAGCCTAACTAAGCTCACCAGCCCTATCCACTTAATTCTTCTAAACATACATCAAGTCTGTTTTTGAAGTCTCTAAAGTCCGTCCACACTGCTAAGTAGCTTATTCCAAGTGTCTATGGTTCTCTGTATAAATAAAAGATTTCCTAATGTTTGTGTGAAATTTACCCTTGACAAGTTTCCAACTGTGTCCCTATGTTCTTGATGAACTCATTTTAAAATAACAGTCTCGATCCACTGTACTAATCTCCTTCAAAATTTTAAACACTTCAATCATGTCACTTCTTAATCTTTTTTTGCTTAAACTGGAAAGGCTCAGCTCTTTTAATCTTTCTTCGTAATTCATTCCCTGTAGCCCTGCAATCAGCCTAGTCGCTCTTCTCTGGACCTTTCCTATCACTGCTATGTCCTTTTTTGTAGCCTTGAGACCAAAACTGCACACAGTACTCCAGATGAGGCCTTATCAATGCATTATAAAGCTTGAGCATAACCTCCTTGGACTTGTACTCTACACATTGTGCCATATAACCCAACATTCTGTTAGCCTTCTTAATGGTTTCTGAACAATTTATTCTGGACATGCTATTTGGTTACTCATAATCAGTGCAATTGCTTGGCTGTTGATGAAAAAAATTGGTCATCGTTTTTTAATAGTTTGAAAGAAAAGCAGAGTAGCATAGACAATTAATGACATCATACAAGGCAGACAGAATCAGAATCTGGTGCAAATTAATTTCAGGTTTGGTTTTCTGCAGACTGCCTTTCAAATTTAGAGGAGATATGAAGCATTGAATTAACACAACATAAGAAAGCAGCAAGATCTTTTACTGAATGAGTCATCTATTATTGTGCCGCCTGACTCAGTATTACATTGAGAAGGTCAGTGTTATTATGGGTACAGAAAACTGTCAGGAAACAGCCTCCTGATTTTAGGAATGTTTTATAAACCTGTATTTAACAAAAGTAATTGCCACATGATTGAAGTTTCCATTAAGGGCAATTAGGACTAATAAAGAACTCAGGGGAGTAAACAGATGCTTAGAGTTGTCACTTGGAAAAGGAGAAAGGAAGTAGCAGGACTTATGAGGAGAAGGTCATGTTAGTGAGGGTTTGCAGAGAAGGAAAGGGTCTTGCTTTTAAGATTATTGTGCAGTAATAGACTAACAATTTAGAACCTTAAATGGCTTGTTTGGTGTAGGCAGGTCACACTAAGTGGGGCTAGTCATGGAGACAAATATTTTATTATAGTGCCCAAAACATTTTGAACCATTTGTTAAATAGAAGTGTTGAACAAGTCCTACACCTCTACATCACATGTACCAAAAGCAAAAGGGTTGCCAATCATAATTTAAACACATAAATAGAATAAGTCATCAGGAAGCATCACATGCTTTGGCGCTGTTTCTCATTCTGAGCTTTATGCTGCCAGTTTTTAAGAGGCACTTTTAAGAAAAAAAATGCCGCTGGTAGTCAATGGAAACCAAAAACACACCTGCGTACTTCATTTTTTATACAGTTACATGGACATATTTTCCAAGAAAGTTGCTGCTAATTTGTAGAACCTCTGTTGTTGTTGTTGTTGTTGTCTCTACATCAAAGTATCTGTTTAGAATTCAGCAAGCATCCGTTTAAGAATTTTGTGTCCAGCAAGGTTCAAAAGCAGTACTGTGTGACTAATCAATATGTATTTGTGAAGTGCTATTAATTAGCTTTAAGATATGCTGTACATTATTATATTTAGGTCCATAATACATTTTCAGTTTTCTTCCACTAGCTTACTGATTGTTATTCTGCCTTACGCTACACTTTGTAAAGGAAAGCATCAAAGGGTATTATTATTACTCAGGGTATTATTTTTTTCATAATTAGTTAAAGAATATGGGTCATTCTTTATTTTAAAGCTATGGAAGTTTTATTTCACTTACATTTTATATAACATTTCCTTAAATGCAATCCTGCATTTAGATGTTGGGATTATGAATCACTTTTAAAAGGCTAAGTATCCATTCAGTGAAAATAAGATGTAATAACCAGGAGATGAGATGAGCTGTCTTACAGAACAGGCAGCTGATGTGGTCTATAGGACAGGCAAGGGAGAAAAAGAAAAAAGTAATAAAAAAATGTGAAAATCCAAAAATCAATAATCAAAAGGACATCACCAAACCACAAATATTTACGCCCAAAACAAAGAGATTGTTTTCAAGCCTGTAATTCCAGGTAATGTGCCTTGTGTCAAAACTAGATATTTTCTAAGAAGAATGGTCCTAGCAAAATAGTGGCATGTTTACACAGCTGAAGTAACATTAAAATAAATAGACAACAAAAGCAATGTATGCAACACATGGAAAAACAAGACAAAATAGATTCCAAACAGTCCAATGGGAGCTGGGCACAGACAAAAGCCTCTTTCTTATTGGCCTTGTTTTCCTGAGTGGGTGACCTGTGATTGAATTATAAACTTGTTTTTTTCCCAAAGGTGACTTTATTTAGTAAAGGAGTTTGGTTAGTGTAGAAAATGACAGCTTCCAGCCGAAAGAACACAAGCAGCACAACAGAGTCAATAAGTACAAATAGGCACAAGAGGAAAGTGGACATACTGGGCTTAGATAATCTTTGAAGTTCCCCACCCTCACCTCTTTCCCGCAGTGTCACATGTGTAGTTGGATTCTCCACAGGAAACATAGGAAGTTCTTTGTGACCGTGCTAATATTTTATTTATGAAGGAGCATATCACTTAGTGATAAAGTCCATCTATGAACCTTCTGAACGGTCTTAATTTGTTGCTTTGTTTCAGGAATCTGGAGCTCAGCAGTGTGAAAGGTGCAAGGCAAGGATCTGCTGGTTCATGCACAGACTTACATTTACTTAGACATGCCAGTTAATAAAAGAAAATTAAGAAAATTACATCTTGAGGCATACTTTGAGTAAGCCTTCCTCTGACACATACCTATATTACCCAATAGGATAAGTGCTTTACACAAAGATCTGACTACATATCTTCAAATTTGTCCAGTGTGCACTCCTGGCATAATTCACTCTTATTTGCTTTCCTCATGTGCTCTATTCAAGTAAATTCAAGTATTTAAAAAAAATCATATCAGCTTACTGTTTTACACCATTGAACAATGTCCAGCTTATGCATGGTGTTTGCAATACTGTCTGGTAATCTGAGCTTCTTTCTTAGGTAGTTTTCAGCTGCCAGTCTCTCACCATTACAAAGAGGCTGAGGATGACTTCTTCAGTGATTTGATGTATGTAATGGGCTGTGTTACAGCGGGCAAATGTGGGCTGTGAATGGTGCATTGTTGTTTGCGATAACTTTCAGCACCTGGTCATGGTGCTAATCATAATAATCATAATCAAACAGCAGCATAAAATATTTTCCTGGGTACTTCTCTTAGGCATTGTGGGCATGACATTGTCATTGCCTTATTGTGATGAAATGCATTATGGGGTCCATCGTGTCCTGTGTTTTTTTTTTTTAAATAGTGCGGCTCAACCCATGCTTTTGGGTGCATGGCACTGTACTGTCAAGGCCATAAGGTGTTCAATGGGTGAGGTGAGCTGATTTCTTGACGTGTGTGTAAGCGCAATCAGCTCAGCTGTTCCCTGTTAATGGGTCGTTAGCCAGAGCAGAAGGTAGAAAAAGGGGCCTGGGTAAAGAGCGAGGGGAAAGTGAGGAAGATGCAGAGAAAGATGTAGGAGGTTTGATGTGTATGAATATTAAAGTCAGGCGTTCTCACTATTACCCTGGCTCTACTGTGATCCTGAGAGTCGGGATGGAGCCCTGCATGGAGCAGGGATGGTCTAGGTTAAGGGTTGCTCACTGCTGAACATCAAGGTGGAGCAGAGATGCCCATCTACCTGGAGAGATTTCGGCGATTGGAGAAGGGAGCAGGGCTTGTGAACTGCCCACCCACACAGAGGGATGGTGGTATGGCACAAGCCGATAAACGGGTTAACCGCACTTGTCAGTGGGTATCTGTGGCTGAATGGGCCTCTTGACATGAGCTACAGATGCGCAGATTGGATGGATGCACTGGGGTGCAAGTGTTTAACGGAGACAGATCCTGACTCTGTTCTAAACTGTGATTTGATGGATTTAATTATTCTTTGGGATTTTAACCATGCACTTTGACCACTGTTTGGATTGTTTTCTTAAGCACACTATGCACTTTGCATACCAACCTTTTACACCAACCTTTTCAAATTTGAGTCCTTATTGCACTGACTCATCCTTGGCACATGATTGTCCTTTGCAGCCATCTGTGAAGTCTGTGAAGTTTTCTCCTTATGTTCAGATCTGTTCCCATGTGGGCCTGAAGTTAACAGTGGGATTAAAAATGGAGAAAAAAAACTGGAGAACTGAAAAGCATAATTGAAGCAACAATCAACATACTTGAATAATTCTTCAGTGTAGCTTTTGACCAACTGGTGTAGGGACTGTATGCCTGTGGAATAACCTTGGGGTTCCAAATCTGCATTTGCCCCGTATGGATCAATTTGTGATTCCAGACATCTTTCCATATAAAAAACAGGTCTTGAAATTTCCTAATTGTTGTTTTTGTGGAATCAAGGGCTGGTATGATACATAAAAAAAATGTGTTTTTTTTGGAACTCCCTAGAAAAAGTATTTAGGTGGGGGAGAACTTGAACAAAATGCCCACAGCTTTGACAATATTCATTCTCTGTTGTTTTACTGCATTCGCAGTAAAAGCAGTGGACCACATTTATGCACGCACTGGCAACAGAGTTCCCAACTGAAAGCTGCTTTATGTTACAGGCATTTGGAACTTTCACTGAAATGTTGTTTTCTCACCAAGTAAGATTTGCTTTGTTGCTTTTTAAGCCTTTGCATATGCTGCTAAGTGTTTGGGGTAGTCAAGCCATTTCCAGACCTCCCATAATACATCTTTTCATTGTATCTAATAACACCATTTGAGACCATGCAGGCAAGAGAAAGATCATGGTTAAAGTAGTGATTGCAGAAGAAATCCTTTGAAGACACAAACCAACTCCATCCTTATCTCTTGTTATCAAACTTGCCACATCTGACCAAAATCCATACGGGCTCTGTGTCAGAAGACAACATGACTTCATGTCTTTTATTTGGAGTGCAGTCATTCTCTCTGCTTTTGCTAAATCACTTTACTGAAGTACATTTTTATGTTTATTATCTACATTGGAAATGTTGAGGTGGAAGGTAATTAGCAGCTCTAAAATAGCACAATCTGTAACTTAATTCACCAGAATACTATGATGGTTTGCATTGCTTCACTTTTTCACTAGCAGCAACCTCATGGCTCTCTGGGATGTTTGACATTTTTGCTCAAACTGCTTAACTTTCTCTGCTCCTATGTGATCTTCTAAGTCAATCAAAGACTTTCTTATTTGGGAGCTCCTCCTTTGCTAGGTACTAAGCAGAAAGGAATATATCTTAAGGAAAGCAGTGTGTGTACCTTTGTCACTCACTTCCTTCATTGCTTCTAGTAAGGCAGTCCTCCCAGTCATTGTGACCTGTCTGTGTCCATCTTTGCTGTGATCTTTAATTGCACTGACTTTGAATTTCTGTGGGTAGATCTTTACTAAAAGTCACATTAATTCGTATTGTTGTGTATTATGCATAAGAGGCAGAACATTCCCTTTCCTTCCATGTATGGTAGCTACCGCATGCGTGAATGGGTAGCATAGGAAATTGAATGTGAATGATAATTACATAAGTACTTCCTTATAAATATTAGAAAAATTTTTAACTTTATGTATGCTGATGAACTACACTGCAGTGAGAAAAAAACTGATTTTTTTTTGTTTTCTTTACCTATGTCCTCCAGAAATGTCATTTCCGTGTCCTGAAGCCAGCTATATAAGACTTCCTTTCCCCTTTACGCTATGGTTCTTTGAATTGGACAACACTGATTAAACTGTAACACAGGTGTAAGTTCAGTGCAGAGTTTTCTTCTTCATAATCTCATGGATCAGTGGAAAAGTGCAGATGAATACAGATTTCCCTGGATGTTCCTGAAAAAGCACCTGTGGATGCTGTTTCTGGATATAGCTATTACTGCCCCAACTGACCATCTTGATGTTGAAAATGCTGGCTGTGGTAACAATCCCACTAGTGCTGGAGTTAAAAAAAATTACAAGATAAATAAAAAAAATTAAATTTAACACCGAAATGTCTTCGCAGATGGGAGTCCAATGAAGAATTGGGACCAGGAGGCTGTAAGAAGGAAGTGACATCAGAAGTGGAACAAGTGTTAATCTTCCATCCTGTAAAAAGAAGAAAAGAAGAGGCATTAGGCAAAAACACCAGCCCCGGAGGAGAATTACAATCATTGGAGCCTTTCGACTGTCATTGAAACACACGTGTTACACTGACTGATCAGGTTTTTGCCTACGGCCCAGCACTTGGTTGGGTTTTTATTTTAGAAGCCATGTCATTTTTGATTCCTCCCTTTCTTATTCCGCCCACATAAACCACATTAAGAAACTTTCTTACTTTCACCTCCATAACATATCCTGTGTTCACTCATTCCTCTCCTTTTCTAATGCTAAGAAACTTGTCCATGCTTTTATCACATCCCACATTGATTATTGTAACTTGCCTCCGGCAGGTGCCCCTTGTAATCTTATATCACAGCTCCAGTTGATTCAAAATTCTGCTGCAAGAGTCCTTACTCAAACCAGCAACAGTGAGCACATCACACCCATCCTACTCCGCCTTCACTGGCTCCCTGTGTCTTACAGAATTGAATGTAAAATTCTGTTAATAACCTACAAAGTTGTAAATGGTCTTGCACCAGACTACATCTATGACCTTCTAAATCACTATGCTCCTGTTCGCCTACTAAGGTCCTCTGATTCTGGTAATCTTGCTGTACCTCACACTAACCTGCACTCTATGGGTGACAGGGCCTTCAGCTCCATAGCACCCAGACTTTGGAATGATATCCCGAAATTAATTAGATCAGCTGACTCCATTCATTCTTTTAAAAAACAACTTAAAACTCATCTATTTAGGAAGGCTTTTAACTTAACATTCTGCCCTTTCTTTCAGTTTACCTCTCTGTCTAGGTGTTCAGGATAATTTGTGTGTCTGTTATATCACAAATTAGGTTATTTGTTAGGTTTTTCTTTTAGTATTGAATTTAGTATTTTACTCTGGTTTATTATCTTTTATTCTATTTAATGCCTGTTATCTGTTTCATTGTTCTATACAGGAAAACATTTGTATCCAATGTTACATAAACCCTGCTGTTTTTTTTCTAAGACTCTGTGAAGTGCCTTGAGCATGGGAAAGGCACTATATAAATAAAATGTATTATTATTATTATTATGATGAACCTGAAATAAATTACAATGCAAGAATACTTGACTCCTGAATACCTTTATATTTATGTACTAGCCATGTACGCCCAACTACGTTGCGTGTTAAAGTTGTCTGTGAAGGGTTCCCTGTTTAAACGCGGCTGCCAGTCGTGAACTGGGCCCTTTGTCGCACAGCATTATGATTTTTTATAAGGGAAACAAAATTACAAAAGAAAACCCTTGGACATTGATTCGATAGGAACGGCCTACTCGGAGTCACTGTCCGAATAGTAATTATGTGGTGGTGTGGGAGCATTTCTGCTTCTGTCCGTTCACAGTCCGTCTAGTTTTCACGACGCTATCGTTTCCTCTCACGATGTCTTCTCAACCTTTCTCCAATCTCGCAGGTTGCTTTGTGGCAATCCAAAGAGTAAGGCAATATACACGGAGCAATGGTTATAAAAGGGGGACACATAGGTATTCAGGCTCTTTAAAGCATAAATAGGGATCACTACACTGACATGTGAGCAAGCCACGGTACAACTGTGAGACGCACAGTACTCGCCAGCTACAACGTAATAATAATAATTTCTGGAACGTGCTGTTACGTTGTCATTCATTTTACCCACTGTCTTTCTTTCATACATATGTTACGTAGGCACGTACCTTTTATCTTCGACAATCTCATTCTCTAACCAGGCCAAAGGAGCTAACAAGCGTAACACTGTCCACCACCCCTTTTGTTATTCTGGCACATTGTTGACATCCGTGAGTAACAACAACGTACTAAACTGGAAGGTGGTCTACGCATGTGTGGAATTCGCGGACAAAGATCAAGCTCTAAATGAAGATCTCTTTAGTTAATTTAAAGCACAACAATTTGCTTAGTTTGAATGTCTGTGTTTTGAGGTGTGACTGGAGTACTACAGTCTTCAGTAGTATAAGTCTGGAGGAGATTCTTAATGCAATGCCTATGTTTTAGCTGTCTCTCTACTGCCATCTAGTGCTTCTTCTTCTAATTCATTCGCAGACAAACAAAGATCAAGATCCAAATGAAGATTATATATAGAGATGCCTATGTTTTAGCTGTCTCTCTCTACTGCCATCTAGTGCTTCTTCTTCTAATTCATTCGCGGACAAACAAAGATCAAGATCCAAATGAAGATTATATATATATATATATATATATATAAATTGCTAATATAAATATAAAAATTACTAAAATGATATTGATATTATAGCTAACGAAAGCCATAGTGCCAAAATGCAAGCAGCCAATAGTCCCTTCAAGCAGTATTCATAAGGCTAACTGTTCAGAGAATAGTGAGTTAAATACAAAAATGATTTAACATAGAAAAGATACACAGTGGTACCCCGAAACACAAACTTGATCCGTTCCAGAAGGCTGGTCGAGTTTCAAATCAAATTTCCCTATAAGTAAAAATGTAAATAGGATTGATCCGTTCCAGACCCCAAATGATTACTTATTTTTTTCAACAAATCTCTGTGTATCAACCTTGCTTTTTTGCAAATGATTGCCTCGGAAATACTGTCTCCCACTAATTGCTTCTGGTGAACCCACACTAACAGCAGCTTTTGTACTTCTTCCATAATTGTCCCTCTCTGTTTCGATAATGTTTTGACCCCTTTAGCAAAATTAGCACCTTGAATTGTGTCTTTATTTTTCAAAAATGCTTATCGTCAACTTGGCCATCCCATACTCTTCCACAACAGTTGACGCATGTGAACCACTTTCATGTTTCGTTATTTTTTTCCTTTTTAGTTCAAATATAACATGAGCTTCCTCCTTGCTTTGCTACTCTCACTGCTATTTTCTTTGGGGCCATGGTAATTACTTTCAACAGGAACCCCTTCCCCAAAAAAGCAACAAAATAACATGCTCACAGAGAACATAGTTTCAGCACGTCTTTACAACAGGAGATCTGTGGCAATACTGAGGGTGAGTCACAGGCATATACCGTGTATGTAGGCCTGTTTGGCTTTATCTTGGCTCCTCATGGCCGCGTCTTGATCTGTACAAGTTTTTGCAGGATGTTCATGTTCTGAGTTTTTGTTTGAGGTTGCGGCAAAAAAGAAAAAAAATGATGACCCATTCCAGTTCAAGTGTGGAGATGTTTGTGTTTCAAGGTTCTACTGTACTTGCCCAACTGTCCAAAAAACATGAGGTTATTTTAGGATGAAATTCAAAAGTCTAATTAAAATTGCTTTTTAAATCCGACTGTAGCATGTACTGCAAGGAAGGAAAAATAGCTGGTCACAAGGGTTAATTTATGAACTAGATCAATAAATAAAAAAAAATGGAAAGGCAAAGGTCAAAAATAAGTCGGGGTCAAAGCCCAAAACATGGGGCAATTATTGCCAAAAAACACAAAATAGTTCTCAATACACTATCAGCTAAACATACCATGATGTTTGTTTTATTCAGAACCTTGGATATGGAGGCTACAGAACCACCATCTTAAATAGGAACTTGCAGTTAATGTTAGATAATAGGAACTTGGAGTTAATGTTAGATGTGGTCATTCTGTGGCAACTATCTGTCATCACCAACATCTAAAGACCCATGGCATAGTGGGAAAACAAAAAGGCAGCAACATAGATTCTAAACAAAGTCTGGTGATGTCGTAAAAATAACAGATATAATTTATCAGTCATATTGAAAAAAAAAATGCACAAAACAAATAAATCATCCAAGTTATAAAAATAACACAGCAAATGAGCCTCTTCACATGGCAACCACAGCTTTGAGCATACTTCATATTGTGTGCATCTAGATTTAATGAGGGAAAAATAGATGGCCAAGAGTATTGGATAAATACACAGATCAGCTACAACATTAAAACCCATGACAGGAGAAGTGCAACTTTGAAAAGGACCAAATTGTGATGGCTAGATGACCAACCGGATCAAAGCATCTCCAAAATGGCAGGTTTCGCAGGGTGTTCCCAGTATGCAGTGGATAATACCTAGCAAAGGTGATCCAATAGAGGACAACCAGTAAACCAACAACAGGGTGATGGGTGCCCAAGACTCTTTGATGCATGATGGGTAGTAAAGGCTAACCTGTCTGGTCCACTGAAGAGCTACTATAGCACAAATTTAGGGCTAGCCATGAAATAAAAGTGTCAGAACACAAAGTGCACTGTATCTTGCAGCATATGGGACTGCAGAGCCATGGAATAGTCATAGTGAGGCAAGGATGTTTTAAAATGTATTTTGTCATTGGAGTTATTACCTTTTTAAATTACAAGGTTCCCAATTACGCACCTGTTTTCAACCCAGAGTTTGATCATGTGGTAGACAAGTGACATGCAAGAGCTCCAAACATGGAGAATACAGTATATGAACAAATGTGTATTATAGCTGTTTACTTTTAAAGTGCCTTGGCCTGGTGTTCATTATAGATGCAAATTAAAAATAGCCTGTTTGTCAAAATAAAGGAAGAAACAAAGTACAGCACACATAGTAATGTGTAGGAGTTTAAAGTAATTCCCTAAGAACTTATTCTGCTGTTTTTAATTGCTAAGATACATGAAAACAAAAGTATTTCATTTTCATATTTAAGACATGGCCATGTTACAACTGAAGATGTGCTTGAATTGTCTTGTCTTATGAAATATCTGTAAGATCATAACTGATGGGTCACAGATAGTAGAGGTTAAGAAAGATTAAAAAAATCATATCTTCTTTAACATACAGACCTCATATCCCAACCTCATCCTCCTTTATTGTCACTCCTTGACGGTCACCAAGATGACAAACTACAATTGGCCCCTACGTTCTTTCATGTACAGGATTATTCAGTGTAAACACCCTTGTCCTTCTCATCTGGCAAGGTGAGCAGTGTGAGTGAGAAATAGAAATGTCAACCAAAGCTAATAAAGCTGATAACCTTTCCATCTTACAAGGTGGTTATATATTGTCATGAACCCACTTAAACTGGATAAGAATTTCTTTGTTGAGTACTAGGGTGTTGTACCGTGTTAGCCATTACGAATGTAGAGAAGAGCCAAGCAAAATGACACCTTTTATTGGCTAACTA
>JANRMT010062813.1:42582521-42689880 GCA_026402145.1 Polypterus bichir lapradei | reverse complement strand
ATGTATGTATGTATGTATGTGTGTATGTATATGTATGTGTATATATGCAGATATATATATATATATGTATGTATATATGTGTGTTTGTATATATATGTGTATATGTATAGATATGTATATATATATGTTTATGTGTGTGTGTGTAAATATATATATATATTTATATATATATATATATATATGACAGCAACACTCATCACTCACAACAGTGACAAAACAATTACATTGACAATCATGTTACGTTATTTTCAAAATGTTTCCTTTTCTTTTTCATTGCTTCTTTAACACACTACTTCTCCGCTGCGAAGCGCGGGTATTTTGCTAGTCTATACTAATAAAAGGCAAAGCTCTCACTGACTGACTGACTCACTGACTCACTCATCACTAATTCTCCAACTTCCTGTGTAGGTGGAAGGCTGAAATTTGGCAGGTTCATTCCTTACAGCTTACTTACAAAAGTAAGGCAGGTTTCATTTTGAAATTCTACGCGTAACGGTCATAACTGGAACCTAATTTCATCCATATACTGTATACGGCCATAGCCTGCAGCTCGGTCGCCGTGTGAGTTGGAGTTGCGTCTCGCATCATCACGCCTCCCACGTAAATGAGTGCATGCCCATATAAGGTAAATATTCGCGGGTGAAGGACTGTGCTTAGCATATTCATAAGTGCAGCTACTGTGGAAACCCTCCCTCAGCGAAAGTGCGAGAGAAACTTTTAAGTGCCGGGTCTGAGCTAAAATTAAATAAAGCCGTGGACATTGCAAGATCGCACAAGATATTCACAAGATACAAGTTTAATCCGATGATTGTGCTGCTTCCAGATATGTATTTTCATATTAAAGCATTTAACCAATCACATTTCAGCCATCATTTGTTGCCAGGCAGAGAGGCCTTCACAATCCGTTCGGCAGGCCCTCTAACACAGAATAAATGTTGATTAAACTGTTGCTTCAACCAATCAGATTTTGAGTTGGTGTCAGTAGGGCCCTCTAACAGGTGTACGGCAACGTCACCGTATTCAGACCCATTGATTGGATAGAAGCCGATATGAGGAACTCTATGAGGCCACTGAACGCACCGCAGGCGCTCCGAGCGCAAAATCCTTACGGGCACTACCGCCAACTCCATGGCAGGATTCTGGACAATATTATTTGCCAGACACAGACCAGATTTCAAGACCACGAAAAACTGATGTTTGTCACGCTCCTCGACCCCCAGAAGTATCGGGAATACAAGAAAAATTTCCCGCATGCAGCCTTCTCCAGTTTAACACAAGAGCCAAGGAGCAGTTTTTGATCGGTCTCAACTAAAAACAGAACTGACTGCAATGTATGCCATGGATGATTTTGCAGGAAAATCTCCCACTGATCTCCTTGACTTCCTTCATCAGAAAAATCTGAATGAGAGCATGGGGCACCTGTACACATTGGTTTATTTGGCGGTGACCATTCCCGTGTACACTGCTTCTGTCGAGCGGACATTTTCAGCCCTAAAGCGAATTAAAACTTATGCCAGAAATACGACAGGGCAGGTTCGACTTTCAGCATTAGCTTCGATGGCGATAGAAAGGGACTTTTTGATGGAACTAAAGCGCACGGATAATCTGTATGACAGAGTAATTGAACTGTTTTTGAGGAAAAAGAGGAGGATGGATTTTGTTTACAAATAATCTGAATTTTTGGTGAGTAAAATGTTGCGATTTTCCTAAATAAAGTTTATGAGTTATTATTGATGTTTTTTATGTGTGTCGCGGCTGTAGCTACAGTAGAAAGGAACTTGTTCTCCCCTGGTTTGTCTATTCAATAAAGGCATTTATTGTGGCTACAGGAGTTATCTATCTGCGATGCAGCGGCTTTCTATACTGTATTTCTGCATATTAAGATGGTTTTTATAACCATAAATGAGTTTTTGAGGGGCGGGTTGATTCAGATGGAGCACTACTGAAGGCCTAGGTGTGAAATGCAATGTTAATATTACAACCCGAAAATAAACGAAACTGTAGAGAGGTTCAGATTATACTTTTCCCAGTGCGTCTCTCTAAATCCTCCATGTGGGAACATTATCATAAGGCTTAACAATCTTATTGTTACACCTTCTACGTGCACCGAACCATCCTGCTTCTTTCCATTCACCTTCCTAGCTCTGTTATTTAAACAGTTTTCCTTCTCACTTTTCTGCTCCTTTGCTGTCTTCTCCCTTTTCGTTCAAAATACGCGCCTCCTTGCCTTTTTACAGTCGGCTCCCCTTACGTCACACCATGGTACGTTTAGCACAAGTTAATACTGGGAATGCCTGTTAAACATCTTACATTCACGAGTAGTGATTTGCGTAGTGAACACTTCGATGAATGAAACCTGTTATCTTTACAACGGTTGACAAACACGGAATGTAACTTCAAAACAACACGTCCTCCAAATACGAACCTTAATTGAAAGAAATAATGATAATAAAATCCTTGGTGACAGCAACACTCAAAACAGTGACAAAACAATTAAATTGACAATCATGTTACGTTATTTTTAAAATGTTTCCTTTTCTGTTTCATAACTTCTTTAACACACTACTTCTCCGCTGCGAAGCGCGGGTATTTTGCTATCTATACTAATAAAAGGCAAAGCCCTCACTAACTGACTTACTGACTGACTCACTCATCACTAATTCTCCAACTTCCCGTGTAGGTAGAAGGCTGAAATTTGGCAGTCTCATTCCTTACAGGTTACTTACAAAAGTTAAGCAGGTTTCATTTCAAAATTCTAAGAGTAATGGACATAATGGACGACAATGTCCACCATGTTAAACTTTCTTATTTATGGCCCCATCTCCACGAAATTTGGTAGGCGGCTTCCCTGCGCTAACCGAAACCTATGTACTTACTTATTTCAGTGGTATGACGCCACTGTTGGCCGCCATATTGAACTTTCCAACGGTCTTTGTTACCTATGGGCCCATCTTCAAGAAATTTGGTACGCGGGTTCCCAATGCTAACTGAATCCTTCTTACGTACATATATACATCCATAGCCTTCAGCTCAGTCACCGTGTGAGGCAGCGTTGGGTCCCCCATCCCCACGTCTCCCACGTTGTTGGCTGGCTGCCTGCCTATATAAGGCCGTCCGTTGCTACGGTCTCTTCATTCCCTTCCTTGCTTCGCCACAGTATTCACGTCTCCCTGCTAATAACTGCAGCCTTTTTATTTAATCCACGGCTTCTCCGCTGTTTTATTGCTCATTTATTACGATTATAGTTATTGTATAGGTATTTTAGACTTAGTTTACATTGTTCAGGTACCCATTTCCTTTATCGTTCCAAACGTACCCCCATTAACATGTCTATCAAAGTGATCACCATCGATCAAAGAACTGTCACTTACCGAGTGGTTTCCATGGCCGGAGATGGCATCTGCCTTTTCCATTCTCTGTGTTACATATTGCACGGCCGTATCAGGCTCACTCTTGATATCCGGAGAAACATTGTGTCTTATGTATTGAATGACTGGGACAGGTTCAAGGTGTGGACTGATGACGGCACAGGAGATAATTATAATACACAGGAGCACTAGAAGAGTGAAATGCTTAAGCCCTTTACCTGTGGTTCAGCATGTGAGTTGATGGCTGCCGCTGAATTGTTTGGTTGTCGCTTTCAAGTGTACCGAAATGGCCAAATATTTTACACCTTTGGACAACCGCCAATGCCTTAAAAATCTTAGATTCACAGGTGACGATTTGAGTAGTAGACACTTTGATGTTTATGAATGTTTAAACTCTCAAAAGCTGGATGCGAAGTTATCGATGAAACCAGTTGTATGCTTACAACGCTTGACAGATGCCGAATGTCACTTCAACACAACAAGTCCTGCAAATACTAACATAATTGAAACAAACCATGAAACTCAAACCGATTATGACAGCAGCAATCCAAGCTGTGAGATTTGAGACAAGATTACTGTTCACATGGCCAACTGTAAGTTACATGCTCAAGAGTAAGCTCAGCGCACAGCTTGGTCATGTTACAACCGGAGGGCCGAACTGACAACGTGGCATACAAAGAGATCCTTAACAAATAATTATTGGTATATTTTCCCTCAGTTTAAAAAGGTTTACTTTTCTTCTTAATAAAAATTTTAAGGCAGTACTTCGCCGCTGCAAAGCGCAGGTATTTTGCTAGTATATATACAGTATATATATATATATATATATATATATATATATATATAGAGAGAGAGAGAGAGAGAGAGAGAGAGAGAGAGAGAGTGATGGAAGGCTGGAGCTCTTACCAGATGGGACACCATCATAATGGAAAGACTGGGTGAGAGAGCTTGCACGGGGCAGTATTTCCCCCAACAGAGGGCAGTCCCCCTGGCTTGTTATGGTTCTATGGGTTGGAAGCATGGAAGCTCAGCCCTGCAGGGGGATATGGCCTCTTCAAGAGGGAGCAATACGAAGGGTTGAGTCCTCCTCTGTAGGGCTGCCATCACACCCGGTAGTATGCTCAGAAGGAGATCATGGGACAACTGGGGCACTTCCAGGTGTTCTATAAAAGGAGCTGCCTCACTCCAAACATGGAGCCAGAGTCAAGAGGGTGGACGTAGCTTGTCGGGAGGAGTGAAGGTGGGAAAGATAGGACAAGACAAGAGAGAGAGAGGAAAAGACAAAGTGCTGCATTTTGTACTTTATTTGGTGCTTCTTGTACTGTGTTGCTGTGGGAAACAAAAGAAAAGTGTTTTCCCAAATCTGAATATAGCCCATATTGTGCTGGGTCTTGTGCCTCTGTCTGTTGTGTTGGGAGGAACTGTGTGCCCCCTGGTGGTTCACAAGTGGCATCCTAGATGGGACCTTCTGCACTGGCAGGAGATACATTTTAAAAAAATAATTTTTTTGTGTCCAACCCCAACACACAGCACAACCACACATACACGACTGAACGGCAGCACTGAACCACTCAGTGAGGCGGCTCACTGAAATCTTATTCCAACAGGCATGGGCCAGAAGAGATCCAGGCAGACCAGGAAAGTGATGAAAGGCTAAGAGTGTCACCAATGACAATTGAGCCGACCCAGGAGAAAAGGCAGCCGAACAAGGGAGTCACGTGCTGCTGGAAGAAACCCTGTGGGAGGTACATATCAAAGGCAGGGTGGTTGAGCCCTGGGAGTATTTTATCTCTTTTGCAGCTGCATACCTCCTTGATGGTGGAGACCCAGAAGTCTGTTTACAGCCAAATGGCTATGTCTGGAAAGACAGCGCTGACCCCAGTTTGAGTTGTGAGGATCTTGCTCTCTTCTTCCCGGATGAGGAGGAGCTGTGCCAATCTGAAGGTGCGTGTGACGAGAAAAATCGGCAAAAGTCCTCTGACTGCCTGGACCACAACCCACTGGAAAGTGGCTTTCTAGAAGGGACAGGGGAGATGGGTGAAAAATGTGCTGCCTCCAGTAAAAGCAAGGAGGGATGAGGGGTGATTGCGTTGCTGGCTGCAGTGACTAATGGTTTTGATGCTACAGAAGATGATTGGGAAACTGGAGAAGATTGCCAGGATGCCATTGGGAAAGGCAGGGTTGTATCTGCAGCAACTCAGGATTGATCATCCTCCCCAAGTAGATGTGGTGATACAGGTAAGTGGCGCCAATTGTGCACAAGAGAAAAGGGACATTTAAGCGAATTGCATCTATCTGCGTATATCATAGGGAAGGTGAGTAGTTAGAGATCTGAGAGTGGATGCAGACCTGATGACCAAGTGCCTGGTTGGGGACGAGCCAGAGCCGAGAAGAAGCGGATGAAGCTTGAGGGGGAGTGGAGGTGGAAGGAAGTCAGAGAGAGAGAGAGAAGAGAAGAAAGGACTGTGTGTTGTATTGTGCTGCAGGTAGGAGACAAAAGAAAAGCGTTTGATGAGCTGTGCGCCCCCTGGACTCCACACTTTATATACATTTATAGTGAGAAAAGACACAAAACAATGTGAAAGAGTTGGGGATCTATCCCATATATTACAGAAAAACAGAACTGAAGCATCTGACAAAATGGCTGAAATATATAATTACAAAATAGGATGTGATGTAGTGGTAGAGTAGCATCTTGGGACCGGATATGGTACGTCAGGAGTAGGTAGGTTCTTGGGACCGGAACAGGAAGTATTGCTAGCTTGTCTTCTGGGAACTGGAAGTAGTTTTATGTTGAAGGTTCATCGGTTGTTCTATAGGAAGAGAGGAAAAAGAGTTAAAGGACAGTGCCAACCCCGATCCGTTGGGAACATGCACTTATTTAAGCCCATAAACTATCTCCTAATCGCACGTGTGTGACTATGTATATATTTGTAAATGGAATTTGCACAACCTGTCAGACATAATTGGTTACTTTAACATAACTATAATTGCTATAATTTTTTTTAAATAAAACTTGTCAGTTTCATAGCTAATTCATTAGTTTTTATATTAAATATTCTTTACAGCATATAGCATGCTTTTAATGTAAATATTTAAAATCCCTAGCATATCACGTCATTACCAGCATATATTCAGTACATTTAATTTTATTTGAAATAGCTGAGCAGAAGATAGTTTCATGAGAGTTTGCCTATTTAAATCACTCATCATGTTACATGACTTGTTTTCAAAATATGCAATCTGGTGAAATGACAACTAAGGTTCTTTTAGGAATATTCAGCACCTATGAATCAAATTTTAGTTATGTTAGGCAGGCATGCATTGACTTTAGTAATAAAGTACTTTTTCTTATTTTGAAGACCCAGGTGCCCTCTTGGCTTATGTGAAAAGACAAAAGTAAACTATAATTTTCTTTTGGTCTTAAAAGAGTGAGGTTTAAATATTGACACATCATCTTCAGACACAAATGGTCTGCTTATTAAGAGTAAAACAAGTCGAAGAGAAGAAATAGACTGCATAATAAATAATTCGTGTCACTAGCAGAGTATGACTTATAAAGCCACAGTTTTAGAGTTCTGTATTCCAGAAGTTGCCCCAGAGCATCTTGCACATCAGGTTAAAAGGCAAAGGAATGATGAAAAAGAAGCAGCTTTTGAAATGCGGCCATCATTTGTGTATTCATGCAGACTGTCTCTATTTATTTTTAATTTGTTACAGAATAAGCTGGCATATCTATAGTGCTTACCTTTATGCTGCATGGCCAATAAAATAGTTGCTATTTTTACATTTTTGCTCATTTGTGCTGAGAATAAAATGGAAGAGTTTGTAATACAAAATAAATTAACTGACTAACATAAGAGTTCTTAGCCTAGGACATTGGACGTATACTGTAAGTCAAAAGTTGCTTGGAAAACATGAAATAATGGGAATTATTAATTTCTACAAATGTACTTTACACATGAGAATAATGTTCATTGTCATATGCTTTTATTTAAATTGCAGACTTAAAGACATTCTTGTAAACTTGAACATTTGTAATCCAACATTACTCTTGGTTTCACTAGAGTTTTTCCTAAGATGACAATGGAGTCTAAATTGATCCATCTGAAGGAGTGGTGGTGAAGTGAAGGTGATTGTGACTTACGATGAGTGAGCCCCACATCCAGAGTCATTCCTTGTCTTGTACCCAGTGGATTGACAGATTTGCCTCTGGATTTTTTCTTTCCTCATCTTATAAATGACACAGTTGTTAGGGCTATGAGGACATTTGCCATACAGAAATTGTTTTTGCTTTTGAATTAATAAGAATGTGTACAAAGACTCAATTTTAAAACATGAAAAGTGGTTTGACCCTTGAACAAAATAAAATAAATATGTATAAACATATACTGTTTTCATACAAAAAGACACATCCTTGAGATGTAAATATAAAAATTAACTAGCTGTAGTCATTTCAAGAAACAGCATCCAGTCCTCTTCTTCAATTGTGGCCAGTACTGGGTATTTCAGAATGAACCCTCTTTCTCTGTCCCTATGAGAGTTATCTAGAAGCTGGCATTATTGAGTTTGGTGTCTCATCTAGACTCGGATTTTGTCAAGGTTTTTCCCAGTTAAAGTATCAAAGAAGATTTTTTTTTCATTTCTGCATCACTGTCTGTATTTCACCTGATCTTCAGTTCAGTCAGTACACTGAGAAATGACGAAGAGGGCTGAGGAATGTCCAGATTTTTTAAAAACTCTTTATTTAACATCTTGGCCATTGGAAGAATACCAGAATCATCTTTAATTGCAGTTTTTCTTCTTTACAAAGACAGCAAGATTTTAAATTTGAGGAACAATGTGTCCTTGTTTTTAAAACACTTCTGAATCTGTTCCACTGCTACCTAATTATCTCAGCATTTAAAGGCTTGTTCCAGTACACCTTTGTTAGACTAAAAATGTGTCCTGCTAAAATTATTTTTAACAATTTCTATTATATTGCAGTTTTTAGTCTATTATAGTCATTAGATTCTAATAGCTCAAATGCCTCAATCCCCTGAATTCTGTCCTGATTACATTAAATAATCTTTATTAATCCCATGAGGAGATTCAGATGCATATGGCAGCAGCAACATAAAAAAAACAAGAATACAGACTCACAGGACAAATAATACAGCCAATCGAACAATCAATCGATAAGAAAATAAATAAAAATAAACATAACAAGCACATCAAGAGGAACTATTGAATTGCCTCCTAACAGTGGACAGAAAAGACCCCCAGAGGTGCTTCCTAGCACACCATGTTTCAGTGATCCTGTGGCTAAAAGTGCTCCAAGATGGTGCCTCCTGGAGGGAATGGAATAGATTTTTCTTCATGGCATCCAATTTTTCCATCATTCTCTTTTCCACAACAGCTTCCTGTGTTTCCATGGTTCACCTTGTGATGGAGAAGACTTTCCTGATAATTTTGTTCAGGCATTGTGCCTCTTGTGAACTCAGGTTGCTTCCCCAGGAGACTGCAGGTTAGAACACCACACTGGCTTACTGTGGACTGGTAGAACATTTCCAGCAGCTTACTGTACACATCAAAAGACCTGAACCTCCTTAGGTAGTACAGTCTGCTCCAGTCCTTCTTGTACAGCGCCACTGTGTTGTTGGACCAGTCCAGTTTGTTGTTCATGTGAACCCCCAGGTATCTGTATCTCTGCACCACTTCCACATCCTCCATCTGAATGATGACTAGTACACTGGAAGTCCACCACCAGCTCTTTTGTCTAGCTGAGGTTTTGGTGCAAGTTGTTGTAACTGCACAACAAGACAAATTCCTCCACAACTTTCTTGTACACTGAATCGTCTCCATTATTTAAGCAGCCTATGATGGTGGAGTCATCTGGAAATTTTTGTAGATGACAAGCACTGGTATTGAGCTGGAAGTCTGTTGAGTACTGGGAAAATAGGAGACAGGCAGTTCCTTGAGGTGCTCCAGTACGTTAGTGTTGTAGTTTTACCTTCATTTTAGATATTGATATTTTTATCACTGTGATAGAAAGTCTGTGGCTGTGAGTGGATTTTAAATAAGTAATCACGGCCCCACGGTGCGCAATTGTTCTCCGCCCCAGGGACAATGGAGGCAACTGGCTGATTGATTATGTACATGAAAGTGCAAGCATCAGTCAAATATCTCATTATTGCGATGGAGGAGAGGCCACATAAGAGGAGCCTGCACAGGAAGGGGCTGATGAGAAAAAGAAAAGAAAAAGAACAGAATGATCGGAATCATAGAGTGGTGAAAACAGCATCAGGTAGACAGGCAGAATGAGTCCAGCCAGACAGTGTGGGAGAGGCAGAGGTGTAAAGGATCTGCACTCTAGGGATGGTTTGTCCCCACTGATTATTTGTAGAGTAGTGGGTGCAATCAAGGTGGAGTCCTCCCCAGGGATCTGAAGTACGACAGGGAAACGTGAAAAATGATGGAAGGACAACCAACCCTGTCTAGGATCTGAAGGAACATTAAGGACCCAATGACTGTGTTAGTTTTAGTCTCGTTTTGGACATCTTGTTCTTGACTTTATTTTAAATAAAAGCACTGAGCACTTGTACACCTAACCCTTGTTTTATGTGTGTGTCCTCACTTGGTGATCCTTGGTTACGTTATTGACAGTGGCAGGTTTGAGAGGTTCCACAAGGCAACAAGGACTGTGGATTTACTCGCACCATCACAATAACATTTTAGATTTACCACAATGCCATTTATATTTTTATCTTCAGTAACAGGGGTCCTCAGGGGTCAGTCAGAATAGTAGACAGGATTTTTTAATTCAGTAATCAAATGATTATAACAGCCTTGCAGTAAAGCATTATCATAATCAGTTCTGCTCCTTACAAAGTGCTATTATTTCTGTACGCTATATATTGAAAAACTCGTTATGGAATCAATTATTTAGACATGTTCTCCTCCAGTCAGTCTCCTTTCCACTGTTACGTCAAGTTCGATTTTCAGGTGCTGGATGGTTCTCAGCTCTTTATTTTGTGTTCTAGAATCTACTTTTATGGATAAATACATAAGTGAGGTGTTTAGAAATCAGTAGAACCAATAGGAAAAATTTACTGCTGTAAGGTTCAGTTTTGCTGGCTCATGAAACTTAAAAGAGATGTTTCATTTAAGAATCAACTTTGTCATAGATGTTTCTCATCCAATTCCTTAGAAGAAATAGCTTTAAAGAAAAAAGAGACATGAGGGGAAGAGACCACGAAAGAAGCCAGAGTTGAGGTAGATGGATAAAGTAAAAGAAGATCTGAAGGAAAACGGCTTGACTGGCAAAGAGATGCAGGACCGAGCTGTTTGGAGAAGGTTGATCAAGTTCAGTCCTAAACCACACACAGAAATATAAAAAGATGAAGAGGAGGAAGAAGAAGATACAACTGAAATAAAAGAGTCAAACTGAGAATTTGCTTTGAAAAGCGTGGTATATTTTGTGAGAACTCTTTCTAGTCTTGTTTCAGTCCTTCATATTATTCACTTATTCTTGGACAAATTGCTTTATTAAAGGTGACTTAAAACATTTGAGCTATGATCAGTTATGTTTCTTTTGTTTTTCCAGTTGGAGCACAAGCAGATAAAGTGACTGTTTTGTGATCACACAGTAGTGTAGTAGTGGGATTTGAACCCAGAACCAGAGGCTTTGAAGCCCAAAGTCTTGACCATTATGCCGTACTGCCTGCATGTTTGTTTAGAATGAGTTGATCTAATTGGAGAACAGCAATATAAATTAGAGCAACTAATAGTGTTATTCTGAAGCAAGGACTACAGCTGTGTAATCATAGTAAAGAGTTTTATTGCCACAAACAACTGTCCATACATTTCACCATATATTACTGAGCAAATATTTCAAACTATAAAAAAAATGTCGAGACACTACTTGGAGAATCTGAGTCCACTGTGTGACTTTGCTGAGATCTGTGCCGAAACTCAAGAGGATACACTTCTGAGACTTCTGCCACATTTATTTCTCAAGAGAAAAATCTGAGAAGCATTAGACATTTTATTTTCTGATATCATTGATGTTTAGGAGAAACCAAAAAGATATTAAGTAGATCTCTTTTATGATTTTTCATTTCTGTGGGAAAGTACAGAGTGAGTCTAAGTGAAAGTCCACATGTAAAAGAGAGCAACCCTTAATTCAGATGGAATTTGGCAAGGTGCACCAAAGAATGTTAGTATTCAGTTTAATAAACACAATAAGGAAGACATTCTGTTACTGTTACATTCTGCAAGGTTCTGCTTTTTATGATTTACTCAATTTTAAAAGAACTCCATTTTTACTTGCAAAGCTTGCCACCAGGGAGTGAAATCCTATTACTTGACTTGTGGTTATTTAATGTTTATTTATTCATAGAAACTGTATAAAATGTAATATTTTAACTGCAGTGTGTGATTTATAGTAATAGACCTACTAGACACTTTAATCTACAGAAGCTAAATTATGACAAGTCTATGATGGCAGTCGTCCAAAAGAAAAGATAATTAGGCATTAGAGAAGAAACAAAGACAGTATGGGGATTAATCCATGGGTTGAAGAATTGAAAATATTAAAGTAGGGGTTTAAAGCCAAATCTCTATAGTGTTATAAAGTATAGATCAGGAGCTAATCAGGAATTAATAAAAAAGAGTTGGATTCATAAAATGAATTGCAAAGTAATTAAAACTGACAATCTCACAAAACAGAAGAGTTGTGAGCTTCTCCAAGAAGTTAAAAGGTTGGTCAGGCAGACATGCCTGTCTCTGCAAGTTAGTGTTAACTTGGGCATTCATTTATCAAGTGATTTACTACTCCTTTTAATTTTGGTGTTGTTTCTTTTTTTTTTTTTTTGACTACTTCCAACCAAGTAACCATTTGGAAAAATGTGTTATCTTAATTTAAATACAGATACAGTACTTGCAATTTCTTGCAATTAAATAATGTGAACAAATACTGCATGTGAGATAAAGTATGTCCTTTACCTGTATAAAGTGTACATTTTCTACAGCAATAAAGTCCTGTAACAGGATTACGGCCCACAAAGCCTAATGGTGATTAGTGTGGGGTGGCACATCCAACAAGCAACTTAATCAGCTGTGCTGTATGACAATTGTAGCAGATTATGAAGCTTTTGTCACTCTTCTTCAATATGGGACCATGATGTCACTGTCTTCTCATTGTAACAAACCTCCTTCTTAAGTCTAGTGCACTGCATCTTTGCTTCAGCTTACCTTCAGTGGTGAAAGGCTACTTTCATCTGACATAAATTTGCTAAGGTCTACCAAAAACTGGCTTCCCCTTGTACTTAAAATGTGACCATGCAACTGCAGAATAGAAACAATTGTGCCTTGCACTAGACTAAATGTACCGCAGTCAAGTTTCTACTGTGAAACTAAAAGTCAGCACACCAGGATTATTGGTGTGGTCCAGCCATGCTTTTTTATACCCAGCTTATTTAAATCAGGAGAGCTGGGGCCTCATGCATGGTGTATGGACAAAAGTGGAAATGTGCGTACACAGAAAAAAATTCAGATGCACAAAACCGTGCATTAACCAGTTTCCACACACTTCAGCTCCATAAATCCCAGTCAGCGTGAAAAGTAACACACATGCACATACTTGTAGTCCCACCTCGAATCCTCCCAGAATTTTGCATATTTTAATATGCAAATTAATATAATTATCACCTTCCCTATTCAGTGTTTGATTAAAAGACAATGGTAAAAGCACATGAAAAAAAGGATTTCAGCGAATTCAAAGTGGAACCAAGGAAAATGCAATATGTGTTGGCTTAAGCAGTGGTATAAACAACAAAAGGAAGCTGATCGAGTAACAGAGTGGCAGAGAAACTCGAAAGTTCAAGTTCAGAAATAAAAAAGATGTGGTCAGTGTGAAAAGCCCACCGTCTGAGTGTCTTACGGAAGCATATTAGGGTACAGGGAAAAGGAAAAAAATAAAAGGGGCACATTAAAAAAATTGGTTGAAATGTCCACTTTAATCTTATAATTTATTTTGTCATTAAAGCAGAATGTGATAAACTTAATCTTAAAATCAATGTTAAATTTACTACAGTTTCTCAGATCAAAAAGTAACTAAAGTAGCATGTTAAATGCTTTGTATTGTATGTGTTCTTCTATGTGCTCTGTGTGTGAGAATTACTACGAGCTTCTTAAACGGGCTTTCTCTGAAATAATGAAATAATTCAAGGCACCAGTATTGTCTCTTTCAAACGCACCAACCCCCAATTCCTGTCCTTCCTTTTCTTTCCCCATGTAACCAATCGCCACACAATAAGCTCTTTAATAAATATCAAGCCATCTGTAAGCTTAGAACTCCAATTCTTCAAAACTTTTAAGGAACATTGAAATATCTTCATAGTATAAGTTAAATTATTCTATCCATCTATCCATCCAGGGTCACGTCAGTCCCAGCAAGCATACAGCATGAGGCAGGACCAATCCCTGGATGGGTAAGGCTGGTGTGAGATTGTGGCCTTACGCCAAGTTTAGTTTTTATACATCTCGAAGTGTGTGTGGAAATGGGCGTACACAACATTTTTGTGCATATGCTCCGATTATACAGGAGGCCCCTGTTTATCTTGAAAGCACTGGACACAAGGTGGAATGGAAACCTGGATAGGACACTAGTCCACTGCAGAGCACACACTCGCCTCTTACTCATGTATGCCTTGGTCAGTTTAGACCCATCACTTAACCTAACATACATATCTTTTAGATGTTGCAGAAAAACCAAGAGTACTTCTCAAACATATATCAAACATATGCAGATGTGGGGAGAATGTGCAAACGTATGCAGACTGCATTATACGGAGAAAACTCACTTGAAATGGGAAGAACATATTAACTGACAGTGTTCAGGCCAGTATTTGTACGCATGACTCTGGAAGTGTGAGAGAGCAGTGCTAACCACTGTACCTGCAACCAGATGTCCTTCACGTATTCTAAATTGGGAACCATCATGGATGAATTGATCAGATTTAGAAAGTGTTGGATACTTAGGCATCTGTTATGACTCTTTGCAGCCTTAAAGCAAGTGTCAAAACAATAAGAATGTTCTAAACTTATTGAACCTAATATAGTCAATTAATTAAAAAAATAAGTCATGTAATAAACAGCCTCCCTGCAAAATCAATACAAAAGTTACAGTACATTCAGAACTCTGCAGCCAGAGTCCTCACCCACACAAAGCGTTTTGCTCACATCTCCCCTGTTCTCTCCCAGCTTTACTGGTAACCGGTTCAATCTAGGATTAAATTCAAGATTCTGCTTATCACCTTCAAAGCCCTACATAACCTCACTCAGCTCCTAGCTCCTTACACTCTTTGTCATTCTCTCAGGTCCTCGAGCAGTAATCTCCTTACTGTCCCACGCACCAGACTCTCCACCCTGGGAGGCAGGTCCTTCAGTGCTATAGACCCTCAACTCTGAAACTCTCTTCCTCAGTCTCTCCGAGATTGCTCCTCTTTCAGCACCTTTAAATTTCAAGTGAAAACTTTCCTCTTCTACAAACTTTTGTCTTCTGTATAATTTATTTATTTATTTATTTTTTACTCTGTATGTAAAGTGACCTTGGGCTCGTGAAATTATTATAAAAGTGTATATGACCTGAATCATCGTTTAGTTTGGGAACAAATTTGCACATATAATATAAGGTTATATTATCATACTGGCAAGTAAAAGAGTCAAAATATTTTGCTTTGCAGTGTAGTGAATATATGAAAATATAGATAGTGTGACACACGTATGATTGCAAGACAACTTGAGGGCTCATCTAGTTGTAATTCTATCCCGAGCAAAGGGTTGGCACTTTTGCCTAATACTTCTCCTTTTGCTTCTATAGATCGAATGACTGTCTGTCCCTGGGTTGTCATCTCCTGTCCCCATCCCTGTGACGCCACTTCTGGGTTGTCATCTCCTGGCCCCACCCCTTCCGGTCTGGTATCCTCTTAAGGGGTAGTGCCACCACCTTCCAGTCAGTCAATGTCTTAACTGCTATCTGAAAAAACCTGCAAAACTTTTTGCCTTTTTTTCTTTTTTCTATTTTTCTTTTGGCCACCAAATATACTGTAAGGGTTGTGTGTTATATTTGCGTCTTTCCAGCTGTCCTGTCTTTTTATTACAGTAGACATATTCAGCATTGCAGTGCTCCTGTAACGTGACCAAATGTAGTGATGAGAGCCACATGGTATATTAAATAATTAAGTTTTCAATGCAAAGAACTAGAACATTTAACTGATTGCACAAAACATGTAACTAAACACTTATTACTTTTGATAAATTTGTTTAGACATGAACATTTGGCAGATGGGTAATTTCAAGCTCTACATGGTCTTTAAATGAAAAAAATAATTTAGTAATTAAGGCAAGACTTTGTGAAATTTCACAACACAGCTGTTCTTTTATACTCATTTAGTGGGTCACCCTGGTTGGTGTAAAAGGATGCTTCTGCCCTCTTAAATACATATTTTGTAAAGCTATTACAAGTAATCATTTACATAAGTGCAGCAACGGCATGTCCTAAAATGTTACAAAGTATCAGAGCAGTCCCTTTATCACAATACGCTTTGGCTTTTCACACCTGCATGAGACTGCCATTAACAAATCTATATGGAAAAACACCCAGCCTTGAGCAAAAAAGGATGTAAAATATTAGTAAGAAATATTTCACTTTATCTCAGTTGAGGATTTCCATGGATTTATTTTAATGTGACCCTGTAGTTTAGGATATAGCCAGTTGGATAATGGATGTTTTAATGTGTAAAAAGCATAAGCATACATTTTTAGAAATGCGAGTAGACCATTCCATGCAGCAAACTCATTCCGTTAGCTAATGGCACTGTTGTCCCATGTTATTCATGATGGATAAATAGAAACTGTTGTTTAAATTCACAAAGGAAGCTTTATTAGCAAGAACAATGAAGCCTAACAGTAGGAATCATGGGATCTCTTTATGTAACCTCTATTTGCACTAACCTTACAATGCTCAGATGTTTTTTTTCCTTTTCAGAAAGCATATCTCTGAATTGTCTAAAGTTGAAAATGTGAAATGTCTAGTAAAGGCACATGGAATTCATTTCTAACTTTTGTGAGTTTATTTAGTGGTAATGAAAAAAAAATATTCAAAAATACAGTTAACAGCGAAAGCAGGAGATTTTGTATTGTATTGTTATAAGGGATGATATTAACAGTATAATCATACTAAAGTTAAACTAGAAAGCTGCAAACAGTTTTGATTGGGTTCAAGAAGGTAATGCAAATGTGTTATGCTTATAATTCAGATTCTAAAATTTTAAGATGCCAGTCATTTGTGAGGAGCTGCATGGGAAGATCAGGATGGGACACCAACCCATCCATCACACAGACAATGTCAAAATGGAAATATCAGTTCAAATTCAAATAGGGACTCTGCTCTGTTGGGCCCTTCAGCAAGGCCCTTAACCTGCAATTGCTGAGCGCTTTGAGTAGTGAGAAAAGCGCTATATAAATGCAAAGAATTATTAAATTACATGCATGTCTTTGGGGTGCGGTGGAAACTGGACTGGGCTAACGTCTTCTCAGGCTGCAGCATCAATCACAGCACCAAAATACAGGAAAGAAAACCAACAATAATAACTGATTTTGGGCTACATAAGAACAAAAGACGCTTGTGACTCTATGGATTCTAGGAAATCTGCAGGGCCTGATGGGTTACCCCCTGAGATCTTGTCCGCTTTTGGAAGCAGCTCTCAGTTGCACTCTTCCAGATGCTAAACTCTTCTTCATCCCACCTCAACCCTTTATTTAATTCAGCTCTGATTACCCTGTTGCTTAAACAGGGTAAAGACCCCACCGATCGCTCCAGTTATCGGCTAATATCATTGATGAATTCTGATGTCAAGCTGCTGATAGTATCTCTGAGAATTCCACATTTCAAAATATATGAAACAAAGTCCAAATTATATCACAAACCTTTACACTGCATAGCTAAGTAATCTGAGATAACAGTCATTCAGTTATGGAATTTTTATTTCCTATTCATTTCTGTTTCACGTATTCTTGAATTATATACTCAGTTTTTCTAACAAAACGTTAATAGCCAAAGTGGCCACAGAAATAGTTAGAATTCCTTCAGATTTATACTCAAAATGTCCATATCCTTTTTGTTTCAAAACAGATTTTTATTTAACAAATATCTTATTATAAAAGTCTTACTAGTAGATCAGAAAATGATTGTCTTTGCCCAAAACCAATATAGCCTATTGCAGTGGTCTCAAATTCCAGTCCTGGAGTGCTGCTGTGCCTGCAGGTTTTCATTCTAATCATTTTTTTTAACTGGTGATCAGTTTTTGCTGTTACTTAACTCTTTTGCCTTAATTGTAATTGACTTGCTAATTACTACTAAGACCCCTCAATTGTTTCTTTTTTCCTTAATTAGCAGTTCAACAATAATTAAATAAAAAATGAGCCAACACATGACAAGCTAACCTGTGTTTATCATACAATATCTGAAAATAAAGAAAGGTGAAGGGGTCAGTACTGTTGATCATCTGAGGTCCACAAAACATTTTGAATATGTTCTTAGAAAAACAAAAATTAACAGTTTTTGAAATGTCTGCTATGACAGAATGAGGGCACCAACAGGCCATGACATTTAATAACAGGCTTAATTAACAACATGAGTTGTCTTTGTAAGTACCCAGGAGGACAGATGGGTATCCCAGTCAGAATGGAAGAGGATTTATTGCCCGGCCGGGAAGCCATAATGGAAAGGTGATGTATAATTCCATTCCTAGCTGGGATGCTGGAAAGATGAATGGACTGAGCTGGAAGCTGGGAGCAGCTCATCCCCCAGATTAATAAGTGGTAGTGTTCCTCACAAGTAGTCCCAGTTTTGGACACCTGTGAGGCTGCATGGGAAATGGAGTCCAGAAGCACAGCCCTGTGGGGGTCCTTGGGTGACTGTTAATGGCTCTGTCAGAGAAGCACCGCCCTGGTTTCCGTATGTCCCGGAAGTGCTTCCAACAAGCCACAGCCTGCCACCAGACGTACTCATAGGTCCAGCTTAAAGGAAGCCCACCACCATACCTCAGGGAGTCAGAGTCGGGAGGTAGCGGGCAACACTCACTGGAGGACAGAATGAGAGAGAGCATTTTAGTGTCTATATTGGGTACAGTAATTGTTATTTTTGAGCTGTGTTTATTAAAAATCCTTCATGTGAACCTGGAGTTATGTTGGGCGTTGTGTGTCTTGGGTTTGGGGAATCTGTGGTGCCCCCTATTGGTGACAGCTTCTTATTAAGAAACTGGTTGGAGTGAAAATTTGAAATTGGAAACAATGAAATTCTCACTTAGAGGATCTGTTCATAACATTTTTAAAACCTGGCTGGATCTAAATCAATAATATTTTAGAATAAGCATTTAAATTGGATTTAAAGGTAAGGATTTTCTCTCCCTTTTTTTCTACTCTTAAAGTTTTACTCTGGCTGTTAGCCTTGCTCTGTTTCTCATGGGTGGGGGTTGAATTGAATTTAGTTTTGTCAAGTTTGACTGGCTTGTATGGAATGTTACTTGCTTTTAATAAATTCAATAAAATGTACAAAAAAAAAAAAAGAAACTGTTTGGAGTGAAATTAGTTGGCGTTTGAGTGCGTCATCTCTTGGCTCACTTCACACCTCATTTAGGTGTCTGTATGGTTTAAGGAAAAATTAAGTTATTCAGAGGACTGAATCTCAAAAAACAAGTCAATTAAATTAAAGAGAAAAGACTTTAAATAGCAGCAAAAACTGGCCACTAATTAAGAAAAGGATGAGAATGAAAACCTGCAGCTACAACAGTCCTCCAGGAGCAGAGTTGGAGACTCCTGGCCTATTGGTTTCTATCATTTTTACAAAAGTTATGCCACATGTAACCTATAAAGTTCTTGACCATGGAATTTCAGAGTGGCTCTAAATTGTCCCTGTTTTAATCGGTTGTTGACATATGTGTCAGTGAGCCCAGTGACTGGCTGATGTTCCATCTAGCATCAGATCCTCTTTGTGCCCAATACTGACAGGATAGGCTCCAGTAACCCTGGACTCAATTAGTCAGGTTTGTGAATGAATGCATGTTTCTTATTTCAGGCCCTTAGACGACATTCTAATTTTGAAAAACAGGTAAAAAAAATACTAAGTAAGGTGCTGGGTAAAGTGCCAAGTGCCTTTAGTCTTCAGTTGCTTAATACGATATGTTAGAAATCTTTTTTTTTTTTTTTTTGCAGACTTGAATAATGCAAACCATCAGCAAATAGTCAAGTATTACTGCATGAATCAAAATTAGGAATCATGATTAATAAATGTTTACTGCTCAGGACCCCCTTGGGGATTAATATGGTGTACCAAATAGCAAAAATGAAAAAAACATGAATAATGCATTAACTTTTTAGTTCAACTCATTATTACAATCAAAAACAGGAGGCAAGGTGGCTCCAAGATTCTGGGTTAGAATTCAGTCTCTGGGGTGTTTGACTGTTCTATGTGACATCACTATCCATATTGACCTGGTATGAGTGTACCAGTTTGCCCTGACATAGACTGGTGGGCTGTGGTGGGCTTGGCTATCTGTTATGGATTAAGTAACTCTAGGAATTTTTTTATTCACGCAATCCTTTTTTTTCTCTGACAAGGATAGGGTTATTTACTCCAACAAACTTTGTGGTAACATCATTTTACTGCTATCTTGTCTCTGGAGCAGTGCTTCCCAACCTCTCCCAAACCATGGCACCTTTAGTGAAATCTTTTCAGCTAACGGCACCCCTTCACTCTGATATGTAATTACTCAAATTAACAATTTAATCTTAACTCATCAGTTGAGTAGAATGAGATTCCTATTTTTATAAGGCGTACCAACTACACATTTTTGCATTTACAAAGGTAACAAAAATAAATTGCCAGTAAACCAGTCTCAAATGAAAAACTTGAACACAACACAAACATGAAAAGTGCAATAAGTCACAAGGCACAAAGCAGACTATAACGTCATAATTAATGCGAAGGCTGGCTTCAAAGAGAATTTGAAAGTTTGTCAATACGAGCTCGAACTGCAGTTGACAAACACACTCATAAGTCATTTTCAACTGATAATAAACATCCTCTGTGTTTTTTCTTCAGTAGTGTCAATGCCGAGAATGCCTTTTCACACAGATAAGTGGTGCAGAATGGAATAAGTATGCCGACAGCCTTAGCACCTAACACAGGACGTTCCTTTTCAACCATAATCCAAAACTCTGTTAAATTCATGTCCTTAAACTTCAGCTGTAATGTTCAGTCACTGCGCAATGTCAAGTAGCTGTTCTTTCTCTGTCATCTGTTAGTTAGACAAGTCCAGCCGCTGATGGAATGGGTTCCTTATCCAGTCATTGCCAGGGATGTCTAAACTTGGAAAGTAATGTTGCAAATTGTCTCCCAACTGTGACAAATGCTTAACAATGACATCATGCAACACGACGGTGCCAGGATCAGCCTTTACTGCACGAGGAAACATGCAAATTAAATGGGTTCAACGAGATATGCAAGTTTACTGCACCATGTTTGATCAGCCAACAGTATTACGAACTCATTGTTTGCTTGTTCATTAAGAAAGAACTGGCGGAGTTCATCTCTCAGTTCATACACCCGTGACAGAACTTTACCTCTTGACAGCCATCTGACTTCTGTATGCATTAGCAGAGTGTAATGTTCTGATCCCATGTCTTTGCACAGTTTCTCAAACAGTCTGCACTTGACTGGACGGACTTTGATGAAGTTAACAATTTTAACGACCTGATCTAAAACTGACTGCAGTTCAGTTCCCAGCGTCTTGCTCACAAGTGCTCCTCTATGTAAGAAACAATGGGTGGTGATTATGTTCGGATTTTCACACTTAGCAAATGCCGTGAAACCACACATTTTGCCGGTCATAGAAGGAGCAAAATCTGTGCAAATAGCAACACACCATTCCCACAACAAATCATTCTCACTGAAAAACATGCAAACATGTTTAAATACATCTTCTCCCTTCGTTTCAATAAGTTCCTTGCAAAACAGAAACTGTTCCAACATTTCTGTGCCGTTCGAAAACCTTACAAAGGCCAGCAACTGGGATTTTCCACTAACATCTGTAGACTCATCGATCTGCAGAGCAAATCGTTTACAGGTCTGAAGTAAAATGCACACGTTGTTGTTGATGTCAGATGACATGGCTTCTATCCTCCTAGAAACGGTGTTGTTTGACGATGGCATTTTGGATATCACTTTTTCTGCATCATCACCAAGCATCGTTTTCACCATTATCTTGCATGCTGGCATAATCAAAGATTCGACTATGGTGTGAGTTTTCATTGCCATGGCAACCAGTTCTGCGACTTCAAAACTAGCCAACTGGGCTTTGCCTGACACCGACACAGTTTTCCTAAACAGCTGTGCTTGCTTCTGCTGGCTGTCCATTAAACGCCTAAAATATGCCAAGTTCTTGTTATTTGCATTCTGATGCTTAGTTTGAAAGTGACATTGCAATTTGCTTGGAACCATGGCTTCATTTGCAAGGATATCACCACACAACAAACATCGCGGGTGTTGAATACCTTTTTTGTCAACAAATGTAAACCCATAATTCAAGTAACTGTCCTGATAGTAACATGTTTTCATTTTTGCAACTTTACTGCTCCCCGCATTATCATTTTCATTGAGGTCGTTGATGCTGCTGTTGTTTTTACGTTTACGACTTTCACTACAGTCGGCCATTTTCGGCGCAAAAAAAAACCAAACAGACAACAGGAAGCAACGTCACTTACCCTGTGGCAAGTAAGTAAATTAGAGCTAATATTTATTAATTCGTCAGACTGCAGTTGAAATAGGATGCACGCTGGACTGTATTAAAGCACACAGGTAGCATGACTTTAGTCTTGAGGTGTAACTGGTATTATTATTATCAGTTCAAATCAAATTTTTTTATGTTCTGACACCTGGCAACGGCACCCTTAGTCCGTGCTCACGGCATACCAGGGTGCCGCGGCACACGGGTTGGGAAGCACTGCTCTGGAGCAATTATGAATTTAAATAATGTTTTGTTTTTACCATTTTGTTTTCTAGCTGTTTCAGCGCTTCACTGCTATGACACTGCATTGCTGAGGGCACAGTATAGGAAGTCAAAGGATGGTTTAAAAGCCTACATAACATGTTTTGCAATGTCCAATATTATGGATTACTCTGAAATACCTTTGTGTGTTAAATCAAAAGATTTCTTGTTATTTCAAACTCTTGCTTATAGTATTTTGACAAAGAATTTTGGTTAATGACTTGGTTATGACGTTTGGGCTATTTGATTTTCTGGGTACAAATTTTGTAATCTTCTCTTCCTTATACATCCCGTTGTGGATTTCCATTGTATTTTTCACTTGAGGTAGTATCGTGTACAAAACAGAAGCTGTACTATCAGGATAAGCTCTGGCTCCAATGACATAAAACTGGACAATGAGGGCACAAATAATAGATGAATGACAATGAATATTAATAATATAACTAGGGGGCTTCGCCCTCTGCTCGCTTTGCTTGCCAACCCCCGTGTTTGGTTTTCCGGATACACACGTTTAAGATTTTTTTTTTCTTTGAATTGTTGCTATTTCATTAGTTTCACTTTTATTTCAGAACTTCTGTAAAAACAATATTTGGAATCTTTTGAGTCCCAATATGATGAATCTTTTAAATGAGGTCAGTGAGACATGTGTTTAATGACTTTGTACCATATTCAGGATAGCTTTCTCTGTTTGGAATTTCAGCACAGACAAAACAATCTATATCATCAGCAATTAATAATTTTTTTTTGCAAAGTAACCAATAAATGCATGTGAGGTAAACTTTAGAAATTCTCTGACTTTAACTTCAAAGCCTTACAATATTTACAGTGGGTAGGGAAAGTATTCAGACCCCCTTCAATTTTTCACTCTTTGTTATATTGCAGCCATTTGCTAAAATTATTTAAATTAATTTTTTTCCTCATTAATGTACACACAGCACCCCATATTGACAGACAAAAAAAAAGAATTTTTGAAATTGTTGCAGATTTATTAAAAAAGAAAAACTGAAATATCACATGGTCCTAAGTATTCAGACCCTTTGCTCAGTATTTAGTAGAAGCACCCTTGTGAGCTAATACAGCCATGAGTCTTCTTGGGAAAGATGCAACAAGTTTTTCACACCTGGATTTGGGGATCCTCTGCCATTCCTCCTTGCAGATCCTCTCCAGTTCTGTCAGGTTTGATGGTAAACGTTGGTGGACAGCCATTTTTAGGTCTCTCCAGAGATGCTCAATTGGGTTTAAGTCAGGGCTCTGGCTGGGCCATTCAAGAACAGTCACAGAGTTGTTGTGAAGCCACTCCTTCGTTATTTTAGCTGTGTGCTTAGGGTCATTGTCTTGTTGGAAGGTAAACCTTCGGCCCAGTCTGAGGTCCTTAGCACTCTGGAGAAGGTTTTTGTCCAGGATATCCCTGTACTTGGCCATATTCATCTTTCCCTCAATTGCAACCAGTCGTCCTGTCCCTGCAGCTGAAAAACACCCCCACAGCATGATGCTGCCACCGCCATGCTTCACTGTGGGGACTGTATTGGACAAGTGATAAGCAGTGCCTGGTTGTCACCACACATACCGCTTAGAATTAAGGCCAAAAAGTTCTATCTTGGTCTCATCAGACCAGAGAATCTTCAGGTGTCTTTTAGCAAACTCCATGCGGGCTGTCATGTGTCTTGCACTGAGGAGAGGCTTCCGACAGGCCACTCTGCCATAAAGCCCTGACTGGTGGAGGGCTGCAGTGATGGTTGACTTTCTACAACTTTCTCCCATCTCCTGACTGCATCTCTGGAGCTCAGCCAAAGTGATCTTTGGGTTCTTCTTTACCTCTCTCTCCAAGGCTCTTCTCCCCCGGTAGCTCAGCTTGGCCGGACGGTCAGCTCTAGGAAGGGTTCTGGTCGCCACAAACATCTTCCATTTAAGGATTATGGAGGCCACTGTGCTCTTGGGAACCTTAAGTGCAGCAGAAATTTTTTTGTAACCTTGGCCAGATCTGTGCCTTGCCACAATTCTGTCTCTGAGCTCTTCAGGCAGTTCCTTTGACCTCATGATTCTCATTTGCTCTGACATGCATTGTGAGCTGTAAGGTCTTATATAGACAGGTGTGTGGCTTTCCTAATCAAGTCCAATCAGTATAATCAAACACAGCTGGACTCAAATGAAGGTGATCTCAAGGATGAACATGTAAACTCCACACAAATATAAATATATGAGTGTCACAGAAAAGGGTCTGAATACTTAGGACCATGTGATATTTCAGTTTTTCTTTTTTAATAAATCTGCAACAATTTCAAAAATTCTTTTTTTTGTCTGTCAATATGGGGTGCTGTGTGTACATTAATGAGGAAAAAAATTAATTTAAATGATTTTAGCAAATGGCTGCAATATAACAAAGAGTGAATAATTGAAGGGGGTCTGAATACTTTCCCTACCCACTGTACATACTTCTGACATATCACCTATGTCCATATATTCAATCTCTATTCGCCTTTTCGTTATTTCTCCGAGTAATAATTTCTCTTCTTTTGCGCTAATGCAATGTTTACTTTCTTTGTTTTGACACTGTCGTTGTTTGCTGCTTTCATATTCTGTATCTTGCTCTGCATGTGTTTCGCACCTACTTTTTTTTGAGTCTTTTGAATTCCAGTTTTCATTATCTCTAACCTGCTCTGCATGTGTTTAGCCCCCTTGTTTTTTAACCTCTTTATGACGTTTTACTTTGTTTTCTACACTGTCTTTTATTTTCCCTTTTTTGAGTAATAATTTCTGTTTGTTTGCGCTACTGCGATCTTTACTTTCTTTTTTTTGTATACTTTCTAATTTTCCTACTTTCATATTCTTTAATTCTCTCTGCATTTGTATCACCCTAGGTTTTATTCTGAGCCTTTCGAATTTCACTGCTTTCATAATCTCTAACCTGCTCTGCATGTGTATAGTGCCAGCGTTTATGAACATCTTTATGAAGTTCTACTTTGTCTTTTACTTTGTCTATTAATTCAGAGCCCAATTGGACATGCTTTTTTTCAATTCCACTTGTTCCGGGCTGATAATTACTTTCCTTATTTTCTGAATTTGTACCTAGATTATTCTTTTTCTTTTATTCTCTTTTTTCTCTGCAACGCTTTTGAGTCTCTTTTATCTGCGCTGCTTTCTTCTTCACTTAGTCGTCGACGTTTCATTTATAACGTATTGTCCTTATATGCTTTATATGTGCTGAGAGCCCTGGATCTGTGTGTGCTCAAAGCATTAACATGACTGAGTGTTTTGCTGCTCGTGGTCTTATTTGATATTGGTTGTAAGTAGGGCGTGTCTTGCAAGAATCTCATGTTCTGCGTCATCGCGAGACAGTCCTGGGTCAATCTCTTGGCACAAAGTCTCATGTTTAAGGTCCCCGTGAGACGCTCCATGGCCAATCTCTTTCGTTTTGCGGGTCTTTTAAGAAGATCACATCTCGTCTCCCGTCTTTCTCTCCCAGGATTTTTTTTTTATAATAGAGAGATATGAATTGTTTTCATTCTTGTTAGTGTATGGTTAGATGGATATGACTGTGCATAACTGTCTTTAAATGGACTTCTTAAAAAAAAGACTATATTGGACCAAACCAAAGGCACTAACAATTTATTTTAGGTAAAAGGGGATGTTTTATCTTGTAAGGTCCTATGGTAAATCTGTTTTCCTCTTTAATACTCTTTATTGTGTAGACCTTAATAAAAAGTCTAAAATCCCATTCAGGTACTTTGGCAGTTCCTCCCTCTTTTCCTTCTACATCTGTAACCTCAAGCAATTAGACAGAGTAAAGGAACAGGCAGGAGTTAAGTTACACATTTAATTGTGTATTATTCATAATATTCCCAAAATATTAAGGAAGCAGAGTACATTGTAAATGTTGGCAAACCATACCATTATAGCCTAAGTAGCAGTGCATCTTGCATCCTTAGGCAGCTCTCGGCTTATCTTCAGCCTCGCTTGCTTTGCTACCACATGGACTTTGAATGGAGTGTTAAAACTGTAACTATTGAGATTGTCTTCATCATGGTCTTCTCTTCATGGCCAGATGGTGACATAGAGAAAGAGGTACAGACAAGGTGACCAAATTTATACCATTCTTACCACAAAACAATGGGACATCACAGTACAGAATGGCCTCCTGTTCAAAACCTATCATAAACAGCCATATTTTGGACCAATAGAATTAATTTACCTGTTCTTTACTGACCAGTAACCAATGAAAGTGCTCAGGCATAACTCATCCCCCTGTTGCTTTGTTTAGTCAGTTTATGGCCTTCCTGTGGTGGATGGCTTATTGTCTCTAAGTAAAAACTCCCTTGCCAAGCTGGGGAGATGCTCCATCTCCTTCTCCATAAATTTCACATCCTCAGGTCAGTCATAAAGACTTAGGGGGTTGACTAGGTAAACATCAAAACACTGCTGTTCTAATCAGTGAATTAAAAGCATGCCTCTTGAAACACTATCTAGTATTACTGTACGTTTCCTTTGTCTAGTTTAAAAATAAAGACATACAAAATATTTATGAACTTGTATGCTACAAATCACTCCGCAACAGGGGGCAAAGCCATTGATGACATCATATCTGAGAAGAACACCATTAACCTTTTCATTCCAGTATCAAACAACAACCATGTAGTCACCCAGTGCCACCACCAGAAAATGTTGGGCCCCTGACAATTATGGCTGAGCACCCTGACCCCCTGGCTCTGTACTATGGTAATTTTGCCTCCCCAAGCTGATTGAGTGATGTTCCTATGCTACACTCAAGCTTAATGTCAATCACATTAAAATTTAGCGCAACTGTAATTAAATTTATATCACATCATATTGCATTTCGTGTCTCATGATGCATTGAGGGTCTTGTAGCTCTGAATTAAAATTAACAGAGTCAACGTATGTTTTTACAACGTTTTTATTTCTGTATGTGTATCTCATGGTATGATATCAATGATCACTGTGCCCACCTTTGGACCTTAACATTTGCATCATACACATTCTTGACATGAATCACCTCATCTTTCAAATGATGGGACAGATCCTTTGAATATTTTGCCTCTAAATTTGCACAGTAGGCTGAGATCTTCTCTGTGATCATGTTCCTAAAGTTTATAATTGGACAAAAAGGCAACATATGTTGTTTAGGCTTTCAAAATGCTCACACAATTCTGAAATTAAGGAATTCATCATAACGTGAAACATGCCTATTCTGAATTTCACTTCTGGATCTTGGGATTCCTGATCATCTTCTTCTGTGTCAGATCCGTCAAACTCAGGTGTCATAGTTGCCATCCCATGGTGGTGGATCTGAATCACCCTGGACCTTGGTGCAACTTCCTCGCCCGGACTGCCCATAGGTGCTGTTTCCTAGTTCAAGCTATGATCTTTGCTGCCGTGATCTGAATTAACTGAACAATTTGAATAACTTAACAATAAAGCACTACAAGAGTCAATTCTTCTTTAAATGAATTCATTTTTTTTAGCATTGTACAGCATAAGTAACCACCTTCTTTTTACAAAATGTCTGTTCTGACACAAGGGTAGCCAAGATGATGAATAATAAAAATAGTGGGAAAGACTGGGAAAGTATACAATACAGATTTCTCTTTTAATTTTTTCTAGTTTGTTTCCTGTTGCAAAGCATTTTTAATAATGTAGAAAAGAAGCCTCTAACAGAGAAAGATGCAGAAGACAGTATGAAGATGATCTGCTGTGGCAACCCCTAACAGGAGCAGCCGACAGAAGAAGAAGAAAAGCAGCATCTGGGTTGACAGATCATAACATTAAGAATTAAGTGTGTCTGCAAATAATCAAAAAAAAAAAAAGAAAAGAAAAACATTAACAAAAATAAAAGTGAATTCAAGCAAATGCATAGAAACCAGTTGGGTCGGGTTACTGATTTAAAAGTCTGATGGCAGTCATTATGAAAAGGTGACTTGTCATCAGCTCTTTATCAATTTCTTGGTCTTTGCACTGTTTATGCAGAACAGATTTTATGTGGTTAAAGGACTGCAATTTTGGGATGTTATGTAAATGTGTGGAATCTTGGCAAAAACAAAACCCCACACATAAAGGGTATGTTAGTGTTAAGGAATAAATTGGGATACTGATAAATGCTTTGAAATGGCATAAATATTCTGCTCTGGGGCCTTCCTCTGTAGTAGTTCTACCACGTGGCTGACCTCCATCCATCCATTATCCAACCCCGCTATATCCTAACTACAGGGTCACGGGGGTCTGCTGGAGCCAATCTCAGCCAACACAGGGCGCAAGGCAGGAAACAAACCCCGGGCAGGGCACCAGCCCACCGCAGTTTATTTTTCTATCTATGTATTTATTTAAAGAGCCAGACTTCCCCCTGAGGACAAATACAATTATATCTATCTATCTGTTTGTTTAACTTAAGTTGCACTTTGATATACAGTATTTAAATAATATAATTTGTTTTACAGCTCTACTTTTGCTACAGTACTAGTCTGAGCCTACACTCAATGAAAAGTGTTATACAAAAATAAATGAAGAATGAATTGGGGAAGAAGGAAGAAACATGGGCAGATAAAGACACAGCATTCATACGGAGAGTGTTTGGTTTAGGAAGTATTTGAGGACTCCATTGAGATGTCAAGGCATAGCTAGCCAAAGCACCACTGTGCCCGCTACTGTTGCAATATCTTTAAAGGTGGAAGGAAGAACTGTGAAGTTCCTTGCTCAGTTAGAAAAGACCAACAGGAACACCTAAATCATGATGCTTCTCATAGTGACAAAGTGTCTTAATGCTGCTTTTATAAGATATCAAAACAATCTTAGTTATAAAAAGCTATGTACATACTTACCATTAAAAAGAAAATAGTAGTGCACAGCAGGGTATACTTCGGTCTGTTTTTTGTGGTCACAGTATGTCCTACAATTGAAAACTTGGGGCTGTACTACTCATTGGTTAATTTAGCATGCTTGGCAACTCACAGGGGAGAAATTTGCTTGGAAACGCTAATGGAATGAAAATTACTCGACAACCTCCTTGCTATTGCCTTATGTTCTTTGTACTCACTGTTAATAAAATGGAAATCAGCTAACCTCTGAACAAATTACTCTTGAATTATAATGGCATTGCCTTTGGCCAAAATCTATGACGCATAACACAAAATTCTTTTTACACATCTTTCAAAATAATTTTAGAATCACAGTTGGCTGCTGCTTTTCTGAATATTCAAACAACACTTAGGAAAAAGTATAGAAATCACTTCCGTCCCTAAAACAACAAAACCATAACACAAAAGAGAGTAGGTACTTCATCTTCATGTTTGACTGACAGTAATAGCAAACAGTGAACTAGAATAGCTAAATTATGAACATTGATTACAGTGTGTTACAGTGTACATTTTAACAAACTGTCATTCTGAAGCAGTGAATGAACTGCCTGATGAAGAGATAAATGATAATTATGAAAAAAACACTGAAAGCACACAAATGAATAAATTGAATTACAGTATTACAAAACTGGGATCAAATATGTTAGACATAAAATGGCTATTTGTGTTGGCTCACATAGTGTAACTCAAAGGAAACTATAATAAAATTGATTCATAAAGCTATAAATCCCAACACTGTAAAGTAAAATACCTGCAACTACTACTTTTCATTACTGCATTTTTTTATATCCCTTTTCAGTTTAATTTCATAGATAGATAGATAGATACTTTATTAATCCCAAGGGGAAATTCACATACTCCAGCAGCAGCATACTGATAAAGAACAATATTAAATTAAAGAGTGATAAAAATGCAGGTAAAACAGACAGACAATAACTTTGTATAATGTTAGTGTTTACCCCCCGGGTGGAACTGAAGAGTCGCATAGTGTTGGGGAGGAACGATCTTCTCAGTCTGTCGGTGGAGCAGGACAGTGACAGCAGTCTGTCGCTGAAGCTGCTCCTCTGTCTGGAGATGATCCTGTTCAGTGGATGCAGTGGATTCTTCATAATTGAAGAATTGAAGTGCCTGTCGCTCTGCCACAGATGTCAAACTGTCCAGCTCCGTGCCTATGTGCCTATTCATGACGCTAACCTCTTATTAGAAGAAAACTAGGAATGTAGAAAGAAGATTTTTTTCTTAATTTGCAATTTAAAATGTTTCAACTGATAAATATAACAAGATATTTACTTTCTCAAATTAATTTAATATATAAGAGAAAATAAGACAGCTAAAGTCTTGCTATAGACTTATAAAAGCTTGTTGAAAATCAGCAACGTCAGAAGTTTGTGTGTCTGTCCGGTTCCTTTGTCTTTGTCATTCCAAAAGATGTCGTATCACAAGCATTTTTAGTAATTAAATGCACTATATTTACCATTCCGATAGATGTCACATCAAAAATATTAAAACTTCTTTTATGAATCCCATGCCAAATGGCATATAACAGAGAGATACACACTAAATGGTGCAATGCAAATGTTAACACTAAGGGTCTACATTCATTGATTGATTTCACCCTGTCTTAAACGGGTAGCACAGCTAATTTATTATACGAGGTGTGGCAGAAAAGTAATGAGACTGATTTTTTATTTACCAAAGTTTTTATTTTTTTCAAACATCAATGTTATCCCCTTCAAAGTAGTTCCCTTGGGCAGCTACACACCGATGGAGACGTTGTTCCCACTGTTGGTAGCAGCGCTGGAAGTCTTCAACCGGTATGGTCTTCAGCATGTCCGTTACACTCTTTTGGATGTTTTCTAAAGTCCCGAAATGACGTCCTTTGAGGACATTTTTCAGTTTAGGAAAAAGGAAAAAGTCACACGGACTGAGGTCAGGTGAATAAGGGGGCTGGGGAACCACAGGAATGCGTTTTTTCGATTGTCCTTCTGCTCAATTGTGAGGTTTTTCGGCACCATTTTGGCACAGAGCTTTCGCATGTGCAAATGTTCAGTCAAAATTTGATGAACGGTAAATCTGTTCAAATTTAATTGTTCACTCAACATTCTTAATGTTAAACGACGGTCTGATCTCACAAGAGAGTTCACACGTTCGATGTTTTCATTGGTTTTCGAAGTTGAAGGCCTCCCTGAAAAACTTGAGCTCGGGATAAAGAATGTTCCCCATAGGCCTGTTTTAACTTTTCAAACGTCACACTTGCCGATTCTCCAAGCTTAACACAAAATTTAATGGCACAACGTTGCTCCAAATTCCGCTGTTCCATTTTGTGTGACGCACAACCAAAAACACAACTTCGCTAATAGCAGTCACAAAAATCACGTAGTTAACGGAAGGAGTTGAAACTCGCACTGAGCTATGGGAGGGTACTGATACACGTGCTCTATCAAGGACAACAGTGCAGCGTTGCCAGATCGCTTGCAGTGTTGCCAGTCTCATTACTTTTCTGCCACACCTCGTATGTCATTTAACAAAATTTTTGATTTTATTATGTTTCTAATCATGCCTTGTACTATTATTATATTCATTTATTCAATTTATGGACAGCACTCAGACCTGCATTTTATGTATAAAAAGTATTATTATTATTGTTATTATTAAGAGAAACTTAACAAAAGACCATTTCAAAGTAATAAGCAATTTTATTTCATTACTATAAAAATATTTAAAATAATATTTACTATTATCTTTATTAGCAGATGTAATTATTTTAAATACATTTCCTAAAATGATTCACTTGCAGTGGGCAACACAATTGTTTAGCAGTTAGCACCATTGCCTTGCAACTTCAGGACTTTGTTTGTAGTTCTCAGGTCTGTGACTCTTTGAAGTTGACTTTATTTTTCCAGGTATTTTGGTATTTGTAAATATTCCAAAGGTGTGCTTGTTAAGCTAACTGGAGACTCCTAACTGGCTTGTTATGATCATGTCTGAGGGAGAGTTCATCAGTGCAGAAGGATCTCACTCAGGACTGCCCAGTGATGCTATTAATAGCCTTTGAATTGAAAATGCAGGCACAGATTATTGATGGATAATAACCTATACCTTTTTTATTGTTTGAATACAATATAAGCGTTAAGGGCCTTAATAATGCTTAATAATGTTAGCTCTAAAGCAAGCATGTCTAACATACAGTTATGGCTGTTATTGGATGTTAACTGAAATCGGAGAGAAAAATCTGCAGTTCCAGATTCATGCAGCCCTTGTATGACATTTCTGAGAGAGCAATGGAGAAAGGCAGGAAATGGGTCTTTCAGTCATTCATTTTCTGATTCCATTTTTTTCATTTTAACATTAGAAAAAAATATGCATACAGGACATTTTTTGGTGCCAAGTGACACACATATTCAGAATTATGGGATAATTTTGACTCACTAATTAATTTACCATATACAGTGTGACATAGGGAGAACATTAAAACTCAATGTGAGATTTTAACATTATGAAATATTGATAAAAGTACAAGATTGTGACGCTATTTAATTTAGCAGTTGGAAATGTTATGGTGTCCTGATTCAGCATTTCTCTTGAGAGGAGCACAAACTGTTTCAATTTTTAAATTATTGACCGAAGAAGATCATTCATGTACTATGTATTGGATTTGGAAGAAGTTTCACTGTATTTTATTATCTTCTAACTTCAGTCAGGCCAAAAGCAATTACATGTATAGCTACAGTACTTAAAAAGCATGAAGTAAAGCTAAAGCTTAAGTGTTAAAATGAGTTAAGAGTTATGAACCAGTGAAGAGGTTAATTATTTAAGTCTATACTTCCTCATACATGATGTGCTGCTTTTTTAATTAAACATCTTCAATAAATGTCATGGAAACAGATTGTGATTATATACAAATATATGCAAAATATACCCTTTCACTCAGAAAACACAATTAATATGTCATAGTTGATTTCCCATAATGTAATAATAGTCTGGGGAAGCAGAATGAGTGCTTCTTTGAATTCTCAATGAAATTAAAAAATATAAAGTTTATACAATAAAACAAACACAGCATTGGTTCATAATATACATATTGTACAGTATGAAGCATAGCTTCAGACTTGTTTAAGTCTGAAATGCTATAAACCTAAGATTAATATATTAATTCATATAATGCTAGCCTGTGATTTCGTGGGCAGGTGCTGACATTGGGCCTCAGTTGTAGTGCTCTTGGTTAAACGGGTGTAGCAGAAGTACAATTTAACTAAGCACTTCCCTCTATACAATATTTGTAGGATTTTTTACAAAGTGTTTACATTATTATAATATTATATAGATAAACAAGCAGGCACTTCTCCTTCCTGACACCTACTGGGCACGGTATAAAGCTTTCAAACATGTGTGTAATTGTTTTTCTTTACTTTTATCTATCTGTCCCCTACTTGCATGTGTGTGACACAATCTATCTATCTATCTATCTACCTACCTACCTCAGAGCCTTATGGGAGGAACAATCTCAGTGTAACACTAATACCTCATTTTTTGTTCATAACAAAACATTTTTGTAGGTGTTACTTTTAGGATTGTCACAACTTTGTCTTTATTTGTTGTTCAGACAGCAATATTTACCCTGAGATTTTTGCTCTGAATCACAGAATTACCCTCCTTGTTTGCCTACCAGAGTGTGAAAGCTGCATCCTTCTATTGTGTCTAGAAAGAAACATTTCCCCCATTATTTGTCTCAGAATGGGGAACATTTCACACCTCATTTTACTCTGATTTGGAGGAAATGATTTCAATAATAAATGTATGAATTTAACATTTAATTTTGGTTTGTCCCAATTCACTCCCTGCTTGGTTCAGGTTGTGTCCATCTGTGAGTCTCCTCACATAGCCTGTGTTTAGAAAGACTCATTAATAATGACTTTTGTATTAGTTGTTTTGACAAATGTTCCATTTGAACCCATCCTGTGGAATCTAATGGACCATTTTTTACACCATTCTGGGAAATAAACTATTGCATCATGTACTTAATACAAGCCCCCTAAAAGGTACAGTAAACAGCATAACAGATGACCAGCACAGTAGTACTTACAGAGACCCCAGAGGAAGAGCGATCATGTGTACTGAATATGACAAGACTCAAATAAGTACAAAAATGTACATTTTTAGAAAGATGTTTTGTTTATGAAACAACTGCTTATATTTTCATGATTCATTGAATACAAAACATTGTATCTCAGCCCAAAGCAAGGAGTTAAAAAGACACAGGAAAAAGAATACATTATAGAACAATCTGAGGGTACTAAAATAATATCACCATTCTGAGTCATGCATATTATGAGTAAGATTTAGCCTTCCTCCTACATAAGCATGATTGTATTCACATATACTTTTCTTACTAGGTAATGATATAATTCAGTCTTTAGTGAGTGTGTCATAATACATCTAATGTATTGCAAATGATGCCATTAAGAGAATATTTTGTACATTCCAGAGGTTTGCATTAAAGTAAGTTTAGGGTCAATTCACTATAATATTTTTAAAATACTTTGAACATACGTGTTCTAGTGCCTCTCAGCTCAAGGAGACTAGCTTCAAATCCTGACGCAGGCCTTGTCTGTGTGTAGTGTATGAATTCTTCATAAACGTTATTTTAGTCATGAGTATCCAAAGCAGCTTGCCTGGACCATAGCATAGCCTAGGACCCCATGCTTTTTTTTTTTTTTTTTTTTTAATTTCAGCTAATGTCTCTAGTAATAGGGTGTTGTATTGTGTTAGCCATTATGAATGTAATGAGAAGTCAAGCAAAATGACACCTTTTATTGACTAACTAAAAAGATTACAATATGCAAGCTTTTGAGGCAACTCAGGCCCCTACTTCAGGCAAGAGGTTTAAAGAGCCAGATTTCCCCCTGGGGACAAATAAAATTTTATCTATCTATCTGTTTGTTTAACTTAAGTTGCACTTTTATATATTTATATAATGTAATTTATTTTATAGCTCTACTTTTGCTACAGTACTTGTCTGAGCCTACACTCAATGGCAATATGCGCAATATACAATATAATACAAAAACTAGAGTTCCCTGTGTTTATATACACACTAGGACAAGTAACAACATTGGTATTACATCTTGCCTGAAGAAGGGGCCTGAGTTGCCTCGAAAGCTTGCATATTGCAGTCTTTTTAGTTAGTCAATAAAAGGTGTCATTTTTCTTGACTTCTCACTATGCTGATGTCTCTGAAATGTGTGCTGAAAACATAGATTGTGAGTACAACCACGCATGTGTGTTACAATAGACCTGGTGAAGCACATGTCTTTGAAAAACTACAATGAGAGCCGCTATCTTAAAGTTTAGAAACACCTTTTCAAAAACCAGAGGGTTGAGCTGTAAACAACTTCTAAACAAGAATTGCCAGAAGTAGTAAACAAATAACAACATTATCGCCATAACCATTTCCATTGAGAAGTGAATTGCTATAAATTGTTAACCAGAAAACCAAAGACAATGAGCAAAAGACTAAGGCTGTTAAAGATTGCAGTCCGTAAATTCAGACAGAGAACTTGAGCTCTGTGCTCGGTGTTACAGAGAAGCCTTTCTGACATGTTGTGTGGTGCCTCCTGGGAAGCAGCCCTTAGCAGCCATGCAGTGTGTCCTGGCAACTTACTTTCAAAATGCTGATTGCTATATTTATACCAATCACATACTGTCACATATCGTCAGATTCTTGAAAGCTTAACTTCTCAAAATATCTATAACATATGCAATATATTACCATACATTTTCAAATCTAATCCGCACCCTTCTTACAGTTTCAGTGGGCCAAAATTTCAGATGCAGATTAGAATCGTGTGCGGATTAAATTCACTTTCGAGAGCTGTACGTGCTGTAAGAACAATATATTTTTGCTATTAGCTATTACATCTCTTGGGGTAGGTCTTTCGCCTGAAAGGAAAGGAATTCAGGAAAAAGCATCAATCTTTATTATTCATCAAACTCACTGTCACTACTCATAACTGAATCATTGTCCATGCTCACCTTCCAGTCACTATCATCTTTATCTTCATCATTGTTCTCCTATAGAATGTCATCTTCAGATCTGTCCAAAGCCTTGCTTATGCAGTACTTTTTTAAAGATCTGACAATAATACTCTCCAGGGTGGCTTTCCATACAGCTGACACCTATTGCAAATTCAGAAGGAGCTACTCATCTGATTTTTCCAGTTTCTATTAACTCACAGGCAGGAATGAGGAATGTTCAAAGATCTGCCCTTCTTCGTCGCCTCCTCGCAAGGTAGATCATAACTAACAGATAGTCCAGTCTTGTGATTCTCTTGAAAGAATTTGACGAATGCATCATCAGTTTCAGGAAATCGTCCTTTCTTGGGTCCTTTGAATTTCTTTCATGACGCCTCACACCTGCTGATCACTGCCTTGTGTTTCTGCCGCAGTCGAACGTTGCTTCATGAACTCCAAAAATTGCAGTGGCCTGGTGGTTTCCCTTCTCCTCTGTGCACCGAATAACTTCACGTTTAAACTTTGACATATACAAGAGTCTTTTAGATTTTCTGGTGTCCCTCTTCCATAACTACTGTACACAACAATTTGGAGCAAGCACCTCCCACATTTCAACAACTAACACTGAAAGATTGTGTCATTAGCTGGCAAGGGGCAGATGAAGGAAAAGTGCAGTTTAGAACAGCGAACTAACTTTTAATCATGAAAAACTGAATTGGTATATGCATTGTAGTTGTCCGAGTGATTGAAGGCCATGACAATAGGAGAATTTTGGGGTGCCAGCAAGGCTCTCCCTGTTTACTTTCAGACATAAACAAAAAACAACAATATTAAGGCCAGGTTTATACTTCACGCAATGCGACGCATGCTCCTGCTACCCAAGCATTTTACTGTTTATACTTGCACACGTACTTTACGTAAATCTGGAAGAATCCACCAGGTGGCAGTGCAAGATATTATAATGGTGAGAACAGGTTCGGCTTTGCTGTGCTGTGAATTGCCTGGAATAGCTATTAAATTCCAATGACACCTTACCGCAATATCTCAGAAAAGGATGTTTAATGATTAAATCTATCAATCTGGGGATGCACCCATAGCAGCTGGCATTGGGCACGAGGCTGAAACAATCCCTGAATGAGGCATCAGCTCATCGCAAGTTGAATACAAGCACTCACATACACTAGCATCATTTTTGTGTCACCAAATCTGCATATCTTTGGAAGGATACAGGAGCACACTGACAAAACCCAAAGGAAAACATGTAAACTCCAGGCAGGGAACACCAACGACGTGACTCCCTGAGAGACAGCAGTGCTAACGCTCCGCCACCGTGTCACCCCCATGTGTGTAATTATTAATTAACAGTATTCATTATTTAAATGAAATTAACGATATATCTGTAAAATGTAACATACAGTACATACTTTAATGCATTTCATCATGAAAGTGATATCAAGTATAATTGTAAGGATTCTAAATGTGCAGAGAGTTAGAATATCATACATTTAATGTGTTCTGTGTGGTGATCTATTGCTGTTTGTCGCTGCTGTGAGACTTTTAAAATGTATTGTGTCATTATGATCTGGAATATGCAACACTTGAATATAAAAGCACCATGAATGCATCTGTATGTCGGCGTTTTGTTTCACCAGGTCGAACCATTCATCAAACATCGAAGAGTGAATATCGATCGCGTAGGATCCTTATAGATAGAGGCATTCTGTCACATGTAGATAGTAAACAGAGACTCTGACGTAACATTCCAACTTTTATCACACTGGCTCTCTGCTTCCCTGACATTGGATTAAGCAAATTCAGTAAATGGGTAAGTAGATTTACTCAGTCATAACATTATAAATATTTAAATATTTGGAATGCTGAAGATATGGTAAAAAAAAAACACTTTCTAAAGCATAATAACTGATAGTGTTCAATTTTTTTCATTTTCACTTTATTGGCTTCCAAAAATCTTGAACCTGTCCTATCAGCAAGCAAACAATTAAATTAAACAAAGAACAAGTACAGTACATTTTGGTTTGAACTAGGGGTTTGAAAGAAAACTATACCATAATATATTTGCTAGCAAGGCTGATTTATTTTAATTGAGCTTTCTTCAAAAAATTCTAACTTGAAAAGTCAGTCAGATTCTTTTTAGAGTCATAGATAAACACCAATCAGGTCACCAGTCCACATCCATTTCTGGTGACAACGTTTAACATGACCAATGATAGGGTTCAAAGGTGTAACTGTGGACCTATGTGTATAAATACATATATATACATAATAAATATATTGCAGACACCTCTTGATCTACCCTGGGATTTTTACTGAATAGCTTTAAGTGCAAACAACAGTGAGTCACAGCATGTGAAAATGATATATTTCTATCTGAATGATGTATTTGTATACTAATGTTAGGTTTGGTTCCCTTACATTAGTGGTTCAGAGTGAGTACATAAAAATAAATCAATATATACAATGTTGTTATAATATGTTTGTTTCCAAATTGTATAATGTTTATATTATAGGCTTATATACTGTGAGGAATATAAATAAGTCATTCAGCAGCTCCAACTCTTCTTTAAATGCACATGCTCAACTTGAAGACCGAATAGTATGCAAATCGTGATGTCTAGAAATCTTCCATACTGTAAGCTCTCTCTACAAGAATAATGTAACTGGTCATCCAAGGACATTATGCATAAAACTAACATTAATTTAGCAAATCATTGAAATCTTTGTTGCATTTTAATGTGGGAGTCTGCACTGTGAAGAGGTATCATTATTCCATTCCATATTCTGCATTTACAAATTCCATTGACCAATTTGTACATTTAATACACTGAAACAATTATGATGTAGTTAAACAGACAGACACAAAATAACTATATTAATACACTCTAATTAAGGATACATCAACTAAACCATGACTAAAATTTCAAGAAGGCCAGACTAAACTGTTGTTTAACAATTGGTTTTGGCAGCCTGCTGTCTTTACTGCAAATATATACAGTGTAACTATATAATTAACTTTCTGCCACAACTGTAACTAATTTGCCTTGCAGTTTTACTATTGATTTTATTTGCAATCATTAAAATAAAGTCAGCTTGCTGCTGAATGGGAATAAATTGCATTTTGAATAGACAGAAAATTGCTTGGGAAGTCAGAAACTTCAGGAGTCTGGGATTTTAAAATGAGTTTCTTTGATAGTGTATCCAAAAAAGATGAAGTGTAATGACACTATCAGTGAAGTGATTCGTGAACAGATCTCAGGTATCCTTTTGGAATGAGTAAATGGTGTTACACAAACACAGCAAACTGCATGCTCAACATGACCTGCAGAAATATTAGATTCAAGGAAAAATTAATAAATGACTGTGCCACGAAAGGGGAGAGAAACTGTGCGAGAAGTGCAAGCATAATGTATGGAAACTCTAATAGGGTTATGATTTTTTAGAACGTAAAACAATCCGAAACATTACCAATGGCAGTTTATCATAGATGGCTATGTTGTATATGGCAAAACATGTCAAAATGGCACAAGTAAATATACAAATTATACATATTCAAGAGCTTTTTGGAAGAAATGCTAAATAGAGCAAATGCATTCTTCGAAAAGTCCAGTGACTCCAGAGAGCTCAACACTTCAGCCGAGTCTAAGAGAATGTTTTCATCATGAATCCCAATACCCTGACTGATTGGGAGATTAGCACCATAGACTGCTGAATTCAATCATTTTTCCATTTGGTCAAAAACTATTGCTAGTGAGCTCATTCACCCATGTAGGCTATCCCCAAAATTTCAAGCTTTTTTTTGGTTGAGGACATATGTGGAATCAATTAAATCTGAATCCCGGTAGGCCCAACCCAGGGATTTTCCAGGTCAAAGTTAATTCCTAAGAATTTCCTAAATGGCAAATATGAACAAAACCAGAACACTAAACAAGATATGCTATTTCTGCCTGAGTGTTCTTAAATTACATTAAGTCTTAACATGGGAGATTTCCCCAACTGAATTCTATGGTCTACTCAACTCCAGTTTTCTTCACTAATAAGCCTTGCCCCATCATTTTTACTTTAAACACCTGAAAAGATGTGAATGTGCTAGCTATATTGTCATTTGTATTAGACACTCAATTTATTGTCTGTTTTCTCCTCTGTTTCTCCGTTATCTCCCATCTTAAAATTTACTGTACACAATTCTTCTCATCTCAGGCTCATTTCTGGTTTGATTTTCATGGGCTTCTGTGTTTGACCTCATGTATTCGCTCATTACTGAACCCACATTAATCAAGTTCTGGGTCATGGCAGCTGGAGCCCATCTCTGACCTGAAGGGTGCCTAATCCCATTTCTTAACTCTGCTCTGTTTCCATTTCTGTACAATCATATCTTTCATATCTGTCATTTTATTTTTCATACTTTGATGACTATTTCTCTTCTATGCTTATCTTCAGTTCTAAACTCTCTTTTGCACTGCATTATTACTGCACCACAGTCCTTTTCTCTCCTTATCCGGCATTAGGTTTAGAGTTTAAAAAGCCACAATAATTCCCAATAATGCAAATAGTGTGGAGTGCTACTCTAGTATGCCCCATGCGGAGCATTCCATTAACACTGCTGGGAACTGGAGCATTAATAGCCTGCAGAGATTTGCAATTTTCTTTGCAATCTCTGTCAAGTTAATCCAAATTCTCTGTATACTAAATAGAATTCATTACATTTAATGCTTGCCTTGTGAATATAAATAAAAAGGATAACTGATGCACTTTATATTCAACAATGTAATCCCTTTTGTGCATTTAATGTAATCATTCTCGCAATTGTTCATTTTTACTGGTAAAAAAAAAAATTATGTTTTGACTACTTGTCAGATATGAAGTGTTTAAACCCACATGGTTAAGTTGAAGTATTTGTGTAACATTACTGATTGCCCTACTCTTATCATAAGGATAACATGATTGTGTGTTAAATCCTTTTTACAGTAAAGAAAAGAATCAAGATGCAGAGAGCTTCAGGTGAGAGGGATACTGAGTTTGGAATCCATTCAAAAAACGTGTAATGGTCTGTTAAACTAATAATGGTAGTCTGATTGAATATCCCTTAGTGTATCAGAGGTCTATGCCCCCTTTAATAGGTTCAAAAGACTCTCAGCCTTGTTGGCAGAAGTGACAGTACTGTATGTGCCAGTGCAACAAGGGCCCCCAACCTATTTGCAGGGACAACTTATGCTTTTCCTTGTGTAGGTTGAAGCAATGAAGATGTAAGGGATTAGTCAGCACAGGAGCAGTGCTGGCTTCTGTAAGCCCCTCATTAGTGAACAACACTGCTCTTTGGCCGCAGATCCTTAGGTACATGACTTCAAGTGACTAACAGTTCTGATTAACTCTTAAAGCCAGCAGATCACTGTTGAAATGTTTCTATAAATAAAAAAGAGGCTTGAGCACCTCTGATTAGTGACATGTAACCTAGCAACTTGTAACAAGACAGACCCCCTCATGTCTATGCTTTGCAGTCTTCAGTAAAATCACTCTACTCTTTGTTGTCCATTCTCCCACAATTAAGAAAGTGAGCTGTCTAGAAACTTGTGCAAAAGGTTTTCAATGTAACGGTGCATTGGATCTAGGTGGACTTCTAGTGTGCCAAAGAGCTTCTGAGACCAGTCAGCATTTGGGGAGGATGCAGAAGTGGTACAGAGCTACAAGAACCTAGGGATTCACATAAACAGCCAACTGGACTGGTCTGACAGCACAGTGGAGCTGTACAAGAAGGGCCAGAGCAGACACTCAGGCCTTTTGATGTGTGCAGCAAGCTGCTAGGGGTGTTCTACCAGACCATAGTAGCATGTGGGGAAGTGACCTGAGCATGAAAAAGCACAATACCTGAACAAACTTATTAGGGAAGTCTGCTCCATCACAGGGTGAACCCTGGACACACTGGAAGCTGTTTTGGAAAAGAGGATGATGGCAAAATTGGATGCCACCATAAACAAATCCCCTCCATCCCCTCCCGGAGGTGCTGTCTTTGAGCACTATTAGCCACTGACTTACTTTGCCACCGTGTACTAAGACAAGTCTCTGGGGGTCCTCTAGGGAAGCAGAACTGCACAGCCATGAAGCAGTCTGAGCCTTCACATTGACTTTGAGTTATTTTCCTCTTTTTTACCTTAAGTTTAAACTTGTTACTTATTTTTGAACTTTGATCTGAATTAATATATAACTGTATCATTTTTACAAATTAAAGCATGAATATTTAGGCTTTCTATTTTTTATTCCATATAAAACCACATGACTATTCTTGTATTAAAATAAAAAATATTAAGCAAACATTTGACATACTGTACATGAAAAAACTAAAAGACACAGACTGACACAAAAGAACTATGGGTAATCCCTTATTAAATGCAATACTGAGGGTGGGAGTTGGGGCTTAAAAAAATATAATCTTCAGTTGTGCTTAATAAACGTTCTAGTACATTAACAACTGAAGACTGAAAAAATGGCAGTAATATTATTAGTGGGGGGCTCTAACCATAATGTACCAGGTTTTGCTGGACCTTGGCTTAAACAATTGACTACAAAACTGTATAGCAATTATATTCCTCTCTGTGAGTATATGTACAGTCATGGCTGAAATTATCGGCACCCCTGGAATTTTCCCAGGAAATGCACCATTTCTCCCAGAAAATTGTTGCAATTACAAATGTTTTGGTATACACATGTTTATTTCCTTATCGTGCATTGTAACAACACAAAAAAACAGAGAAAACAAGTCTAATCTGACATCATGTCACACAGAACTCCAAAAATGAGCTGGGCAGAATTATTGGCACCTTTTCAAAATTGTGGGTAAATTGTTTTATTTCAAGCATATGATGCTCGTTTGAACTCACCTGTGGCAAGAAACAGGTGCTGGCAACATAGCAATCACACCTGAAGCCAGTTAAAATGGAAAAAAGCTGACTCAACCTTTCTGTTGTGTGTCTGAGTGTGCCACACTATGCTTGGAGAACAGAAAGAAGAGCAGAGCAACAATCTCAAGGTTACAAGTCCATCTCCAGAGATCTTCATGTTCCTATGTCCACTGTGCACAACATAATCAAGAAGTTCACAACACATGGCACTGTAGCTAATCTCCCTGGACGTAGATGGAATGGAAAGATTGATAAAAGAATGCAACAAAGGGTAGTCCGAATGATGGATAAACAGCCCCAATCAACTGCAAAACATATTCAAGCTGTTCTGCAGACTCAGGGTGCAACAGTGTCAGCTCGAACTATCCGTCGATATCTGAACGAAATGAAACGCTATGGTAAGAGAGCCAGGAGGACCCCACTGCTGACACACAAACATAAAAAAGCCAGACTGGAGTTTGCCAAAATGTACTTGAGGAAGCCAAAATCCTTCTGGGCAAACGTCTTGTGGACAGATGAGACCAAGGTAGAGCTTTTTGGTAAAGCTCATCATTCTACTGTTTACAGAAAACGGAATGAGGCCTACGAAGAAAAGAACACAGTACCTACAGTCAAACATGGTGGAGGTTCTAAGATGTTTTGGGGATGTTTTGCTGCCTCTGGCACTGGATGCCTTGACTGTGGGCAAGATATCATGAAATCTGAAGACTACCAAAAGATATTGGGGCGCAATGTAGGGCCCAGCGTCAGAAAGCTGGGTCTGCGTCAGAGGTCATGGGTGTTCCAGCAGGACAATGACCCCAAACATACCTCTAAAAGCACCCAGAAATGGTTGAAGACAAAGCGCTGGAGAGTTCCGAAGTGGCCAGCAATGAGTCCGGATCAAAATCCGATTGAACACTTATGGAGAGATCTTAAAATTGCTGTTGGGAGAAGGCGCCCTTCAAATCTGAGAGACCTTGAGCAGTTTGCAAAAAAAGAGTGGTCGGAAATTCCAGTTTAGAGGTGTAACAAGCTTGTTGATGGTTATAGGAAGCGCTTGATTTCAGTTATTTTTTCCAAAGGGCGTGCAACCAAATATTAAGTTGAGGGTGCCAATAATTTTGTCCAGCCCGGTTTTTGAGTTTTGTGTGAAATGATGTCAGATTTGGCTTTTTCTCTCTTTTTTTTTCTGTGTTGTTCCAATGCACATAAAGGAAATAAACATGTGTATACCAAAACATTTGTAATTGCAACAATTTTCTGGGAGAAATGGTGCATTTTCTGGGAAAATTCCAGGGGTGCTGATAATTTCGGCCATGACTGTACACTGTCTGTGCTCCATTTTGAAATATCATAAACATTAGAACATTACAAAAATTGTTACGAGAGCAGGCCATTCAGCCCAACACGCTACTCCTCCAGTCCATTCTTCCTTGTATAATTTGCACTAACATTACTGATCATCAGCAGATTACAAAACTGTGAAAGAAATAAATGAGAAGAGGAAAAAGGATTTCTTTTAACTAAGTCCATCATAAATTGTAATTTAATATACAATGCTACTTGTAGACTCTTCCTATCATTTTTAATTCCTCTTCCTCTAAATAATAACTTTGTTAGAAACCTGTCAGATGCATGTGCTTGGAGGTCAGCTTAAGGTTTCAGATAATTGTAATTTCTCACGAGACGCCAGAGGGAGCTGTTCACTGATGCCTGTTTTCTTCCTCTCTCTACAAACCGGAGTACTGGCGGTCATAACATTTCTGATGTCACTTCTGGTGCCTGCCTGCCTGGACCCACCTCTTCCTGCCAAGACTGGAATCTCTGCCATCAGGTGTAGTCTATTTGGAGACTTGTGTCTATGTGACGTTTTCTTTTTTTTTTTTGTTTTTTGTTTATAATATATAGTGTTTGCTGTCAGGGCTCTGAAACGTTTTTGTTACATATTGTAAACTGAAAAAGGAGAAGACCTGGGACACAAGGGAATCCCTGTCTGTTAACAAATTTAGTTGTATGAAAATGTGCAAAACAAATAATTCCCCATATTAGCAGTACGGCAAGATGAGATGTTGCAGCCACAATTTGTGTATTTGTATCATGTGTATTTGATATTACTTCAAAAAATATCTTGTGGCATTATATTAATTAAGTATTTATCAATTTTTTCTTGTATGTTCCTTGTGTAATATGAGCCTAAAGGGAAGGGACTCTTTGACTAGTGGGGTCGCTAAGGGCATGCAGGGGATAAGCACCATCAGAATTTTTGTGCAGTGTCTACAGGATAAAAGCAACAAGGGGGCTCCCTCTCCCTGCTCGATAAAACAATTGAGTGTCCTTGTGCCATTAATATTGGGAATTATTATGACCAACTGTCTGTTAGGGTGCTCTATTCATCAAGTCACCCAGGTGCAACCAAGGGTCTTAATCCAGTCTTGGTTACTACACTGGGTGACACCTGCCCAAGCAATGCCACAGCCTCTAATGCTGCCGCTGGAAGGCCATCTCCTGTGCTATTTAAGAACCAAGCAGCCATCTTTTGTCTACTGGGGCAGTAGCATTAACTTTCTGTCTTTTGGCTCTTCTTAGGATTCATAAATAAGGTGATTTTTTTTTCTTTGGATTTCTGCTTTTCTGGTCATGGGCTTGGTTATGGTTTAAGGATTAGGATTTTTGGAGTCAAAGACTGTGTTTGCTTTTTTTATGGTTATTGTCCTCCAATTTGGAAATTCCAAAATTGGAAGCTTTATCAGTTTAATTTTGCCTCTTCTCATGTTTTGTGTAAGCCTTTGGTCATCAGGCCTAATTTGAAGTCTGGGGGTCTGAGTTTGGAGGCAAGACCTCATTATGAACAGGGAAATGTAAGACTACAAATAATAAACCACAACCTTTCTTACGTACATCCTGTCTAAAGAACCCTCCAGAGTGGCACACTTGTATAGAACAATCTAGATGAGAACAGCCCGACATAGCTTGCCACCCCTATTTACTTAATTCTTCCAAAATAGCATCAAGTCTAGCTTTGAAGGTCCACAAAGTCCTACTGTCTACCATGATACTTGTCTATGGTTCTCTGTGTTAAGAAAAATGTATGTTTTAGTAGCTCTTTGTAAAAAAAAAATTGGGCAGAGCAGAAAAGCACTATTAAGGTGAAAACTTAAAAAACTAATTTATTTTAAATTAGAAAAAGGCTGGGAAGTAAATGAGCGATAAACATAAAACAGTCAATTGACAAAATTCAGAATTTCCTAGATTATTTAAACAGATGCAAATTTTACAGACCAGAATATGTTCCCCCACTATCTTTTATCCTTCAGAAATAACTGGTCCACTAGGTTGTTTCATATGAACAGACAGACAGACGGAAGTGATGGCTGGATGCTTTTAACTGTTTTGTGAACTCTCCTAAAGCTATGATTGCTGAATGGTCAAATCTGAAGTTTTAATCTTAATTTCACAGCGTAAGTTCTTATAAAAAATGTGTTATTTTTCATATAAATTTTGTATACCTCACAGTTAAAGTTTGCAGTGGACCTTGCAGTGCGTACGTCTCTGTTATATGCCATTTGGTATGAGATTCATAAAAGTAGCATTAATGTTTGTGAGGCCCCATCTATTGGAACAACAAATGCAATGCATTTTTTTACTAAAAATGTTTGCAGTGCTCCATGTTTTGGAATGATAGACACATAACAACCGGATGGATACAAAGACACACAGACACTCATACTTAATTAAAGTGGCTGTTATATTTGACATATATCTCACAAGTATTAACCTTTTTAAAAACTAAGATAATTTAGCCATTCTTTTGCATTTTCTGTCATTTCAATACTGCACCATCTACTGTATATAATATTCTTCTTTTCTTTCTGGTGACCATCTTGGTTTTGATGATTTGACTCTTCCAGTATGCCTTTCATTTCATTTACATATACCTTTGAGAGTTTCTTGGCACACAAACTCAATGGATCTGTAACTACTTACTTCCCACAATTCTTAGCTTTTTTAGTTAAACACTAAGTATTCTTTCTGGCAGAGTTTCAGTCATATCGTCATCTTCTAAAGTTTCTCCTCACCAAGGTTATTATAGTTTTGCCTTTTTATATTAGTTTTTATTTTTATATTTTTTCTGACCTTACTTGGAAATTCAGTTTAGTTTTAGTTTTCCTTCATTGTGTATTTTTAGTTTTAGTTTAGTTTTTATTTCACAAAGGTATTTCTATTTAATTTTTATATATATTAGTTTCAGTTTTAGTTTTAGTAATTATGGCATGGAGCTCCTACGGAGTTACTTTTGTGTCACAATCAGACAGAACTGCACACTTAACAGATTTGATATGAGTTTACTATCTGGTTTTGTTTTTGTCTAATAAAAACAGGCACAAAACAACAGAGACAGCGTCTGAGATTAAGAAAACATATACATTATCTAAACCTGTTTATCCAGAGTAGGATTGCAAAACTTACAAGGGTTAAAGACTAACGGCAAGAATATTTATTCAAAAACTAAAACTAAAAATATTTTAGTAAATTATTATTTTATTTCAGTTAGTCTTTCCAGCTACTTTAATAGTTTCGTTTAGTTTTAGTTTTTAATTTTGGCTTTGTTAATTATTTTATTTCAGTTTATGAAAATGTTTTTTTAATAATAGTTTCAGTTTTGATTTTAGTTTTCGTTAACTATAATAACCTTGCTCCTCACACATCTTCTGTATCATTTCTTTTTAATCTTCCAAATTATTACACCACTCTGACCTTCTCTTCGTTACACATTTTCTTTTTTTTTTTTTTACTTCTATAACCACATCTTATTTCTATGTCTCCATACAGTACGTGTCTATGTGCTTTTCTTCATTTTAATATCATGGGTAGCTGTCGTCCAAAACAACAGTATCTGGAGCTTGGTAACAACCAGTTCTAGAAACACATACCGATTTCAAAACTGTCATGCAGACACTCACACTGATTTATACCAGACAACTTTAGGATTGCCAGTTAACCCAGTGTGCACCTCTTTGGGATTGGGGGAAGATGCATGAAAACCCAGACAAATGCAGCTGCATTCTCTACACAGGCAGTGGGTCAAATCCTGGTTGGTCGAGCTGTGAGACAAATAAACATTGCACTACCTCATCATTATCCTGCACTTATTGGGTTTTTTCATTTTCACAAACACTTGCTGTAGAACATCTTCATGGTAAAATAAAATGACTGATGTTTGCAAACTATTCAGCAAAGTTGTCAACTGTAGAAATGTCCTCAATTGTTTAACAACTAGTAATTTAGTGTATAGCAGATAGTCGAAAGCATATGAACTGGACACATAGCACTCAGTAGATGAGAAGATGGAGTTTGTTCTGTGGGGTCTTAGATTAGTGGAAACAGTAAAGATGAATATTTGATTACAATTTTATCTCATCTCGTTCTAAATATTAATTATCCCCTGATCATGTATGTAGTAGTAGATGCCTGGATGCAAACCCTAATCCGATGACAAATGCCACTCTTTAAAGCACTTGTGCTACACATACAGTTTAATTGCCATCTGCTCCATGAAGCTTGTTAAGCATTTGAAAGTTTTTACATTGGTATCTCTGAGCTTAATGTTTAATCCAACTGTCTTCTATTATTTTTTTAAACTGCTGTATTTTTCAGCTTTTCTGTAATCTGCTGCTTTTCTTTCCAGTGAAATTTTACATCTCAGTTATAACTGATAAACTAAACTGCATGTAAACATGTCTACAGATACCTCATGGCTGACTAGATTGACATATTCTTGACACATCTGCAAATTTGGTTTAATTGACTTTATTTAATATACAGAGGCATGTAAACGTATTCAGTCCCCTTTAAAGGCATCATAATTTTGTACATGATAAAAAGATTTGTACACATATTTATCCATTCAGTATTTTAATGTGAACTCTTATGCTATGTCAGCGCATGCTCCCAACCTCTCTCTCTCTCTCTTTTATGCTGTAACAATACATTTCCAAAGTCAAACTAAACCATTTTCTGCAGATATTTAACTTAAGAAGAAAAACTCAAAAGTTAGTGTTTACATAAGCATTTAAACCTCTGTGCTTTGGAAGCTCCAGGTTTGCACAAATGACAAATTAATCACAAATGACACAAAAGTGACAGTCATTTTACCATAATTAGGTACTACTTGTGAGTCTTTTATATGTCTTTGGATATAAAAAGCACCCTTTTTAAGAGCCATAGTCTTTGTTGGGCAATCACTGCAAAAATTAAGATAAAGGAACATTCTGCTGATGTGAGAAACAAAGTCATTGAAATGCACAAGGTAGGAAATGGCTATAAAAATATCAAAGAGTCTGAATGTCCTGTTAAATACTGTTGGATCCATCATCAGAAAGTGGAAAGTTCATCACAGCACTCAAGATTTTTACTAGAACAGGCTGTCTTTTAAAACTGTACATCAGAGCAAGACATTGACTGGTGAGAGAGGCCACTAAAAATCCAACCATCACTCTCAGAGGTCTACAATTCTTTTTGGCTAAACCTGGAGTGAAGGTGCATGGGTCCAAAATTTCAAGAGCTCTCCATAAAACAGGCCTCTACAGGAGGGTAGAAAGAAAGAAGCCATTCCTTAAGAAGGTTCACACAATAGCATGTATGGTATTTGCTACAAAGAAAGACCCAGTTAGGATGTGGGAGAAGGTTTTATGATCAGATGAGACCAAAACTGAACTCTTTGACCAGACTTCAAAGAGGAATGTGTGGTGTAAAACTAATGCTGCCCATTCTTCAAGAAACATCACACCTACAGTGAAATATGGTGGTGGAAGCATCATGCTTTGGGATGCTTTTCATGTGCTAGGACTGTGAATCTTTTCAGAGTTGAAGGGACAATGTATGGACAAAAATAACACACAATATTGCAAAGGAATTTATTCCAGTCTGCTATGAACCAACGACTCCAGAGAAGATGAATCTTTTAAGATGACAATAACTCTAAGCATAAGGCCAAAATGTCAATGGAATGGCTTAAAAACAGAAAGGTGAATACACTGATCTTAACCCTATTGAGAACTGTGGCACTATTTCAAAACTGCTGTCCAAAGGCGCCATCACACACAACCTAGAGGATCTCTACAAATTCTGCCAAGAAGAATAGGGAAGAATCACTCCTGCAAAACTGGCACATACTTACCCCCAAAAAATGAAGGTTGTTAGCAAAAGGTATTAATATGTAGGGCTTGAACAAACACTATGCAAACATTAACTTTGGAATTTTTCTTCTTCAGTTAAATATCTACAGAAAATGGTTTATTTTGACTTTGGAAATACAGTATATTGTTACAGTCTTAAGAGGGAGAGAGGTTGAAAGCATGCACTGACATAGCATAAGAGTTCAATTGTGTATATGTGTACAAATATTTTGTCATGATTATGCCTTTCATGGGGATTTAATACTCTTGCACACCACTGTAGGGCTAAATAGAACTCATCAGTACCTTTTAACATTGTTTTCTTACCATTTCACCTTTAACTTTTAACCACTTCATTTGCATTCCATTACTTTTATCCTGTTTCTACATTTCACTGTTTTGTTTGTAAAATCTCTTACATTTGTCCTCTGATTCTCATTGTTTACTTTCCTTCTTTAAAACCACACTTTCTATAAAAGATTTACTTTTAATAATCATTGCATATTCTTTTTCTACACCTGCCCACATGATCCACACCATTCTTTTCTTGTATTACACAGTGGTTACACAGTGTAAAATAAGCATAAAGAGCACAAATGAAGGTTTGTTCTGTCACCCCATATACTTTTCAAGCAAACTAATGGTCTTTACAGACTGAGTTCAAAACAGAACTGAATACAATAGAGAAGATGGAGGTTATATGTTGAGTTGGCAGGGAGGGACGGGGTCAGAGGCATATGAACCGGAATTGACATCAGCAGAACCAGGAGTGACATTTGTGGAACTGGAAGTGATGTCAGATAACTTGAGAGGCTTTGGCTCAGCATAGCACCAAGACCAGTGTTCAAAGTCTGACTATGGTGTCTGTTTTGAACATTGTGGTCTTACCATGCCCCTGCCCACCAGGTAGCCCAAATATTTGTCCTCAGTTAATCCAAAGTAATGTCACTTTGGATTTATACAGAGCCCAGACTCACCTAGTGTATGGGGCACATCACAGGCCTGCTGAAGGTTTTCCTTCCATGTGCTGGAATAGATGACAATATCATCCAGATTGGCAGCACTATACCTGTTACAGGGACATAGCACTTTATCCACCATGGTGGAAAGTCGCCAGCGCCCCATGTAACCCAAATGGAAGGACATGATACTGCCAGTGTCCACTAGTGGTGCTAAACACTGAAGAGTCCATTAAAAGAACCTGCCAATACCCTTTCCTTATGTCAAGAGTGGTCAAGCATTCTGCCTTACTGAGACGCTCGAGAAAGTCATCCACTTGTGGCATCGGATAGGCGTCAAATTGGGAAATCTGATTAAGCCAATGGAAGTCATTGCAAAATCTCCAGCTTCTTTCTGGCTTGGGAACTAAGACAATGGGACAGTACCAGAGATTATGACTTTCCTGAATTACACCTAAGTCCAGCATATGCTTGATTTCAAGTTCCACCTCAGCTTGTCTTGCCTCCAGAGGTCAATAAGGGCATTCTCAGATGATCGCCCCGGGTTCAGTCATAATGTCATGTACAACCAATGAGGTCCATCCAGGTTTCTCCATTACCACCTCCAGGACAGACAGGATAACTGCTTCCAGCTCCTGCCACTGTTTGGCTGTCAAATTGGTGCCTAAGTACAGGACCAATTTGTGAGTAAATAGAGAATGGAGCTGAGCAGAGTGGGGACTTGGTTCCCTTTGCTTCCATAGTTTCAACAAGTTGATGTGATACACCTGTTCATTCAGTTAGTGAGTTGGCTGTTTCACCAAACAGTCAATGGGACCCTATCTCTCTTCAACTTCATAAGGGCACTGCCAATGAACCAATAATTTAGAGTGGGAAGTGGGGACCAGTACTATGATGTGGTCTCCGGACAGAACACCCAGAGAGATGTGCCATGGTTATAGCAATCAGCCTATGCTGCTTGCTCCTTTACCATGTGTTCTTTTAGAATAGGTGTGATTTTCACGAATCTATCACATAATTGCACAATATATTAACCTATATATAGTACAGGCCAAAAGTTTGGACACACCTCCTCATTCAATGTGTTTTCTTTATTTTCATGACCATTTACAGCACTCCATCACTCTCTTTCTTGGTCAAATAGCCCTTACACAGCCTGGAGGTGTGTTTGGGGTCATTTTCCTGTTGAAAAATAAATGATCGTCCAACTAACCTGACTTCTGCACAACACAACTGCTGGTCCCAACCCCATTGATAAAGCAAGAAATTCCACTAAATAACCCTGATAAGGCACACCTGTGAAGTGAAAACCATTTCAGGTGACTACCTGTTGAAGCTCATCGAGAGAATGCCAAGAGTGTGCAAAGCAGTAATCAAAGCAAAGGGTGGCTATTTTGAAGAAACTAGAATATAAAACATGTTTTCAGTTATTTCACCTTTTTTTTTTGTTAAGTACATAACTCCACATGTGTTCATTCATAGTTTTGATGCCTTCAGTCATGAAAATAAAGAAAACACATTGAATGAGGAGGTGTGTCCAAACTTTTGGCCTGTACTGTATTTGTAGAAGTGAGGGTCTCTTCCTCCAATCCTTCTTTTAAGATGTCCAATAAGCCCAGAGGCTGTCGCCCATACAGTAGATCAAAAGGGAAGAAGTCAGTAGTGGCTTGTGGAACTTCCCAGTAGACAAATAATACAAGTTGGAATAACTGATCCCAGTTCCTCCCATCCTCGCTGACCACCTGGCATAGCATTTGTTTGAGGGTTGGATTGAACCACTAGACCGTGATCTTGAGTAATCTGGCAACTTTCCTAAATGTCTCCGAGGTAAAAGGCATCCCCTGGTCTGTTAAGATTTTTTTGGGGATGCCAACATGCGCAAAGACCCCTACCAATTACTGTGTGATAATTTTAGAAGTGGCTGTTCGCAATGGGATATCCTCGGGATAACAAGTAGCATAATCCACAAGGACTAAAATATATTTATGTCCTGCAGCTGAGGGTTCAAGGGGTTCCACGATGTCAACCCCTATGTGCTCAAAGTGAATATCAACCTGGAGGATGAGGATTAGAGGAGCACGGTCCTGTCTAGGAATCTGTTGTAATTGGCATGCTGGACAGACAGCACAAAAGAGACTGACCCTGGCCAATAGAATTGGAGCTTGGTCCACTCAAGTGTGTTTTCGGCTCCCAACTGGGTGCCTAGGAGGTGGATGTTCACTAGTTCTGCTGAACTAGCAAATCGACCTCACCTCTTCCTCATGTTCAGCTACCAGATAAAGAAGATCACTATTAAGTAAAAAGTGTGGCCCCTGTGGCATGGGATGGTGCATGCATTGGCCATTTACCAAAACTTCTACATTTTTAACAAACATAAGGGAATCATCATTCCAATATTCTCTTTAAAAGAGGCTGGTGTTTGCCTAAAATGAAAATGTAGTAAAGAAAGAGGATTGGGACTGACCTCAATGGGTGTGGATTGCAACCCTGATGACCCAGCTTCAGTCAGTAGAATGTCACCCTTAGGCATCAGTGCTTACCACGTCATACTGGATGGTCACATGACTCCTCGTAGTGCCTGGCAGCGAACACGGCGTGGAAACAGCTTGTGACAGAATTCCTCCATCCATAACAAGGCCCAAAGCATTTTCAGGAGTGGGATGTGCTATACCACTTTTACTGTCTGACCAGTCTTGCCCCAGTATCCCTGAATATGGTGGATTTCAGAGGACAGCAACTCAGATCGTCCATATGACTCCTCTGTAGCTGATAACACGAGGCTGACCTGTACAATCAAGTTTCACCATACATGCCAGACTGGTCTTCCAAGTGAGCCACTGTCACAGAAGCACAAACTCATCAGCGATAATAGAAATGTTACTACTGGAATCAATTAATGCTGTAACCCAATGCCCATTTACTAATACTCCTCCTGTACTGGGAACAGATAATGGGTAAGCAACTGCACAGTACCTTCCTCCCTTAGCTAACATGCATCCATTGGCTCGTCAAGGTGAGGCAGTTGGGGATGGTATTCCCAGCCTCTCTACACTTAAAACAACATGGGGGGGACATGTGGTTCTCTTTTGGCTTCACTTCAGTTTCTGTGTCACGCTGAAGTGTCTTAAGGTGGGCATCACACCCTGTCCAGGTTTGACGAACAGACTATTCCGCATGCTTATTTTGCATGGCTGCCCTATGTCACTCAAGTGTGTCTACTAAGGCCTCCATGTTGTTAAATTCTTGCCTCCGGACAAGACAGGCTGGAAAGTGCCGGAGGGCATTCACCAAGACTTTGAGACATTTATTTCTGGCCTTAACCATCTGCCCACTTTGACTCATATGTCAGCGTGAGCTTGATGGCCTCTTTGGGATCTCTGCTGATTTCAGAGCTGCCATACCTTTTCAACACCTCTGCTTTTAGTGTGTCATAATTGGAGGTGGCCTGCTTATCAAGGTCATATTAAGCCCACTGCGCCTCACCCTTCAAGAATGGTGCTAGTATGTTTGCCCACTTTGCTCATTCCCAATGGTGTCAGGAGGCGGTATGCTGAAAGAAAAGAAAATATGATTCAATATCAAAGTTATTCAGTAATGGTAATAATACCTGGGATGGAGCCCATGATTGGTCCTGTCAGAGAGCAACTTGTGATTGGTTACACACCTCACTCTCACCAAGCTGTGTCCTCTGTTTGTTGATCTGGATCCACAAGGACTGGATCTTTGCTGCCATGTTGATAATAATGGTATTAAGGTATTGCTGTTCAGTCATTTTCCAGCAAAATCCTGCAGACTATGCCACTGTGAAATGAAGAAGAGTGAAACACAAAAAGCACAGATAAATGTTTGGGGTAGACACCCTGTATATGTGGCAAGCAAGCTGAAAATAACGGTCTGTACAGATTGAGTTCAAAACAGAACTGAATACACTAGACAAGATAGTTATATGGTGAGTTGGCAGGAAGGGGCGGGTCCAGAGGCACAGGAAGCAGAAGTGGTATCAGTGGAACTGGAAGTGATGTCAGAGGACTCGAGTTCAGTCTACTGGTCTACAAAGGGAAATGAGAGGAAAGATTAGTGGGCAGCACCAGCCCCTGGTTTGGCATGCAAGTACAATTATTTGAGCCTATATCCTGTCTCCCATGCATAGGCGTGGGTCAACAGGTAAATTCTAATGCAGTACTGTCTTTTCTTTTTAATCAAAAAACGTATTTATTTTCAATACATTACTGTATATTTTTGCTTTCTGTATGTTTGAAACCATAAGATATTATTGTCAAAAGATAAAAAAGCAATCCTTTAATATGTTGAGATTGTTTCTTTGCACCATGTAAACCAATTGGTGATATTTTCCACACTCCTATAGAGTGTATATAGAATAATTCAAAATTTTGATTAGTTTCCCATAACCCTTCAGAAGTTTAATCTGTTTTTCACTTTTCACTTCTCTTTTCCAAAAAAAAACCAATAAAAAGCCCCCACAACACTCCATGATATGGTAATGTAATTTATTATATTTTGAGAATGTCCTGACTGTCATGTTTTCATCTGCTTTGTCTATATCCTCAAAGGGCTGTTTTCATTATACACCTACTGTAAATTAATTTAACTCAACATGAACATATTTGCTGGCTTTACATAGTTATTCCTAGCAATACTAACAACATTCCTTGGATATTACAATAACATATTTAATTTACAGTGAAATAATGCCAACAGATTTCATTCCATTAAACAGAGGCATAATTAGTCTGGAGGGCTGTTGCTATTATCCACCTACCCTGAGTTAATTTTACAGAAAATGAATAAAATTTTATGCTCAAAGAATGCATAAATGTATGAAGTTCATATCGCTTTAAATAAAGTTGTTCTGTTTATTTATATAGTGACTTTGCACACCATGTTGCTTTGGAGACTTTTTCCCCAGATTACATTATTTTTGATTACTCAGAAAAAATAAGTTGGAGTGGGTTCATAGAAATATTGACAGAGTATTATGTATTTGTGTAAAGAAATGTAACAAATGAATGGACATTTTATGGGAAAAGGTTGCAAAGGATTTCAAGAGATCCCCTACAACTTTGTACAGTTAGAATGAAATTAAAGACTACTAGTAAACTTATATTTTATGTTTTATTACGACTGCAATACGTCTTGTTTGGTTGTGGACACTAATTTATTTTGTTTGTTTTGGAAACTCCCAAACCTGTTAAACATTGTACATCACAAAAAGATTCTTTGAGACAACACAGTTACTATATCTTTGATTACATTTAAAGTCATTGGGAAGTTTTTATCTAACACAAAAATATGTAAACCATTAAAAATTCAAAATAAAAAACAGTAATTGTATATTCTTAATGTACTTTGGTGATTTAGAAGAAATAACCCAGCCACAGGGGATGCACAAACTAGTGTGTTTCTTCGTGCCGGTCCCAAATCTGGATAATTGGGGAGGATTACATCAGGAAGGGCATCCGGTGTAAAATTTTGCCAAATCAATATGCGGACAACAATACAAATTTCCATACCGGATCGGTCAAGCCCTGGGTGAACAACGACCGCCACCAGTACTGTTAGCCAACAGGGTGCTAGCGGAAATTGGGCTACTGTTGGCTGAAGAAGAAGAAGGAGAAGGAGAAGAAGAGGGGGAGACGTGTCCGGAGGCAGGAGGAGAGGAGGAAGGTAAAGAGAGTGGAACTGAGGGTAGGAACTTTGAATGTTGGCAGTATGACTGGTAAGGGGAAAGAGTTAGCAGATATGATGGAGAGAAGGAAGGTTGATATATTGTGCGTGCAAGAGACTAAATGAAAGGGGAGGATTAGCAGATATGATGGAGAGAAGGAAGGTTGATATATTGTGCGTGCAAGAGACTAAATGGAAGGGGAGTAAGGTCAGGTGGATCGGAGGTGGATTCAAATTGTTCTATCATGGTGTGGATAGAAGGAGAAATTAAATAGGGGTTATTCTGAAGGAACAGTATGTCAAGAGTGTTCTGGAGGTGAAAAGAGTGCCAGACAGAGTAATGATTATGAAGCTGGAAATTGGAGGTGTGATGATGAAGGTTGTTAGTGCATATGCACCGCAAGGGTGGATGAGAAAGAAGATTTTTGGAGTGAGTGGGAAGAAGTTAAGAACAGTGCACCCAAGGGACAGAAAGTGGTGATTGGAGCAGATTTCAATGGGCATGTTGGTGAAGGTAACAGTGGAGACGAGGAGGTGATGGGTAAGTATGGTGTCAAGGAGAGGAATGAAGAAGGTCAGAGAATAGTGGATTTTGCCAAAAGGATGGACATGGCTGTGGTGAATACGTATTTTAAGAAGAGGGAGGAACATAGGGTGACGCACACAGGTAGATTACATCCTATGCAGAAGAGTCAATCTGAAGGAGATTGAAGACTGCTAAACAGTGGCAGGGGAAAGTGTACTTAAGCAGCATAGGATGGTTTTCTGTAGGATGACTTTGGAGATCAAGAAAAGTTACAGAGTGAGGGCAGAGCCAAGGATCAAATGGTGGAAGTTGAAAAAGGAAGACTGCAAGGTTGAGTTTAGGGAGAAGGTGAGACAGGCACTGGGTGGTAGGGAAGAATTGCCAGACAGTTGGGAAACTACAGCAGATGCAGTAAGGGTGACAGCAAGAAGGGTGCTTGGTGTGACATCTGGACAGACGAAGGAGGAAAAGGAAATCTGGTGGTGGAATGGGGAAGTACAGGAGAGTATATAAAGGAAGAGGATGGCAAAGAAGAAGTGGGATAGTCAGAGAGATGCAAAAAGTAGACAAGAGTACAAGGAGATAAGGTGCAAGTTGAAGAGAGAGGTGGCGAAGGCTAAAGAAAAAGCGTATGATGAGTTGTATGAGAGATTGGACACTTAGGTGGGAGAAAAGGACCTGTACCGATTGGCTAGACAGAGGGACCGAGCTGGGAAAAATGTGCAGCAGGTTAGGGTAGTAAAGGATAAAGATGGAAATGTACTCACAAGCGCGGAGAGCGTGTTGAGCAGATGGAAACAGTACTTTGAAAGGCTTATGAATGAAGAGAACGAGAGAGAGAGAAGAGGTTGGATGATGTGGAGATAGTGAATCAGGAAGTGAAATGGATTAGCAAGGAGGAAGTAAGGACAGCTATGAAGAGGATGAAGATTGGAAAAGCCATTGGTCGAGATGACATACCTGTGGAAGCATGGAGGTATTTAGGAGAGATGGCAGTGGAGTTTTTAACCAGATTGTTTAAAGGAATCTTGGAAAGTGAGAGGATGCCTCAGGAGTGGAGAAGTGTACTGGTGCCGATATTTAAGAATAAGGGGGATGTGCAGGTCTGTAGTAACTACAGGGGGATAAAATTGATGAGCCACAGCATGAAGTTATGGGAAAGAGTAGTGGAAGCTAGGTTAAGAAGTGAGGTGATGATTAGTGAGCAGCAGTATGATTTCATGCCGTGATGTTTGGGTGTTGATGGAGGAGTATAGAGAAGGCCAGAAGGAGTTGCATTGTGTCTTTGTGGACCTAGAGAAAGCATATGACAGGGTGTCTCGAGAGGAGCTGTGGTATTGTATGAGGAAGTTGGGAATGGCAGAGAAGTATGTAAAAGTTGTGCAGGATATGTATGAGGGAAGTGCGACTGTGGTGAGGTCTGCGGTAGGAGTGACGGATGCATTCAAGTTGGAGGTGGGATTACATCAGGGATCATCTCTGAGCCCTTTCTTATTTGCAATGGTGATGGACAGGTTGACAGACGAGATTAGATAGGAGTCCCTGTGGACTATGATGTTTGTTGATGACATTGTGATCTGTAGCTATAGTAGGGAGCAGGTTGAGGAGACCCTGGAGAGGTGGAGATATGCTCTAGAGATGAGAGGAATGAAGGTCAGTAGGAACAAGACTGAATACATGTGTGTAAATGAGAGGGAGGTCAGTGGAATGGTGAGGATGCAGGGAGTAGAGTTGGTGAAGGTGGATGAGTTTAAATACTTGGGATCAACAGTACAGAGTAATGGGGATTGTGGAAGAGAGGTGAAAAAGTGAGTGCAGGCAGGGTGGAATGGGTGGAGAAGAGTGTCAGGAGTAATTTGTGACAGACGTATATCAGCAAGAGTGAAAAGGGAAGGTCTACAGGACGGTTATGAGACCAGCTATGTTATATGGGTTGGAGATGGTGGCACTGACCAGAAAGCAGGAAAGAGAGCTGGAGGTGGCAGAGTTAAAGATGCTAAGAATTGCATTGGGTGTGACGAGGATGGACAGGATTAGAAATTAGTACATTGGAGGGGCAGCTCAGGTTGGACGGATTGGAGACAAAGTCAGAGAGGCGAGATTGCGTTGGTTGGGACATATGCAGAGGAGAGATGCTGGGTATATTGGGAGAAGGATAGAGCTACCAGGCAAGAGAAAAAGGGAAAGTCCTAAGAGAAGGTTTATGGATGTGGTGAGAGTGGACAAGCAGGTGATGGGTGTAACAGAACAAGATGCAGAGGACAGAAAGATATGGAAGAAGATAATCTGCTGTGGCAACTCTAATGGGAGCAGCCGAAAGAAGAAGAAGAAGGTGATTTAGAAGAAATGCTAGTTTTGCAGAAGGATTTTGTTTAAATTTGAACTACACCCTACATAACTGGCTACTGTAAAAATGGTAACAATTTAGTTTAGGTACTACAAAAATGCCTCTATTACTCATGTACTGTTAAGTAACAAGACTTTAACAAAGGCTTCTTTGATCTTACTAACATTTCGTGGCACCCTGTGTAGTGGCATGGTTGGCACCATACTACACAGTGGGCATCTTCTAGTTCGGGACCCAATGGGATCAGACTTGGGAGAAGTCAGACATGGAGACACAGATACAAAAAGGTAGTGTTTACAAAAATAATAGTGGGTGTTATTTACATGTGCACAAAAACACAAAAATAATGTCTCAATATATATTTTTTTGCATATTTGCAGTGAATCACCAGTCCCAAAAATGAAAATAATCACAGAAAAAATAAATTATATATACACAAAAACAGTAGTCTTGCTAAATAAAGAAAATATGCTCAGGAAGAAACTGTAAAAAACAGTCCAGTGAATCCACAAAAATATTTACAAGAAAAAAACAAAAAGTGTATATAGAAGGGTAAAAAAGTTCTACAAACCCAAAATCTATATAAACACCTCCACCCAAAACTAAAGTATAACTAGGAGATATCTACATTTATACTTAAATACAAAAAATACAAATAAGGCACACGTTGCTAGGTTTGGTATACTGTAAGATAAGCTATACCAACCACACTCTCAACCCGACTGAGTCCAAAAGACGAGTCCAAGAGGCAGGAAGTGCCTGTGATACCTGGGATCATAACTTCTAGCCTATCCGGCGACACACCCTCTCTTTCCCCAATGGCAGCTTATGCCGTTACATTCTGTACAAGTGCTATGCTCAACCCCTGCAAGGCATGTACAAAACAGGCTAGCAGACACGCATGCACCTATAGCATGCTTTCCTTGGAAAAGCTGATACCTCCTTCAGAAAGTACCGGTAAGTGACTTTTCTTGGAACTTTCTCTTGGGATTCCCTCCTCCAAACAAACTGCATGCATGCCTAACAAACTAAATGCTACATACTTCTTGCTTTGTCACAGCAGGGTAACACTTGCAATTGAGACACTTGCTTTTTTGACGGGCAGACACATGGTGTCCCCCAGGCCTGAACTGGACATGTGCACAAGCTGTCACCAGCACCACACCTTTCGAATGTTCCGAAGTCAAAGTTAAAAATTCTTTGCACTTCAATTGCTTAAAACATGTAAGTGCTTTCATTTTTTATTCCTATGTGTAAGTCGTCTTTACTGTACTCTTAGACCTTTTTTCTTTAAAGTAGTAATGCCTAGCAGGAAGATTACCACACATTTACAAAGCATCAGTAAAATGGCCATTCTCCTTTGTGGAGTGTCGTATTTTGATATGATGGTAAAATGAACTGTCAATATGAAGAATTCATGTTTCTTATACTAAATATGTAATATTAAGAGAAGCAGGTCTCAGTTCAGCCACTTCAGACCAAACCAAAGTGAAGTTATTTTAGTTATCCATATTGCAGAGATGAATATGCATTTAATTCATGCTATATACGTGTTAATAACACCAAAAGAGGTATTTGTTAATGTTTACTGATCCATAACAGTAAGTGAGTAAAAGATGCATTTTACCTATGCTAGTTTTATAGGCTTTCTTTCCGACCTGACTGTTTAATAAGAGACCAACCCTAGTCAATAAGAGATCTCATTTAATTTTTTGGCATGTTTTTATTTTGCCTTGTCAGGTCATTCCTTTAGTGTAGATTTTTCCATTTCCAAATAATTTTAACACTGAAGTGAGTTAGTAATTCACAGTCCTTCACTTTTTATCTTTTCAGTTTCCTTCCAAACATTTCATTAAACAAGACAGTCATGATGAATACACACAAATGAAAACATAAGTTGGATGGAGAACTGCTGGTTCCTTTGTCATCCTGATTTTATTGCTAATAAAGAGCAATTAAAAACTGTCGATTTGACATACAGCCAAATGGCTGGTCCCATAGTGAGCTGTAAGTCAGTGCATGACTGTAACTGAAAAGAAAAAAATCTTAACATTACACACAAACCACCTGAATAAACCAGAGTATCAGAGAATAAAATGAAAAATGGTATCTTGCAATGTAAGTTTACCTTTCTTATATTGTATTTTACTGTTGCATGAATATAGTTTATTAATACTGAGCTAGATATGAAATCCACAAAGAAGCCAATAAACAATCAAAAATATATTTTTTTTTCTTTTTTTTTATTATTAATTTTATTGCACTCCATACAAAGCAATCAAGTTTTTACAAAGAGAAAAATAGAGTCAAGAACAGATTCGATCCCCACCCTTGAGAGAGAGAGCAAGCCAAACGGCATAAAAATTTTACAGCTTTTAAACATACCTAAATTAATAAATTCTCTGTGCTTCATGAACTTATTTTTAAAATATTACTGATTAGATCCTGCCATTTTTTGAAAAAAGTCTGTACGGATCCTCTAACTGAGTATTTGATTTTTTCCAACTTCAAATAATATAACACATCGGTTTCCCACTGACTTAAAAGAGGAGAGTTTGGGTTCTTCCAGTTTATGAGAATAAGTCTACCTGCCAAAAGTGTAGTGAATGCAATCACAATTTGTTTGTCTTTCTCCGCTTCAAACACATCTGGAAGAACACCAAACACAGCTGTTAATGGTTTTGGAGGGAGTGTGAGTCCAAGGCTATCTGAAAGGTAATTAAAAATGTTTGTCCAGAAGAATGTTAATTTGGTGCAGGACCAGAACATGTGACCCAGTGAGGCTGGGACTTGGTTGCAACGTTCGCAGGTTGGATCATGCCTTGGAAACATTTTGGAGAGTTTTAGTCGAGACAGATGTGCTCGATATATAATTTTGAGTTGTATAATTGTATGCTTAGCGCATATGGAGCTCGAGTGAATTCTCTGCATTGCTACTTTCCACTCCTTAACAATCAAAAATATTAAGAACATTTTTTCAAGACTTAATTTTAGCTCTTGAGCATTTGTACTATGAGCAAGAGCTAAAATATTGTTAAATAGATACCTCCATAATTATCAAGAACCGTAAATCCAAACACTTGCGGTAGTGATTATTTGACTTGAAGAGCCACTTCTCTCTATCATTCATTGGTCAAGAGTCCTGTCTTCAATTTAAAAGTCCTTGAAATTTTTAAATGGCTACATGAAACAATTTTTCATCCTTGCTGTTATTTAATTTTTATGCTGTTTGTCTTATTTAAGCATGTTTTATGAAAATGGTCTGACTATTATTCATAATTTTTGTAATAATTTGCAAAATTGTATAAAGGTGCTACGTACTGTGAATAAAATCATTGCTATTAAATTATTACTACAATTTCAGTAAACTGTGTGATAAAAAATGAACATTACATATAGAAGTTTCCAATTCAGAAAACTATGTAAAATATGAAATTTAGCTCATACATTTAGACTTTTTTTTTAATCTAGGCAAATTTCTGCTACTGTTATCAGATGAATAAAAAATCTGAACCATCACAAAGACATTTTTCAAGTTATCTTCCAGAGGAACTGTATGACTATATCTCAATAAAAATTTTTTGCAAAGCAATACAAACTTTTTAAAAGCATAAAATACCTTTTTATGATTCTAACCATGGGCAGATTTACTATATGTGTGCACACCTAATTAAACAGAAGATTATGTTAAGTGTCTTCTTTCCTTGAAAAACGATGCATCTCATTGGTATAATTTCATTATCATAATTACACATTGTTATTGATACACAGTAACCATAATTGATCCAAATTATATGAAAAATTTGTACTCTAGTTTGTGTCTTCATGCATCTATGACTATGCACTTCAGTCAATGAAATATTATCTTTATACCTGAATATATAAATTGTAGTGGGTCCCACTTAAGTGATCTGGCCAGTTGTACAGCATAGAGGGGGATCAATACAAGACTTTTAAAATCTTGCTGACATTACATATTGTATTAATTTATTTATATTAAATAATCATTGGCCAATATCAGTACATTTTTATCATGTTCAGGTGGCTGAATCTTAACTACTCTTCAACCTTAGCTATTGCCAGTCATAAATTTAGTAAAACTATTAATACTGCAGTTTATAAGCTTGAAAATGGCATGTACCAATGTGACTTTTTTCTTTTAACATTTAGAAACTGAAAATAAACACAGAATGTTGGTAGAAAATAGGCCTTCAGAAATAATAAGTCTTAGAATGCTGCTGAATCAAACAGCCTTGCTCACCATGCTGCTGTTGTAAAACAGAAATAATAATAAGAATGACCAGCACTTGCTCAAATAATCAAATAAAAGTAGTTTTGAATTGTGAAATGTGACCCACAGAAGTAGATAGAAATAGACTAGAAAATGGTGGTAGCTGGTGCTAACAGACAGATACGTTGGCATCAGGCTAAAATAAATAAATACAATTTAAAAACGAAAGGACATGCTGTAGTAGTACTGAGTTACAGTTTTCGAGAGAATACTGTAGGGCACTGCTTGAATGATGAAGTGAATGTTTAACATATCAATACAAATCACAATAGAAATCAAAATGACTCTTCTTGTTTGTTCAGGGTATGTACTTCATCTCTCTCCAGTGCCAAAGATGATGGGTGTTTCACTGGTATCAACAAGTTCAGACAGTAATAGGAGATGCCTGCTTTCTCCTAAATGTCATGCACATTAAACTCTATATTGGCAGTGCAGCCAGACGCATCCAGGAATTACGAATCAGCATGGAGGATCATAAAGTATGTAAATCATTATTCAGACTATGATCAATCAGTTGGAATTGTTATAAAATATATTTTGCTGGGAGGGATCAAACACGATATCTGCTCCACTGGCTATTCCTATGCTTACAGTTCACCCACAGCTCTTGACAACTTGGTCACAATATTCATCATGATAAGCTTGTTCACATTGATGGTTTGTACATTTACAGAAGGATATTATTTTCTATAAAGAGTTCTAATGCTCTTTAATGTGTGGGTTTAATTTTAATATGTGTGCTGTTACCAACACAAATCACATTTGGAAGTCCACAAATTGCATGCAAACTTTCTTTTGACTGTCTGTGGGCCATGTTATATACTGTATTGAAATGGCAGTATATCCACACACTTGAAAATTCAGAAGCTAACTAAGAAACTGCATCTTCTAGAATAGTGGTCCCCAAAGTATTTTGGATCAAAGACTATTTGGTCAAAATCAAAGATATGGATGACCACCTATAACCAACAGCCACTAATGACCATAAATTCCACCTGGCAATTATCATAGTCTTTTTTTCTACATGTGCAAGTGAAAAAAAATATTGTAACAACTGAAGATGCCAAGACAAAGAGGAGGCATGCAACCTCCTCTTAGTAGGCCTGAAGAGAGCGGTTTATTAGAAAGCATTTCCTTAGTTTAAGTGCGTGTACTAGTCCTGCTGTTACGCCCTTTGAACGGTACCCTAAGAAAGACAGCAAAAAACAGCACAACAGAACTCTGTTAAACTTGTACTGCTCCTCCGTCATTCACTCAGTCAAGTTACAAGCTAAATCTTGTATTGCTACGTTGCCAGCTCAGACTGAGAAGGAGTAGTAGAGAAGAAACAAATTTTGTTATCTGTAAGAAAGTCAAATAGGGAGTCCTGTGGTCAGCATGCTAAACACCACACACCATTACAAGAAAGATAATTAGGTCAGCCGAAGTACCACCTGTACATATTCACAGACCACCAATGGTTCATAGGCTACACTTTGAGAACTATTGTTCTAGAACATTCTGGAAAAAAATCCTCTAGAAAGACATCTTTTTAATGCCAACCAAATTTAAACAGAACTTGTGTGTCCTACAGTGGGTTGGCACCCTGCCCGGGATTGGTACCTGCCTTGTGCCCTGTGTTGGCTGGGATTGGCTCCAGCAGACCCCCGTGACCCTGTGTTCGGATTCAGCGGGTTGGAAAATGGATGGATGGATGGATGCATTCTTTAAGGAACTGTTATCTTGTTTGCCTTTAAACAGAAGGTAGGAGTGTAAATGTTTTGCTTTTTTAAATGGTATTTTTTACTTTTTCCTCCTGGTTTACTCTGTCAACTTATATTTTCTATACTTATTCATTTGCTTTTCTGTTATATATTTTAATCTTCTTAGGAATATTTTGGTGTGTTATGAAGATGGCATATAGGAAACCTGCAATTTTCCATCTGCAGAGATGATGAGAACCATATAAGTACAACTGTTAAAAAAGCTTCCCACCACCTCCTGAGGCAATGAGACGGTACATCAATTCTTATTCACATCTGTGAATGTCGTTCATTTCCAAAAAACCAGTGAGAGTCTTGCAAGCTCTTGCAAGAGGAAAGATTTACCACATGAATTTGTAAAGTGCTTGAAACTGTCTGCCTGTTTAATAAGGACTTCCTGACACCATTTGTGCATAAACTTAGAGATGAGATAATATAAAATGTTATCTTTATATTTTTGTTCCCTCATAATTTGTATATAAAAAGTATTTTTCTGTGAATTAAATATTTTACCAAGACTTTTAAATACTTAACTATTTTAGGACCTTTAGATAATACTTAATGGCATAGGGATGTTTAAAGATTATACCATTTATCTGTGTGCTGATTAGTGCATATTAATTAATACATTTAAATTTGATATTTAAATAAGCCTAACAGATAATAGATAAATGTTCTCTTAAGACTAATTAGTCTTGCCATAGAGAACTCAGCTGTTCATGTGGCGTGGCTCCATTGGCCAAGATTAATAAAGGATATCCATCTTTGGATGTCTTTGTAATGAAGGCTCATGACTTTTCTTTATTTAAAAGAGTATTTTACTTAACAATGGTCTCACTGTCTGCGGTGGGCTGGCGCTCTACCCGGGGTTTGTTTCCTGCCTTGCGCCCTGTGTTGGCAGGGATTGGCTCCAGCAGACCCCTACCCCGTGACCCTGTAGTTATGATATAGCGGGTTGGATAATGGATGGATGGATGTTCTCACTGGTACAGGTCCCTTCTCACTGGTAAAAAACTTCAAGAAAGCCAGCCCTCGGTCTTGTGTGTTGTGGGTGCCATAGGCTCTAGTGAAGAGACAGATAGGTAGGTAGGTTTAATATTTTTCTTTTTTTTTTTAGTAATCTTAACACATCAGTAATGAGAAGCATCTCTAAAAGGTGAGTGTACCAATGTTATTGAATTACCAGTAAAAGTCATAACAGTATGATGCAACAAAGCCATTTTATAAAGCATAATGAGCAACTAATGTAGCATTTTCAAAAGTCTGCCCAGTCACATTGAATTTATAGCTAAACAAACAAAGCTGTATCAGCCTCCTTAGATGATGAATTAAAAATGGATCCGTTTTTAAGGGAAGCATTTCTGGACTGTTTTGTTTGCTTTGTATTTTAAGGGCCCTCTTTCAAAGAGTGAACATGTTGTCATTGTTTTTATTTTTGGTTCTGTCTTCTTTACATTCACCCATTTCTTTCAGCACATGTAGCCAAGAGGCAGGAGCCAAACTAAAGTACCAGTTTTTGCTATAAAAACCCAAAAGCTGACAATATCTAGGAAAAAAGAATGTTAATATTTCTCTTTAGTTGTTGATACATATTGTATATATAAAATAATTTCACATTGTTTTTCAGAGTTTTAGATTATGCTAATAATTTCTAGCTAGTAGTCTAATGCACACAAAATAACATCCATATATGGCGGCAGATGATCAGGTCTACTGGTTTCCCAAATATTTGAAGCAAAGTAGGCACTTATGGAGAATAACAATCTTTGATTTGATGTTCTGTATTGTGAACTCCTGCTGCTAAGGAGATGGAAATTACCGTATATACTCGTGTATAAGTCAGATCTTGAAACACGAAAAATCAATCATAAAATCAGAGCCTGACTTATGCGCCCGTTCAAAAATGCGACACATTTTTACATCTTCTTGCTTCTCCAATCTCACACCAGTTTCTCAGACACATCGAATTTTGTTGCAGCAGCGCAGTTACCAGTTTCTTTCGCCACTTCAACAACTTTCAGTTTAAAACCAGCCTCATATTTTCTTCTGATCAAACGCTCCATCGTGATAAGGGATGCTTTGACGATAAAGGTGTATGAGAGTGTGAGGTACAAAAAACACTAAACAGTGCAAACGACGCTACTGAATAATTCGGGTATTACCGTGTGGTGACGTAGGCACAATACATAGAAAAAAAAGGCAGTGTGCTCCCTGGTTACTCTCTCAGGTGGGCGTTAGCATATCATAATCTCTTGGACCAATAGCGGGAGATTTTGTATTCGACTTATACGACCGACATTGTACCGGAAATTATACTGTAAAATCTAGCCCTGACGTATCCGCGGGATAACTTAAATGCGAGTATATTTGGTATTTTATTTGCTCTTTTGTCTTGCTAAGATGCTTTATTTTAGTAAAATAAAGTATATGTACATGGTGGGTGGGGGGGATGGGCAATGTATTTTCTGATAATGTAACATAATCAACAAACATTTTTTAGCAAGTCCGTGAATATTCTAATGGCCCTGTGGTTACACCCACATTTCCAGTGAAATTAAAAGTGTCAACAATTTTGTGTTCAGGATTAAGATGTAAGAAAATCTGTCCTGTAAAGTGTCATTTTCTCCTCTTTTGAGCCCCTGGCCACCAGAAAGTTAATCAACACCGAAACTAAGTGGAGAAGCCATGTAAAGTATAACAGACAATGTGAAGCCAGCAAAGATAGAAATAAACCATCCATCCATCCATTATCCAACCCGTTATATCCTAACTACAGGGTCACAGGGGTCTGCTGGAGCCAATTCCAGCCAACACAGGTTGCAAGGCAGGAAACAAACCCCGGGCAGGGCGCCAGCCCACTGCAGGGCACACACACACACCAAGCACACACTAGGGACAATTTAGGATCGCCAATGCACCTAACCTGCAGGTCTTTGGACTGTGGGAGGAAACCAGAGTACCCGGAGGAAACCTACACAGACACGGGGAGAACATGCAAACTCCACGCAGGGAGGACCCGGGAAGTGAACCCAGGTCTAGAAATAAACACTAAAATAAAATATCTAAATGTCTAATAAAATTGGTATAGTGCTAAAACAAAATACTAAAATATTTCAATTGCAATAACCTAACAGTAGTAATCTGAAAATCTCATTAGAGAGAATATTAACTTGTCAGACAAGCATAACTTGAAGCTGAAACAAGGAATCAGTAATGAAGTTAGTCAAATGACATACAGCGAGCTTTCATAAATAGAAGTAACAACAGAAGCAAAAAACTCCAGAAAGAAATGCCAGAGGGCAGCAGCATAAGTATGAGTGTAAACCAGAACTAAACACTTAGATCTCCTTGACTGTGCCAGAGGCCACAAACAGAAAATAAAAAAGAGTAAATACATTTAACTCACACATACAGCTTTAGAACCCAGACTTGAAATGTTTTTTGTAAGAATATAATTAAACTACAAACAAACACCAAACCTGTTTGTTGACATATAAGCAGATAACATCAAGAATTATATAATAAAAATTTGTATATGCCATATACAGTATATATACATATACATACTGTATGGGATGGCTTAAAGCTGACTGTCCTTAAGCTAATATTTGGCAAGCAAACAATGACAATTTCATTTGGACAGCAGACATTTACTGTAAAATATGAAATAATGGACTCTACATTAAAATATGTTTGGAATGCTTTTTTTATCCAGCAGTCTTTGTTTTTATTTTTTCATTTTTTTTTAATCTAGGTATAGATTACCTAATGTATGTAATCGTAACATTCTGGAAATCTCCTGATTCTCTCTTTAAGTTTTTGGTCCTACTTCAGCTATCTGCAGTGCAGATCAATGGATCATCTGGCTCCAGTATGGAGAACTGGCAAACTGCTTTTCAAGATGGCTTCCTTTCCCCTTTTCTTCTTTTTGCTCTGAGGCTTGATGTGTCTGTCATGCTTCTCTCTTTGGTCCTCATGGGTATTACACTCTTTTAAAATATATTTACCACTACAGATTCTGAGAAGTGAAAGAAGAACAGAGCCAGTAACTGTAATAAAAAAACAATTATTACAGTTAATTAAAAGCAACAAAAGTAACCTCAAATTACCGTAAAAACAGTTCCATCAACAGTGTACTATGTTAAAATAATGACCCTAAAGCCTTGATTTAAATATTGGTAGACCTATTATTCCAGACTTTGGCTACTCTCTAGTTAAAGGCTTTGTCTTTTCTGCTATTTTAATTATCCTCAGAATACTAAGAAGGTATGTCTCTTGAGATCATGACCTATAATGTAAGTAGACATAAACCTTTTATGATTTTGCTGTATTCATAAGAATGAGGATTTTAAAATTAGGAAGTAAACCTAGTAGGAAGCAAAGCAATTTAAGATCTTCTGTCATTATTTGCTCTCTAATTGCACAATGACCCTGCTAATACGTTTTGACCCCCACACATATTCAAAATCAAGCTTTATTCAGTCCTGACAGGGTGTGACCATTTATATACCAAACTGGGCTTAAGTTAGAAAATCCATTTAGGGTCAAGGAGAACACCAATACGCGTACAGTAGCCATGGGTTATCTCTAGTTACCCTTCCACCATGATTGCATTTTTTAAGTTGGTTAATTAGAGTCATTTCTGGGCTGTCTGCCCTCATAATTAAATATGTATTTTCTTACAGGGCTGCTAGTTCAGTCTACACCCCTAATTAACTGAGTGATACTAGCACTTTCTAAAGAGTTGCACTATAGATTTTTTATAACCAGTTTGCGCATGCTAAATCCACACTAAAAAGACGTTTTAGTCTTTTGTGTCTAATTAGAGCTTCACAGTTACATCTGTAGGATAAGGCACCACCTAAGATCCAAGAGCCTTCATGACAGGATTGTATGCATAGAGGTTGCTGAGATGTGTGATTCTAATAAATTCCTTTCAAGAGATTTACCATTTGTGCCTCTTTTGTACTCAATGTTAAACCCAGCAAGCTCTTGTAGTTTTATAATCAGAGACACAAATATGCTCAAATACACACAAATACAAAACATATAGTGTATAGTGTATATAATTTGTAAAAAGAGAAAGAAGATAAAAAGTTATTCCCATGTTGGAATATAGAAAGGAGATCAGAAACACGTTTCAGCTGAGTCATCTTCATCAGTTGTGTGAAGATGCATGCTGTCACAGTTCTTCACTAACTTTATTATACAAGCTGTATTTACATGCACACTATGATGTCTTGAATTCCATATTAAAATTTATTCTCAGTTTTACAAAACACAGGAAGATTAGATTGTCTTAGAGACTTTTCAAACACTCTAAGGATGATCAGTGAAATTCCCAGCACCTTTATACTTGAGGTGGGCAGTTGGCACCACATCTGGGGCCTCATGCATAACACCGTGTGTAGAATTCACGCTAAAACATGGCGTACAGACAAAAGCAGAAATGTGTGCATGCACAAAATAATACAGAAGCATAAATCTGTGCGTTTGACAACTTCCACGTTCTTCCGTTCTATAAATCCTGGTCAGCGTGAAAGGTAACGCATGTGCACGTGCCTGCTGCCACTCCCCAACTCCTCCCAGCTCCTGCCTCTTCGAATATGCAAATCAATATAAATAGCCCTTAAGCGCAGCGTTCTGTGAAAAGGCAATGGCAAAAGCATGGGGGGAAATAGAAGAATTTCAACGAATACCAAGTGGAGGCAAGGAAAAACGTACTATTTGTTGGTTTAAAAAGTGGTATAAACAACAAAAGAAAGTTGATCGTGTGACATTGAGTGTCGGAGAAACTCGAAAGCTCAAGTTCACAAAGTTGCACAGTGCCCGAAATAAAAAAGAAATTGTCAGATGTCAAAGTTGCCATGAAAAAGCGTGTCGTAGCCCACCATCTGAGTGTCATATGAAAGCTTATTAGTGTACAAAGAAGAAAAAATAGGAACACAGTGGGGAAAAAAGCTTGAAATATCAACTTTAATCTCGAAATTTCCACTTTAATCAATTAAATTATTTTGTCATTAAAGTAGAACATCATTAAAATCGTTTAATTTACTAGTTTCTCAAATCCCATTGTAACTAAGTAGCATGTTAAATGGTCTGTTTTGTATGTGTTCTTCTATGTGCTCTGTGTGTGAATCATATGTGCTTTTTAAACGGGGTTTCTCTTCCTCTGACAGGAAACAGAATCCATTACATTCATGATATTACAGCTTTCTGAATAAATTAAATACTGAGATGTATACTTGATATCATTTTCATGATGATAGGAGATAAAGCATGTTATTAAACATGGGCGCAGTGATAGTGACAAACTGGTGCCCCATCCAGAGATTGTACCTGCCTCACGCAAGATGCTAGCTGCACAGTGCACAACCTTCGATGAAATAATTTATTGCAGCAGTACTGTCTCTTTCAAACGTACTAACCACCAATTCCTGTCCTTCCTTTTCTTTCTCCAAGTACCTAATTGCCACACAATCAGCTCAGTAATAGACGTTAAGCCATCTATAACCTTAGAACTCCAGTTCTTCAAAACATTTAAGGAACATTGAAATATCTTCTTAGTACATGGTTAATTATTCTATCCATCTATCCATCTAGTGTCGCGCCAGCCCCAGCAAGAATACAGCGCAAGGCAGGAACAATCCCTGAACATGGCGCCAGATCCTTGCTAGCGCTGCAACACTGTGTCCTCACATGTTTAATTATTAAAAATATTGATTATTTAAATGATGTTAACATTTTATCTGTATAGTGTAATAAACATATTTTGCTGCATTTCATCTTAAAAATGATATCATCATCATATGTAAATAAGTGTTTTATAAAGTGGTGCAGGTTGTGCAATATTATAACTGTATCGCAAGTTTACAGTGAGGTAATTGTACTCATAGGTACAAACATTTCTACAAGGAGCACTTGATGGACTGATTGTGTTTATAGTTCTTGGGATGAAACTGTTTCTGAACCATGAGCTCCGTACAGAAAAGGCTCTGAAGTGTATGCCGTATGAGAGCAGTTCAAATAGACAGCATAGCTGAGGCAGTGTGTGCTTGATGCTGTATAACTATAATTCTCTTTCCGATCAGCTGCTGTAGAGCTGCGATTCATCCCTCAGATACTGTGATATAAATACTCCGAGTGGTGCAGTGAGAGTAATATGGAAAAAGATGATCCACTGTGCCAACTCCTAATGGGAGCAACTGAAAGAAGAAGAAGGTGCAGTGAGAGTAATAACGCTAAAGCAGCTATGGTATATGAAATAGTTTGGCTATTCCATGGACCATTATATTGTTACAGGTTAATTACAATCAGATGCCTTAAACTAATAAAAAATATGAGGTTAATTTCAGTGTATATGATAAAGCCGTGTCGGATGTGGATCTAAAAAAGAAAGGGAAACCACACTGGAACAAAAGCACTGATTTGACACTGGGTGCCGCCAGTTTGCAAAACCAAGCAGAGAACTTGCGTATGCCAAGTATTTAGTTGGCATGAAAATGTGTGTGGCTTTACACCAAGTTTAGGTTTTATACATTGCGTTGTGAGCGTGGAAACGGGTGTACGCAACATTTTTGTGCGTACGCACCGTTTATACATGAAGCCCCTGGGCACTAGCATTGCAAAAAGCCTGTTCATTAAAATGTGCATAATGTAATGTCTGTTTCAATCACATCCTGCATTTATGAACCTCTGTACATCGGATGTGTCAACCCTTACATCTCTCTTTCTTAGTACTTCTTATTGCCTTTCTTCGTTGGACATTGCAGCTGTGTGGTGTACGGCATGATGCAAGGACTCACGAATGTATACTGTACGGTTTACTACTGTATCTGTTGCTGGCTACTTCCCTTTGTTCATCGGACATTCCCGCCCTCTTGTAGAAGCCAGATGACATTATGCAAGGCAAGGGCACAGACGCCGGTCAGATGGACCTATTGCTCCATATACAGAAAGATACAGGGAGCCCCAGTCTATTGTGAATTATTTCTTCAGCTAAATTTAATCAACTTTTCACCAGTAGTCACTTGCCACTTACCAACGAAAATAATTGATAGCTGAATCCATGAACTTTAGATTTATATGGTCAACAATACATATTTTCTGAAAAGAAAATTATATCCAGTGAAAAATAATCAAAAAGCAATCACTTTCCTAATTAATATGAAAAAATGAAATTGCCATTGATGAAAATCTACTATTGCCTGTGAAATGATAAGTGAAAATGTCAGGCAAAGAGGCTGAAAGTAAAATCGATAAAATTCCTATTTCCAATAATACTATTATTAAACATGTTGATAACTTGTCACAAGCATCAACGATATCTTGTCTGAAGTGTAATTTTTTATTGTTATGAAGAACTTCAAGAGGCTCCCAGAATCACAGACATTTTCAAAACATCTATTTATTTGGAATCTTGTGGTTTATCATGCACTGTAATTTCCACAACAACTTGTCACCCCTAAATAATTGGCTTAGTTAAAGAGTTATTGCCATCAGAAATATATTACTGGTATAGGAAACATTATTAAGTACAGTGTGGCAATACTTACTAAAATACATTTCAATGAATCTGGTGGGCCATCTAGTGGGTTCTGGATTTCAATGAAAAAATAAACCCTATGATCTCAGCTAAAGTGATGTATATCCCTCTTCAGTTTTCAGCTTCTAAACTGAGTGATCATGCTTTACATTATTAAAAGGTAATATACAGGTATAGTCTGCTATGAGTGGAAGAAGGACTAATAATGATTTATCAAAAGTGCAGCCAGTATTTGCACAAAAAGGAGTACGACCAGATGTCATATTAAAAATAAACCATTTAGTAAGTCCAAGTTTACCCTAATAATCAAGTACACCTTGTTTTAGGTCAATATTTTGGTAAATGAAAACACAGATTCAATACTATCAATAATTCAAGTGTTGTAGTTTCTTCTTGCAACGTAAGGTAATTTACACACTTGCACATTTCGCAAAAAAAGTTTTTTCTTGAGAACAAATTACCAGTTGTTAAGTTAGAACTAGTTAATTTAGCATTTTGCATGCCTATAAACATCTTACTAGATAGATTTTCCTACTTGTAAAGAATTAAGGAAACAATATATAAATGTCAAGTAAAGCAGAGGTGAAGATTTCTGGTGACATGTTGCAGTCTGTCCAGAATAACCTGGGACTGGAGAAGCTAAATCGATTTTGCAAGAGCTGCAGCTATAAACATTCTTTTGCCTCATATCTGAGGCTACTTACTGTACATGTCTTCTATAGAATTATTTTTCTTGCAGCCATTACATCTACAATATCAGCCTTTGAAATTAAAAAGTATAATCTTTTTGGTTCAACATAGAAGTAATCTTGTAATTACGCTTAAGTCGAAACTTTGCCAAATTGAGTGACTCTTCAAACTACATTATAATTCTGACAGTATAACTCTCAAGATCAAGTCCTCTCCACATCTAGGTTAATTTTGGTGCACAATGACAGAACAACACATTAATATAAGCAATCAGCGGCCACTTTTTTAAATTGCTCCAAAAATTCAACCACTATACAGAACATCATAGAATTTACTGTAATTCAGAGCATTAAACCTAATGATTGCGCATTTTATATTACCTAAAGACTGTTGCCCAAAAAGGGTTTAAAATACCTGTAAAAGAACACACAAACAGGTTTTACTTTGTGGTTCTTTTTTTAGCTTTTCTGCTATATTTTGAATCTTCCAGTTTTGAAACTCCAGAGCCTGCAGTCAGATATATTTCAGGCAAGATGCTATCTCTGTACTTCATTTCAAGTCACATTATTTAATCTAGCAGCTTTCTTTTGATAACCTTTGTCACGCATGCGCGAATAGGAAGCCGCGGAGGGACCTTAAAACACCTCAAAAGATGTTCGCCGGCGGGGCGTGGCGGGGTACTAACCTTGTTTCTTTGTTTTCCAGAATGAAAGACGCTCCGCCATAAAGACTGACCGCAGTACGTCCACTTCCGCCCTTCCTCCACCATCTTTCCTGACGTCAACGGTCCCATCATCCCTCACGCCTCCTTCCCAGCTTTCCTGCACTTCCGGCTCCTCCCTTATAAAATGGCCGCCGACGCCTAGTATGGCGTCGCGCATAGGAACTGTATTTGTTTTTTTGTTGTGACCTGTATAATTTATTGTTTACCGTGGATTGTAAACAATATAAGGGGCCGGAAAACCCCAAACCTTTTTGCTGTCTCATATTGACTCTTTTACACCTTTAATGGCAAAATTCAAAACAGCCTTTAAACGGAACACCAAATCTGCTTTGACACCTGAAGTCCCTATCTACATTACTAGATTTTTGTTTCAAAATCAGCCTTTGTTTTTGTCTTTTGTCCACACTACCCCAGCATTTAGAAAATGCCCTCCATACTTCCAAAAACGCAGCCCCAGCACTGTGGTGTGAACGGGTGAAAACACAGACACTAATTGTGGTCTGATATGTTTGTGTTTTTTACGTAGCCCTTCTCTGGAACCTGCTCAGTACAATGTTTCATTCCCTGACTGGTCACCCTTCTTGGAAGAAAAAAATATTCCAATATAGTGGATACAGAATAGTTGCTTTTCATGGCGTTTTTTGTGTTGCGTACCTGCATGCATCTAAATAGTATTCTATCAGTTTTTATTTTGCATACATACACAAAAGGGAAGTAATTTACTGTCTGGTGCTATGACGTTACCATCTCTACAAGGATTAACCACTGATGTGCTCATGTCAATATTAGGCAAACATCTATAATTTATATATATATACTGTAACAGTAGAGGGCACTGTCACTCCTCCAAACCCACAGAAAACACGTCCAGACACCAGGTAAAATATAAGAAATAAATTTAATTTCTGCAATAATGTGCACAAAGCACCTCCACCTCCACAATATTCAATAATCATACAATACTCAGCAATAAATCAATACAATAAATCCTCCGCTCCACCCAGCAGCTCTGTCACACTCCCTCCCAACTCCAGCTCAGTCTACTGGGTTTGCCACAGTCCTTTTATAGTCCTTGACCCGGAAGTGACATCGTCTGGACCGGAAGTGCCGTCATCGAGGCATATATATTCTATTATCTGCTTCTCGCAACTGAGAGGGCCTTTGGCTTATGTTTGTAGACTGGCAAGCCAACCACATGCGATACCTGGCAGGTAACCACCCATACAATCAAATCGAGACTCAGATTACGGATGCTATTAAAGTAATTACTCCGACCTCCAGGCTGTCAAGTAAATGAACCAAACGCTGTGGCACAGCATAAATGGACTTCATCTCTGACGCTGATGTCCGAGGTTCGATCCCCACGAGGGGTGCAGTTGACTGCGTACGCCTCATGAGCCCAAATAAGGGCGAAACACATATCGCGTACTCTTTGCATTATTTGACAGTAAACTATGTTATATAAATATATATATATTGTGGAGGATGGCCGGCCATCCCAGCTAATACCCCCAAGCCGCCAGGTGGAGCCCTCCTTGCAGCATGGAGGTCCTCAGAAGACCAGTAGGGCATCATGGACAATGGAGTTTTTACGCACAGCCCTGCTGGATGCCATGGGGGCCACAAGCGGGAGCTGCAGGGAGGACCGAAGATTTCTTCATGCCCTATGACCCGGAAGTTCGTCATAGGAAAAGCGACAGGCTTCCAGGCTGAAGAAAAGAACTTTTACCTGACCCAGAAGTGATTGAGAATCACATGGACTGGGGATTGGGAACACTTCCGGGTCAGGGAATATAAAAGGACTGTGGGAGCTCCCAGACGGGGAGCTGAGCTGAGTGGAAGGTGGCAACGCGTCTGGGAGCTGGAGGATTGATTTATTGTTTAGTATTTGTGATTTATGAGTATTGTGGAGGAGAGTGTGCTTTGTACACTGTGGAAGTTAAATAAAGTCAATTGGAGGACTTTTACCTGGTGTTTGGAGTCGTGGACAGTGGTTCAAGGGAGCGAGAGCGCCCCCCTATCTACCACTATATATATAGTGACCACAAGACGGTACCAGAGAGCCTTAAACCACACTACCAGTAATACAGCAGATGTTAATAGAATAAAATAATAGATTTTTATTCTCCTTCCAGGCACTTTATCTCACTCCTTCCCCAATAAGAAGACAGTGTTATACAACAAATATTCAGTACTTTACACCTCCCACCTCCACTGGGCTCCTTTTAAAGAGAACCCGGAAGCACTTCTGGTGACATAATGTGGCCCATTGGAAGTATTTCCGGGTTATATCTAAGCCAGGGAGGTCCTCCCCCGGAAGCTCCCTCTATTGTCCCCCAGGGATCCCTACAGGGCTGTATTTCCGGACTCCAATTCCCATGAAGCCCTGCAGGTGTCCAGACTGGGAATCCATAAGAGGGATACTGCCACCTAGAATGGTGGAGGATGTACTGGTCCCCTGTCAGTTTCTGCAGTCTTTGGGCATCCCGGTCAGGACAGAAGTAGTAAAGTGGCCCCCAATTATTCCATCCTTCCATTATGACATCCTGGCCAGGTAAGAAACGTACTTCCAAATATTTGGTTGTTTTAGTGTTGACAGAGATTCTGTGGAAATGGTAATATGGATGGAGATCATTTTTAAATGTAGCCTTAGAATACTCAAAAAACATAGCTGATTTATTTATATTTCTTGACATCACCAGTTCTCTAATTTCAGATATCAACTGTGGATGTGTTATAAAGAAGCTTCAGAAAATGCAACACTTCCTTGGACAAGAGAAGAACCAGTAGGCCAAAATGCAGCAGTCAATTCTGAACTGACATCTTTCATAGCAGTCTAGTATGAAGCTCAGACTGAGAAGATGCTGATTAGAAGGCCGGACTCCCCACTGGCCCATGGATGAATTCATAAGTAGAGCTCCTTAGCAGATAGTTGATTATACTTTAACACATTGACTGCTGGACAATTTATTACTAATATTAATATTATTCAGTATAGGTCTATGATTTTTATGAAAAAAAATAACTCTACCAAGACTCGTAAAAATGTAAAGAAATGTATTAGTAAGCAACATTTTTATTATCAACAGTAACTCTGTCAAAACTCTGAAAATGTAAATAAATCCAATCAAAGATGTAAATCCATCCCGCTATATCCTAACTACAGGGTCACCAGGTTCTGCTGGAGCCAATCCCAGCCAACACAGGGCGCAAGGTAGGAAACAAACCCTGGGCAGGGCGCCAGCCCACGTGACAATTTAGAATCGCCAATGCACCTAACCTGCATGTCTGCAACCTGAAACCGGAGCACCCGGAAGAAACCCACACAGACACAGGGAGAACATGCAAACTCCACGCGGGGAGGACCCGGGAAGCAAACCTGGGTCTCCTAACTGCGAAGCAGCAGCACTACCACTGCACCACCCAAAGATGTAAAGAAACTGTTAATTACTTTATATACACCAACAACATGACTAAAAGTCAGCATTTAAATGAGGAAAGTTGAAACACGGCATCACACAGAGTGCAGGTTTACAAGCACATATACTGCAAATACAACATGTCTCTTTGCACTTTCCAGGCTTTTTGCACACAACACATTTGGTAGCTGGTGACAATTTGAACTTATTAGGTGGCAATATGTCCATGTAGTGCTGGCAGTCATGACAAGTCAGAGGCCTTGTGATGAAGAGACACCTTCATGGAAACTATGTGCAGAAGTGCCAGAGTCTACAGGATCCACATCTTTCAATTGATTGTCACTATCTTGATCTCTGTCATCATTATCAAAATATTCACCCTGCAACAAATCTAGTTTTTTCAATAATTCAGCCACTTTATACCCTTTTTGTGATGAGATAACTATGGATTGTCTATTTAAAAAAAATTCTTATTTCCGATAATATTATTATTAAATTTGGTAAAAACTTCTCACAAAGCTTTAAAGATGTCTTGTCCAAAGTGTTTTTTCATTAAAAAAAATAATTCTGTAACTATCCACTGCAATAGGTAACTGACACATGGCAGCAGAGATCCCCAACATGCTGACTGTATCTATAGTGGCTGTATACTGAGGTAAGAGTAATATGGTAAATTGTGCCTTAAGAGGCACATTAAGATATGAATTAACTCATACCTCATGCTCAAAAAACTCCAGCAGAGACTTGAATGGTGAAGAAACGTTTGAGGGAGAGGGTCCTACTTTCTCATTTCAGTACACAGACAACCTGATTGGTACATTGAACAGAGGAGTGGGTGTTTTTTTTCCCTAAGATTGTGAGTGGTGAAAAGGCCCTTTCTCATCACAGGCCCATGGCAGCTCACCCAGAACACCCAGATGGTATATCTGCCCATAGCTGATTGTCTCAAATCGCTGAAAATTACAGACTGCATGCTCTTCCTCAGTCATTTTTTTTTTTTGTGTTGAATGTTGACGTTGTCATCTTTACTTTGTGTCGTAGAAATTATATGTAACATATGCTGACTCGTTTTGTCTGTAATATTCATTTATGGTATTTATCATCAGGTTTTTAGGTTCCTTTGCCATATTACACTATTGAATTCTTTACTAGAAAAAAAATATAACCAAATTAAATTTGGTTATGAAATATGTTTTCACGATGATAACAAAATTAGCTTTCGTACCTAGGGAGAATAAATTTGAGTTCAAAGGGAAGTATCTTTGTGGCCACAAGCTCCCCAATGCTGTAGTCTTACTATTTTGGCACATTCTAGCTCGTCATGTGAACTTTTTTTAATTTCAATTAATTTTTTGGGAAATCTGATCATTTATTATTAGTTTTGTTGGTGTCTTCACTTTTTCCAGAATTAAATAACTGAATGGTAACAGGGACTTGTTTTTTTACTTTTAAGAGGCCTATTTTGTTATGGTTGTTAAATAAAATATTCTGCTGCCTGATTTTTGGGTCCCATTTTGCATGTACCAGTGTATGTCTGTTAAATTACACTTTCATTGTAAGTAATTACAGTAATTCATTCAATTTTCCTGCTCTTTGAGAAAGCCATTTTGGACAGCAGCGTATGTCCTCTTTCATTACATTTCTAATACATTCCCGACTATTACAATTGTAGTGACTGCCCCGAGATCCTTGTTCCATTCTCTTGGCAGAAATAATAGATTGTATTACTTTTCCTCTTCAGATCTCAAATTTTATTTTATTTTTCCCATATCCCAACAGCAAGTTGAACATAAAGATGACCAAATACAGAAAATGCTTCTATTCTCTCAATCTGCAGTGCAACAGTCGGCTCAGAATTTTCACCCACTTCAACTTTAAGTGGTAAGGAGTACCAGTAGGTGTGAAGTGAGTGTCCAATATGTGGACTGAAGATCACAGGTGGCCCATGTAACAACCGACAGGGGGTTAGGAGTGATGTCACTATATGCAGCCAGCATCACGCTGTGGTTCCTCAGTATGTACTGTTACTAGATTCAAATGTGACTCAGTCTCCCATAACGTTCAGTGTAAGGGAAACTGGGTTAGACAATGGCCATCACTTTACTCAGAAGCTTATTTCTGAAAAACTAACTTCATAGCATTAGAAATTCTTTCTGGAAATAGCTCTGTTTAGACTCTGGATTTATTTCAGTCTTGATATAGAATTGCCCTTTACAATTGTGTACATGTAATGGTATATTAAACATTTCTTTGACAGTATCATCCTTATACTTTAAGTCATTTTTTTTGACCCAAAACTCCCACATATTTCAATTGACAAAAGACTAATGCCAGACACTGATCTACGTATTTATTGAAGGAAAAAAACGCACACACATTCTGGAGTTTTAAATGAGCCACTTCTTAAAACTTTCAGCATTTGAAAATTAAATTTTAACTTGTTTCGTTCCTTTTCTTATTGTGCTTTGTGGAGAGGACAGCACTGAGAGAGTGGTTTGCACCAAAGAATATGCTGGATTGGTTAGACTGGGTCATATACAGTAGATTCAGAAAATATTGTAGCAGAAAAACAAAACGTGTACCTTTTGTGATAAAGAAGAGTCTTCACAAAATAGAAAAAGGTTTGGGGATCATCCCCATATATTGTCGTACAGACAATTGAAATAAAGACGCAATTCAGAATGACTTTGCAGTACAAAATGAATGAATCACTGTAGACAAGATGGCGTTTATATAACAGAATGTATGATGGGAGAGGAAATGGTTGGCAGGAAGTGACAATTGGAGGCGGGGACACAGAACCAGCGTCATCAGGAGTAGACGGAAGTAATGGATTGTGGAACCGGAAGTGACATCATTGGAGTGGAACCGGAAGTGACGTCATTGCGGCCATTTTGAAGCCGGAAATAGAGAGGTTTTATTTTTCTTCCAGTTTTCTGCAGGTAGAAAGACATTCAGGTAAGTACCACGTGATATTCCCTTGTCTCGCGAGATTTCACTCACCTTTAGGCTCTTTGACTGCCTCCAACTCGCATGTGTGTGACACCTTGTATATGTTTTATTATATCTGTGCAAACTTTATTGTGTTGTAGATTTAATTTTTAAATGCTATATTCACAATTTTTTCTACACTCAATAATTACAAAGTGAAAAAATGTTTTCAGAAAAAAAAAAGCAAAAACTGAAACCTTTCACTCATTTAAGTATTCAGAGCCTAAATTTTGTACTTTGGAGAAGCCCCTGTGGCAGCAATTACAGCTTCAATTCTTCTTTGTTAAGTCTCTACAAGTTTTTTCCCATTCTTACCGGCAGATCCTTTCAAGCTCCGTTTGAATGGATCACAAGAGTCTGCAGGTCTCTCCACAGATGTTGTGTGAGGTTTAAATCTGGGCTTTGGCTGTCCACTCAAGGACAGTAAGAGACTTGTCTCAAAGCCCCTCCAGCATTGTCTTGCTGTATGCTTTGGCTCATTGCACTGAAAGGTGATCTGTCAAAGAAAGTAACATTACATACAATCAAATCAAACTTAACAATGTTCACATTATATAGGTTGCATTACACAGTAATGAAAAGCTAGATTTGAAAAAAAAAAATGCAAGCCACTCTATAGTACGTGTTCAAATAAAATATCACATTTTTGCAATTTCAAACAGACGCTTCTTTATTTGCTATATGTAGAGCTCTCCATTTTCTAGCGCAGTACACATGCTAGCAATTAGGTGTACCCGGGTTGCTTAGTAACAGATGGCAGAGCGGACGCAAAGATAAAATGAAATGGCTGATGGATTTTGAATAAGATAATTATTTTTACTTCACATCTTGGGAAGTTATTGTTATCCTGTGGTATATGTGTACATAGGTGTGGTGTTTTGGTTCTCAATTCAGACATTGAGACAAAATTTGGAAAGGGTTGATTTTTTGGGTTTCATATAATTTTGCCATACGCAAGCAGCTCTCGCCTAAGTTATTATTGTAGTCTTCAAAGGAGGATTTTGTGTTGCAGTTTCCATGGAAACATTAAGCCTCTGAGGAGAAATTTCTCAGATTAATGCAATAGGTTTTTAGTCTGAAGATAAATCAAAAGACTGAATAACACCAAGTTTAGAAAAAAAAATGTATATGTTTTGGGAATGTGTCCTGAAAAGCCAAAGCAGGTCTGAACCGTTGCTTTAACTGCTAGTTCAATGGCCTTCATTCAATTAATCGCAGAGTTTGAAGCAATGCTGTATATTTTATTACTGCGTCGAACAGCTCTAGAAACCAGACCAAACAGTGAGTATTATTTGGAAAACATACAATTGAAATTGAAAAACAGCTTTACTCTCCAGCTTCAAACCTGAATTTCCAAACATAAACAACTGACCATATTATGAAAGTCTTTTAAAGTGCAATTTCATAAATTGCTCCTAAAGATTAAATGCTATCATATAAAGTATATATACAGCATATATCACAGGGCTAAAGGCCATCTGACCTTGTCATCGGTCTCACCTTCAGTGACTTGCAATGCAATATTATATATAACTATTTCATAACTGCATATTTATGTCAAGTAACGATGACCAACCACTGCTGAACTTCGCTGATCTCGGCAAAATGAACTGAAGTCAAAGGGGAAGGATAAAATAAACTAGTTCTGAGTGGATTATAATGGTGCAATGGTCTTTTGAGCATCCCTAATGGCTAAGGAAATGTCTGCCCACTATGCTACTACTGATTATTGTGGCCAAAAATGTGATCTTGGCTGTGAGGTAACAATGCTGACCACTGCACAAACGATGCCTCCCTGAGATAAAATGAATAAAAATAAATATCTGAACAGTAAGAAATCTTTCAGACAGTGGAAGACAGGAAGAATGAATTTAGTCTGGTTTAACACTGGGGGTTAAACCATACTAATGCTCATCTCTCTCAAACTGAAAAGTACAGTTTTTTTGTTTTTCCTGACACTTTTGCTTGTTCACTGACACTGCTACCAAATAAAAGCGACACTAATGCACATGAATTCTGCACTCCTTCCTGCTTGAATCAAATGCACAGAATTCTGGGTGATACTATTAAAAGGGTATGCTCACTATTACACATGGAACCCAAACAAATCCATTAAAAAAATACATTACACCAACACATTTTCAGTTTCCATCTGCGTGCACATTTTGTGTTTAAATGTTGTGTTTAAAAGTTTTAGCCCACTACTAAGATCAACATTACATACTCTGGGAATTGTCCCATCCACTGGCTGCTACAGCTCTGTGATGTCACGCTGGCCTCACAAAGCATCATGGGGCACTGGGAAGAAAGGTCATCTAAGCAGGCCACAAGGCAAAGTTCCAAGAAAACATTCAGTGAACAAGGTCACTGGCAAACACAGCATATTTTGATTTGATGAATTTTGCCCATCAACACCAATGTCAAATGCCGAATCTACCATATTGTATTCTTTGCTTTTTCCATCATGTTTTTCACATGTATTTTGTTTTAAATAGTTTTATGTTAACTCTTTGCATTACCTGTTCCCCATTAATTTATTGTCCAGTTAGAGATACTTTAGACATATTCGAATTATGTTCTTGCATACCCATTGCTTTCTGCTTTTTTATTGATTTTAATAAGAAGCAGATAACATTACATATAATCAAGACAAACTTAATAAAGCAAAATTCAGCTCCCACCCAAGATAAACAGAGGAGAGCCAACAGCCAAAGCTACTCTTAAAAAGCAGCAAGGAAGGAAGAGAATTCTTTTCCCCAAAATGAAAGTTTATTCTAAAATGTAATTGATTAGATCCTGCCATATTTTTAAAAAGTTGTGAACAGATGCACTAAGTGAAATTTTGATTTTTTCCAACTTGAAGCAAGATAAGTCTACGTGCTAGTAGTGTGGTAAAGGTAATTATAGTTTGTTTGTCATTTTCCACTTTAAGCCCACCTGGGATTACACCAAACACAGCTGTTAATGGGTTCAGAGTGATTTTCACACCAAGGTTGTCGATAGGCATTCAAAGATTTTTGTACAATATGTTATTAATTTGGTGCACGCCCAGAACATGAGACCAATTGAGACTAGAGCTAGATTAAAACATTCACAGGTTCAGTCTTGACCTGGAAACATTTTGGATAATTTTAAACAATATTGTGTGCTAGAGAATCTACTAGAAAAAGCACACTTTTATTCAAATGATTTTGAGTCCAGATATCTTTTGAAAATCTGCTGTTGCTTTCAGGACTGCTGGCACAGAATTCTGTGGGTCAGATATATACAGTACAGCACCATATCATCTGCATATAGTTATATTTTGTGTTTAAATCCTTCTCTGAAAAGCCCCTTAGTCTCTGATGCATTTCAAAAGTATACAGCTAATGGTTCAATGGCAGTTACAAAGAGCAAGGGTGGTAAGGGGCATCCTTGTCAAGTATTATGTTTTAGTTTGAAGTAGTCTAAAATAATGTTAATACAAACTGTGCAATGTGGTGAATAGGTAGTCCCATATCAAAGGCTTTTTCTTCATCTAAAGATAATAAGATCTCTGGGGTGTTAATTATAATGGGTGAATATATTAAATAAACGTTGAAGGTTAGAAGTTAAGTGTCTGCCTTTAATAAATCCAGGTTGGTCTTATGATATTACAGAAGAAAGCACTTTCTCAATCCTGGCTAGAATTTTGGAGAGTATCTTAACATCATTATTAATAAGTGAGATTGGTTTATATGATCCACATTGTAGTAAGTCCTTATTTTTCTTAGGATAGATGGTAATTACTGCTTGGTGAAAAGTCTGAGGTAGAATTTTGTTGTCTTTAGCTTCTGTAAACGTTGCTAATAATAGTTGAACCTACTTATTTGAATTTTTTTTATAAAATTCCTCTGGTTAGCCATTAGAGCCAGTTGCATTCCCACTTTGAAGTCAGTTTATAGCATCTAGTATATTTGTTTGGTCAATAATTTTATCTCCATCTGTGTTGTCAATTGCTATTATTGCATTGCAGGCTTCCTGCTTGTGGATTTGTTGGGATAAATCTTATTGGTTTTCTCTCCATGTTCAAAATAATGATGTCACGATGAGCTGTTCTGTTTCTTTAGCAGTCAAGACGTTAAATTCAGATTGCAAAACCTGTCTTTTCCAATAAAGTGCCTCATTTGGAGACCTGGTATATACTAGATCTATTCTGGTAATTTCACTGATTAACTCAGATGCCTTCTTGGTTTCCAATGTATTTTTTTGAAAAAGATATTAAATAATCTGTCCTCTTAAAAATGCATTCAGAGCTTCCCAGAGTATACCTGCTGAGACCGCTGAGGATGCATTTATCTCAAGAAAATAATCTATTTGCTTGGATATGAATTCTGTACAGTTCTCATCAGCTAAGAACAGGGAGTTAAGATACCAGTTACGAGATGAGTGTGGAGGATGCAGTAATTTAAGCTCCATGATCAGAGGGGCATGGGCAGAGATAACAATAGTGTCGTACTTAAAAGAGCTGGTAGGTGGCAAAAATTATTGTCTATGAGAAAATAATCAACTCTTGAATAGCAATGATGTACGGGTGAGAACAAGGAGTATGCTCTCAGGTTAGGATTTTAAAACCTCCATTGGAAGTTAAAATCTGTTACAAACTGTGTAATTATCTTTGCAGTATTAGATGTTATCGCCGCTGTAGCTGAGGATCTATCCTGGTCTGGATTTAAAACACAATTAAATTCTCCAGCCATTATAATTTTGTGAGTGTTCAAATTAGGGATAGATGCAAATACATTTTGGAAGAAAGCTCTATCATCCACGCTAGGTGCAAAGACAATAATCAAAATCACTTTAGTATTAGATAAATTACCCATCACTGTGACATATTGCTCTTCAGAATAAGGTATTGCATCTGACATTACAAATGGAATAGTTCTGTGTATTACGATTCCCACACCCCTAGTTTTCTTAGGATAGGTGAAGTGAAAAATTTTGCCAGTCCACCCTCTTTGCATCCAGAACTGGTCCTTGATTAATAAGTGAGTCTCCTGGAAAAATACTGTCTTGGAATTTAGACCTGTTAAGTGAAAGAGTACTTTTTTCTCTTTAATTCATGATTGAGACCCTTGACATTCCAGCTCACAAATTTCACTATTTGGTCATACAGACATTGCTTCTGAACTTTTGTTGACATTTTGTAGTCTTAGGTTAAGGTAGTACATTGTTACACATGATAGCTTTGACATAGATTTAATTTTATTGCAACATGTTGTGGCTATGAAGCCTATTGTTATGTTGGCACTTACAGTTATTGGGGTAAAAGGGTTAAAAAAAATAGCATTGCCTCTCCCAAACCCATTTTGCCTCTGTAACTGAGGTAAACCACACTTAGTGAAGTCCTGGGGCCTCATGCATAACACCATGCATAGAATTCACACTAAAACATGGTGGAAGGACAAAAGCGGAAATGTGCATATGCACAAAAAAATACAGATGCATAAATCTGTGTGTTTGCCAGCTTCCATGTTCTTCTGCTCCATAAATCTCGGTCAGCAAGAAAAGTAAAGCACTTGCACGTGCCTGCTGCCCCACCCAAACTCCTCCCAGAATTATGCATCTTTGAATATACAAATCAATATAAATAGCCCTTAAGCTCAGCGTTCTGTGAAAAGGCAATGGCAAAAGCACATTAAAGTAGAACATCATTAAAATCCTTTAGTTTACTAGTTTATTAAATCCCATCGTAACTAAGTAGCATGTTAAATGCTTTGTTTTATATGTGTTCTTCTATGTGCTCTATGTGTGTGTGAATCACTATGTGCTTCTTAAATGGGCTTTCTGTTCCTCTGACAGGACACAGAATCTATTACATTCATGATATTACAGCTCTCTGAATAAATTAAATACTGAGATGTATACTTGTTATAATTTTCATGATGATAGGAGTTAAAGCATGTTATTAAACCTGGAAACGTGGTGGCACAGTGATAGTGACTAACTGATGCCCTGTCCAGAGATTTTTCCTGCCTCCCACAAGATGCTTGCTGTGTGCGACCTTCGATGAAATAATTTATTGCACAAGTACTGTCTCGTTCAAACATACTAACCTCCAATTCCTGTCCTTCCTTTTCTTTCTCCAAGTAACTAATCACCACACAATCAGCTCTGTAATAGATGTTAAGCTATCTGTAAGCTTAGAACGTGATTCTTCAAAACTATTAAGAAACATTGAAATATCTTCATAGTACATGTTTAATTATTCTATCCATCTATCCTTCCAGTGTCACGCCAGCACCAGCAAGAATACAGTGCGAGGCAGGAACAATCCCTGAACATGGCGCCAGATCCTTGCTAGCGTTACGACACCGTGTCCTCACATGTTTAATTATTAAAAATATTGATTATTTAAATGATGTTAATATTTTATCTGTATAATTTAATAAGCATATTTTGCTGCATTTCATCTTAAAAATGATATTGTCATCATATGTAAATACATGCTTTATAAAGTGGCTCAGGTTGTGCAGTATTATAACTATATCGCAAGTGTACAGTACAGTGAGGTAATTGTACAAAGCGTTCTACAAGGAGCAGTTGATGGACTGATTGAGTACATTTACAGATCTTGGTATGAAACTGTTTCTGAACCGCGATGTCCCTACAGGAAAGACTCTGAGGCATTTGCCGTATGAGAGCAGTTCAATAGACAGCATAGCTGAGGCAACATGTGCTTGATGCTGTATACTGATAATTCTCTTTCCAATCAGCTGCTCAGATACAGTGCTATAAATATTCTGAGTGGTGCAGTGAGAGTAATATGGAAAAAATTATCCTCTGTGGTAACCCCTAACGTGATCAGCTGAAAGAAGAAGAAGAAGAAGCTGCAGTGAGAGTAACAACACTAAAGCAGCTATGGTATTTGGAAGTTTGGCCATTCCGTGGACCATTATATTGTTATAGGTTAATTGCAATCAGATTCCTCAAACTAATAAACTATATGTGGTTAATTTCAGTGTATTTATAAAGCCGCGTCAGGGATGTGCATTTAAAAAAGAAAGGAAAACCACACTGGAGCAAAAGCACTGCTTTGACGCTGGGTGCTGCCAGTCTGCAAAACCGAGTGGAGAACTTGCATACGCCTGGGTTTTAGCTAGCGCGAAAATGTGCGTGGCTGTACGCCAAGTTTAGGTTTTATACATCGTGATTTGAGTGTGGAAACGGACTTACACAACATTTTTGTGCATACGCACTGTTTATACATGAGGCCCCAGATCCTCTGACATACTAAGAGACAGAGCACGTCCAGAGCAAAATGAACATCCCAGCAGCAGTGTAGAGAAGGTTAAAACTGAGATACTGTATCTTGTGAAGGTACAGTCCAGATACAATAAACCTAGGATATTATCTTACACCATCCCAGTATAATAAACCAAGGGTATGATGTAAAAAATAAAAAAAAAACTGTGAATAGTTGGCTACTTTGTCATAGCCAAGGTGTACATAATTGATGGAAAAAATTTCAATATAATAATTAAAGTTTAACAAAAAGTTAATAGCTGGTTATTTTGTGGTAGCCAAAGTGTACATATAAATAGTCAAAATGTATATATAATTAAAGAAATATAAATCAATATAATAATTGAAGCTTAAAAAAAGGAAAGGGATGGCCAAAAAGGAAATAAAATGTAATATATAGTTAACGGTAAATGTTGCATTACAAATGGTCCAGGCTGCAACTTCAAGTAGAATCTTCTTTGCGTTGCCAGTTGGGATCAGTCTTATTAGCTCTTTATTTGCTTCATCCAGAGAACTAAAAATGTAAAACTGATCTTCAATAACCACTTTCAGTTTAGCAGGGTACAAGAGGCTGTATCTGATTTTCAGCTCTATGCAGGCACTGTTTAATACTGTAGAATGAGGTTCAGTGGTGAAATCTGGGAGAATACGAATACAGGGGGTCCTCGGGTTACGTCACAGTTCCGTTCCTACAACAGTGATGTAACCCGAATTTTGGTGTAAGTGAAATACAGACACTAGATCTTAACACATTTGCAAAATCATAATCTAGAACATAAAAACACAACTAAGCCACGGAAAAAAGAAAAGGACATACATATACTGTACTGTACACTGTACTGTAGGAACAGGAAAAATGAGTGTAAAAAAAATCCTTACCTTTATTCCTTCTCACGTCTCAATTTTTTAAAGTTTTTATGGGAGTGAGCGTTGTAAACTCTAAATGTTATATACAATACAATACAATACAGTTTATTTTTGTATAGCCCAAAATCACACAGGAAGTGCCGCAATGGGCTTTAACAGGCCCTGCCTCTTGACAGCCCCCCAGCCTTGACTCTCTAAGAAGACAAGGAAAAATTCCCAAAAAAACCTTGTAGGGAAAAATGGAAGAAACCTCGGGAAAGGCAGTTCAAAGAGAGACCCCTTTCCAGGTAGGTTGGGCGTGCAGTGGGTGTCAAAAGAAGGGGTTCAATACAATACAATACACAGAACAGAACAAATCCTTAATACAGCATAATAATAAAAATTTTAGGAGTACAGAGCAGAATTTAACAGTAGATGATATCACATAATTAGATTTTGATATTTTTAGAGTGTTGGAGACCTCATCCGTCAAGCTGCCTCCCCATTTGGCCATTCCACGGCTGAAACGTTGCTCGGCCAGCCAATCCGATGAAAGGGCCCCTCTTTCCCATGATTCCTGTGATCCTCCACCAGGGATGACTTTACCATAGGCAGGCAAACAACTTGGCAGGTGGGCCGTGGCACCAATTGCCACATTTGAGTACCGAGAACAGAAACAGAATAGGTGAGGGTTAGTATCAAATTATAACTATCATGTTACTTATGTTTTAGTGCTAATGGCTGACAACAGAGATGCAATATGTACAGTTAATCAGCAGCTCCAGTCAGGATATGCTAAACTGAAGTAGTAAGTCTTCAGCCGGGATTTAAAGGCTGGGACCGAAGGGGCATCTCTTATAGAAGCAGGAAGACCATTCCACAGTTTAGGGGCCCTGTAAAAGCTCGACCTCCCACTGTTATTTTATTAATCCTTGGAATCATAAGCAGACCGGCATCTTGAGATCTTAATGTGCGCTCAGGTTTGTAAGTCATGATAAGTTCAGACAAGTAAGCCGGACCTTGGCCATTTAATGCTTTATATGTTAAAAGGAGGATTTTGAAATCTGCCCTAAACTTAACCGGGAGCCAGTGTAAGGATTTAAGAACTGGAGTTATGTGTTCATATTTTCTTGTTCTTGTAATAATTCTTGCAGCCGCATTTTGGATTAACTGGAGGCTGTATAAAGAACAGTTTGAACAGCCAGTGAACACCGCATTACAGTAGTCAATCCTACTAGAGATAAATGCATGAATTAATTTCTCACAATCCTGTTTATTTAGAAAGCGCCTTAATTTCCTAACATTTTTAAGATGGAAGAAACATGTTTTGGACAACTTTGTAATATGTGCTTTAAATGACATGCTAGAATCAAAGATAACTCCTAGATTGCGGGCTGATTCAGTAAAATTAATTGGGATTCCAACTGAGTTAAATGTCGACAAAATATTGCTGTGATCAGCGTCATTCCCTCCAACAATTAACATCTCTGTTTTATCTGTATTTAAAGACAAGTAGTTCTCATTCATCCATTCCTTTAATTCACTAACACAACTAATTAAAGACAACATCGGAGAAACTTCATTTGATTTAAATGAAAGGTATAACTGGGTGTCATCTGCATACGAGTGAAAATTAACATTATGTTTCCTAATGAGAGATCCCAGTGGAAGCATGTAAAGTGAAAACAGTAAAGGTCCCAGTACTGAGCCCTGTGGGACACCATATTGAACTTCTGTGTATAATGATGGAGTACTGTCAGCACATTTCTGTACATATTGGAATCGATTTGATAAATAAGAACTGAACCAAGCGAGCACGTGGCCTGTAAGACCAACATCATTTTCTAGCCTGTGCAGTAAAATAGAATGGTCAATGGTGTTAAATGCTGCACTTAAGTCTAATAACATAATTACAGTGGAGTTTCCTTCATCAGAGGATATCAGAATGTCATTTACAACCCGTGTTAGTGCAGTTTCTGTACTATGACCAGTGCGAAAACCAGACTGGAATTTCTCAAATAAATTGTAATGCATAAGGTGTGACTGAAGCTGACTGGCAACTACTTTTTCTAGTATTTTAGAGAGAAATGGTAAATTTGAAATAGGCCTATAATTATTTAGTATGTGTGGGTCTAGGTCTGACTTTTTAAGTAAAGGTTTAATGACTGACACTTTTAGTGCATCAGCTACTGTGCCATGCAGTAATGAACTATTGATAACGGTTAGAATAGGTGCTGCAAGAACATCCATTGCACTTTTTACTAGTTTTGTTGGCACTGGATCTAGGGAACAAGTAGAGGGCTTCATTTTAGTAATTAAAGTTAAGACTTCTTGCTCAGTTACAGGATTAAAATTACTAAAGTGCTGAATGCAATGTGCGGCAGGGTCTGCTAAGCTAGTATTTGGTTTGTACTGTGATGCTGAGATCTGGGATCTTATATTTTTAATTTTCTCATTGAAGAAGTTCATAAAGTCTGTACTGCTAATATCTGTTGGTATTTTGCACTGTTGATCTGAATTGCCATTTGTTAATTTAGCCACTGTTCTAAACAGTACCTGAGGATTTTTATTATTGCTATCTATTAATGTAGAATAGTATTCTGAGCGAGCTTTAAAGAGGGCTTTTTTATATTTATTAACACTCTCTGTCCATGCAATTTGAAAGACATGTAGCTTTGTTGTTCTCCATCTGCGCTCCAGTTTTCGACACTCTAATTTAAGAGCTCGAGTATTTTCATTAAACCAGGGAGAGTTTCTATGTGCTTTGATCACTTTTGTTTTAAGGGGAGCCACTGTGTCCAGAGCATCTCTCAAGGTCACATTATAATGTGATATTAGCTGATCTAAATTGTTTTCCATGTTTACATTTGATTTTAACTGATCTAATTGGTTTTCCACAATTACACTCGACTTACTCAAGGTGTCTATAAATTTTGAAGCAGAATTACAATCTAGATGTCGCACTGTCTTTGTTTTAATCTGTGAGTGCATTGGCATGGGCAGAACTAAATCAAATGTAATTAAGAAGTGATCAGAAATAACTACATTTAATGGAGTAATATTTAAATTTTGAATTTCAACTTTGTAAGTTATAATTAAATCTAATGTGTGGTTATGATTATGAGTTGGACCTCTGACAATCTGACAAAATCCTACTGAATTTAACAAATAAGTAAAACATTTGCTAAAAGTGTCAGTTTCCACATCAATGTGTACATTAAAATCCCCCATCAGAACTACGTGATCATAATTTATAGCCAAATCAGACAGAAGGTTGCTAAATTCAGTCATGAACAATGAATATGGCCCTGGTGGTCTGTAGACTAGCACTATAATTGTGTTGGAATCTGTTTTAATATTTAAAACGAATACCTCGAAGGATGTAAAGTTGCCTAAATTTTTAGAAGTGATTTGCATTTTATTACAATGAATTATTCCAAGGCCTCCTCCTCGACCAGAATCTCTAGACTTATGAAGGAACGAGTATCCATCTGGTGACGCCTCTGCTAGGGGAACAGTGTCACATTTACTAAGCCAGGTTTCAGTAAGAAGACACAGATCAGATTTTGTACTTAATATAATATCATTTACCAAAACAGCTTTAGTGCCAAAATGTTGAGACGTTGTAACCCGAGGACCCCCTGTATGGTTATTTTCAAATACTAAGGGGCTCTGCCCCCTGCTCGCTTCACTTGCCCACCCCCAGGGGTGGGCACCATTATCTTGCAGCTGAGTCGTTCGAAGGGCGTCGAAATGCTCCTCCATTAGAGAAAGCGATTGTATTTAAAGAGATGGTATATAGAACAGTATGCGGGGCACGGGAGGAAGCCGGTTTGGTGCTTAGTTATTATAGATAGAAAATACCTATTTTAAATACCAATGAATAATAAAACATAGTAAAAAGTAAAAAATGAAATGTAAATTACATTAATGACTCATCAAAAACAATATTATAAATGGTTTTATCCTCTAACTTATATTCTATAAAGGTTGCTTTTTTGCATTTCTGTTTGTATATTGTATGGGATGTTTTTCTCTTTTCTGTTTATTAGACAGTTGTCTTTGTTCTTGATTTTTATTATATGAAGCTCATTTTTGTTCATTTTCTTTTTTTCGACATTCATTATCAGCTCTTGCCACTCTTTTTCTACCTAGATGTAAAATTCGACATTTTTGAATGAATAATTTACTTTTCTGCCTTGCTACTATAACAAACTACTCTGAAGGGTGAGTTGCCATTGAGAATGTAAAGGGGTCGTAAGGAGAGAGGATGTGTGCAGTAGGAGTAATGATTGGACGAGTGGTGTGGAGGGGAGTGGTTAAGACAGAATAACTTGGACTTGACAGAAATCTTTTTTAATATAATAGAAAGTTAATCTTCTCTTTCAATCTGAGAAGAGATATCAAGTTTTCTTTGGCCTATTGTTTGTCGAAACAGATAATCAAGAGTTTTCAGTTTGGAAGCATTCAATCCACGTATACGGTAGGCTGCTGAGATATCAATATCCAATTTAAAGTTCTCTCTAGTTATTTTAGAGAATAGTTCAGCTGTGAATTTCACTAGATTTGGACTTTCTTATTTTTCAGGAAGACCTTCAATTCTGATGTTGTTCCTTCTATATCTATCTTCCAGCGTAGCCAGTTTGTCAGCAAGCACTTCACATTCTGATTTTGCAGCAATGCTTTTTCATCCACGGTGGAAGTCGATTGTTCAGCTATTGTACAGGTCGTGAACTTTTGCTTAACATCTTCAAGTTGAGAAGCAAGTACTTTAATTTTACTCTCTAACTTGCTTGTATTTTCCTGTATTTTTTCATCACTTTTTTGTTGCATTTCTGTAAAGGTTGTATTAACCTTAGTACTTAAACATATCTCCAGGTCTTTTATATCCTGAAGCTGTTTCTTATTTTTCTTATTTAGGCCCTTTATTTCTTTCTTTATATTTGTTATATCCCTGTTATCCTTTGTGACAGATAGGGGGCGCTGTCGTCCCCTTGAACCCTCGGATCAGAAGCCAGACATCAGATAAAAGTCCAAATATTTTCTTTATTTGAACTGTATAGTGCACAAAGCACGCTCCTCTCCATAATACTCATAAATAAACAATCAATAATCAATAATACAATCCTCCACTCTCCCAGACGCGTTGCCACCCTGCCACCCAGCTCAGCTCAACTCTGGGATCTCCCACAGTCCTTTATATAGTCTGTGACCCGGAAGTGCTTCTGAACCCTCAGTCCATGTGACTTCCTAGCATTTCCGGGTCAGATCAAAATTCTTCTTTTCATCCCGGAAGTACGTCATTTCTTCTGTCGCTGTAATTAAGAAGTACTTCCAGGTTAGAGGTGACATAGAGGTCTCTGAGCCTCCCTTCAGCGTCCCCTGGTGGCCCCAACGTTATCCAGCAGGGCTGTACAGGAAAACTCTAATGTCCATGATGCCGTGCTGGAATTCGGGGCATCTCCTTGTCGCAGGGATGGCTCCCTCTGGGGGTATTGGCCGGGATGAATGTCCGGCCATAGTCCACACCTTCTTTATATCTTTCTTTATATCATTTATGTTCCTCCCCCTCCAAGTTGACAATCATTACCTTAAGCTCAGACAGTGTGTTTCAATTTCCCACGTACTCTGTAGGTGGAGTTGTGAGTCCAGTGGGCGATGATGCAGCAGACTTGTGGGGTGTATTAGCTGTAGTTGACAATGGGGATGAAAAGGCCAATCTCGGCTCCAATATTCCTCCTGGGGTCCACGAATACTCCTTGCCCTCCTCGCTTGCAGTTCCACTTCCACTAACGCTTTCGGCTGAAGCCGATGCTGTAGCGTCATGTCCTCCTGGAAGTTCTTTACCTTCGTCTCTCTGTTCCAAGCTAGTCTCTAGGAGGCTGTGCCGTGAACATGTGGCTGGTTTAGACTTAGACTTTTCCTTTTCCCTTTCTTTCTGAGTCCTTTGTTTGCTGCTCATGCTTATTTGTACTTGCATGTAATATAATTAAATCCTCTTGGAATGAGTAAATACAGTATACCTCGGAATGAAAATTAAAAGCAAGCCAAAATAACAATGATGCTAACGGCGCTCCCTCTACACTTCCATCTCCTACAATGGACAAAATCAAGTCCACTTTCTGCTTTTATTTAATCAGTTCATTACACCATGTCGCTAGTCTTTCTGCTGCTAAATTTATTTCTTGAAAACTGTTCACCTGCTTTATCGTGGTGGATGCCCCTGTTATCTCTTTATTACACAGACTTGAACAGAGTGTTGCAAGTCCCCACTCTAGTCCTCACTTGTTTACCCTCACCAGTGTGTCACAAAAATGTGACTGTAATCTGTAGCTTAATTTGTGCTCACTGTCAGGGTTGACTGCTACTATGGCAAAATACTTCCCCCTTTTTTTATATCAATGACCCCAGGTGACAAGACAAAACACAAAAACAAGCAGGAGATAAGGTTTAAACTTTTATTCACTGATTATGGATTAATATTCTCTACCCTAAGGTTCCTAATGTACCTAGTGCAGAAGCAAATCAAATGAGTGTTACAAATCTTGAGTGGATAGCAGCCAAGATGGCTCTTTGCCTTATTTATGTAATACAGTTATTGGTTTCCTGAACTGAGTGGATTCAATGGGGTGAGAGCAACTGGGACTCTGTATAGCTCTGAATTTATGTCAGTCTTGTGCTTCCCAGCTGCATGTCCTAGACCAGTGGGATGTCATAATATAGGAGTCAACTCATCTCTCATGTTCAGGCCTCATGCCCTTTTACCATTCCTGTTAAGGCATGACTTGTGACCTTGAATCTTCTACCAACTCAGTGCTTCACTCTTTGCCCTGCAGATTAACAGCAGACAACTAGTTCTTAGTTTATACTGGTTCTGACCTGGTATTCCCAAATTAGAATGGGTATACCAGTACCTTATATATTCTTTGGTGCATGGAAATTTACAAGAAAAGTTTTTATTCAGACTAGTAGTGCATGCTTTATAATTACAAAGATGTAAGTCTTAATACCTTTATTATATTTAAAACATGAAGACAAATCATATCATTTTCTAACCTGCTTAATCCAAACCAGTGCTCTGTCCCAGCTAGCACAAGGTGCAAGGCAAGAACAAATCCTGGACAGGGTGCCATTACATCACAGGGCAAACACACACACACGCACCAAGGCCAATTTAGCATCTCCAGTCCACCTAACCTGCATGCCTTTGGACAGTGGGAGGAAACCAGACCACCCAGAGGAAACCCATGCAGACATGGGAAAACCCTAGTCTCCTTCCAGAGAGGCCTATGCCACTGTGCAGTGTTTGCAGTGTTCCATAGATGAATGAATATAGTCCTAGTAGTCTGGTTAATGTGCAATTTAAAGTTTAGGTCAGAGTCCATGACAGCACTTAAATTCTTTATTTTAGCTTTGACTATTAATGCTAAGGTATCAAGTTTATTTCTAATACTAAGATTTTAGTTTTATTTTTATTAACTTGATGAAATTACTACTCATCCATTTAGAAATGCAAGTAAGTCATTGAAACAGAACTGAGAGCATCAGGGTTATCAGGTGCTATAGATAAGTAAAGCTGTGTATCATCTACTTAAATGAGGTAGCTCATCTTATGTTTTGAGATAGTCTGGCCTAATTGGAGTATGCAGATTGAAAATAACAGCAGGTCCAGTATAAGTCCTTGTGCTATGCTGTATACAGTATCATGGATCCCTGAATTAAAAAAAGTTTCTACCTAGTAAATAAGACTTAAACCAATTTTAGACACAGCCATAGAAGCTCACCCATTGACTGAGGTGATTTAAAATACTACTGTGGTCTATAGTGTCAGATGCTGCGCTCAAGTCTAGTAAAACAAGAACAGATATGCGTCCTCTGTCCATATTAACCTGCAGGTCATTCACTATTTTAACCAGTTCACTTTCTAAAGCTGTCAAAGACAGAGGAATCTAGATTCCTTTTCATGAGCAGAGGTTTAATTGCTGCAGTCTTTAGAGAATCTGGGAAGCCCTCAGTATCTAATGATGATTTAACTATGTCAAGAATGCTATCCATAAGCCTGCTGTGACATGAGTCAAAGACACAAGTTGGAGGGTTTTAGTTGAGTAATTATTCTACGGAATTAAAAACAAAACAAACTACTACACTACAAAATACACTTTCATTTTATAACTGTAATCACATAATGTGCTTGGTTGATCAGTCTTTTTTGTTATTTTTCCAGTCTATATTGCATTAAATTAAATACTAAATAATCTTTTAATGATTAGTATAGAAATATTAAAATTCTTCATTAAAGTTGTATTTCCGATTGTGTTTATTTTTCATGCCTGGTTTATATGAGTTGGTTGGTGAGAAGCCAGAGAATTGGCACAGGGTAGATCACCTCCATGGAAAAAATCTGTTGCAGTACGGAGTAACTAACAGATTTATTATAATAATAACATTAGTCATCAAAACAAACCGTAATAATATGTTTTCTTCTTATCAAATGCTGCTTTTTAAGATAAAGCAAGAAAACTATGAGCAACGCATGAGATAAATTGACTGTACCATAGCAAGTGAATACAGTGTCAGTTGGGAGAATGACTGAGACCCTGATTATCTGTCAACAATATTTAGCTACATCTCACACATCTAATGCTGCTCCATTCCACAGGCTGTATTAAAATGTTCTTGGAATGACTGCAGAAATTTTTGGGTACTATTGATACCTATGGATATTTAAAAAATTATCTAGAACAAAATGGGTATTTTCTTGTATACCTTACTTTTTATAAAGAAGAGGTTGTTAATAATTTGGAGAAGGTTATAAAATATATTGTTGGAGGAGAACAGAATCCATAACCCAGATTAAAGCCCAGCATGACGACACAGATGGATTCGTTTTCGGAACAAATAAATAACTTTTTACCCGGCCGGTGTAAATTAACAGAAGAACCAGTAATAGCCAAGAGCCGAGAGCAGTTCAATACCCCATATGATAGGTGGCAGTGGTCCTCACATTGGAACCCAGTCGGGACACCCGCAGGCATGCTTGGGAGTTGTGCAACCCTTTCAGGGTCCCTGGGTGTCGTTAGAGGGCACTGTCAGGGAAGGACCTCCCTACTTTTTCTGTGACTCAGAAATGCTTCCCAGAAAACATGGGGTGGTACCCGGAAGCTAATAAAGGAGCTTAAATACAGGAATGAATGTCCATTAACAAATGAAATGAAGTTGACCAGACAAAACAGCAAATATTGCATCTTGGGTTCATACTGTCTGCAATGAAGTAAAAGTCAAAGTAAATTTAAGAATCACTGTTGTTTTTTTTTTTTTTTTACATTTTCTATACCGTCCCTACTTTTTCTGATTTGGGGTAGTATGTTACTGGACCGAGCGTACACCAGCTGGCCTAATTCTTTGGGTTAGAAAGAACAGCAGCCACACCAGAGAGTAGCTTGAACACCTTTTCAGACTCTACAGCAAACACTTTAATATGCTGTATATATGTGTTTATGTGTGGTATGTAAACAGAAATAAATAAGTACCAATGTCATATCATAATAAAAAATCAAAATGGCAAAACATTATAAAAACATTATAAAACATTATAGATTGACCAGGCTGATTAATCAAAATCACCAAGAGTTTGTTTCCTTTAAATCTGAAATTCTGTTCTTTAAGCTCATAGATGATACTATAACTCAGTTTGCAAATACAGGCACTGTGTAAGGCCCAAGATGGCATTTGCATTTGGTGCTGTCAGAACTCATCACTGACACCAAACTTGATATACTGTGTTTGACGGAGACTTGGCAAAACCGAACGAATTGATGCCTCTCACGGAGGCAACTCCCCCTGGTTTCACTTTCCATACAGAACCTCGCAGCTCTAGACAAGGAGGTGGGCTAGCAGTAATTATCAGAGCAGACTTAAATATCAAACAAATCCCAATTGACTGTCCACTGTCTTTTGAGTGCCTGGCTCTTAAACTAATAACGGAAACAGGTCCTGTCTCACTTATTGTTCTTTATCGTCCCCCAAAATACAATGCATCATTCTTATCTGATCTGATTGAACTTTTAACCCACCTAAGCTCTTACTCTCAGAGAATCATCCTTCTAGGTGATTTCAACATCCATATTGACACTACTACAACTAAACTGAGAAATGAATTCCTATCCTTACTGGACTGTTTTGACTTGACACAACATGTTGATTTTCCCACCCACTCTGGTGGTCATATATTGGATCTGATCTGCACTTCTGGACTATCTGTTGCCAATATTTACAGCACTGATTTGGGACTCTCTGACCATAAAGCAGTATTTTTCACTCACTGCCTTTACCTCCTCTTATCTGTAAATGACAAATTTCTTACAGAAACCTTAAGAATATCTGTCCCTCTATCCTTTCTGGATCCATCTCTGATCTTTTACTGTCTTCACCTATTCTATCAACACTAGATAGTCTTGCTGACCACTATAACTCAGCCCTTCATTCAGCATTAGATAAAACAGCTCCTTTAAAACATAAGGAGGTTTCCTTTAAGCGTTCAGCTCCTTGGTATAATTCAGAATTGCGATCTATGAAAGCAGCTGGCTGACGCCTTGAGAGAATGTCACGTAAGACTGGCCTCACCGTGCACATCCAGGCTTTCTCTGACCACCAAAGAGCTTACAGAGAAGCACTAACTGCCGCTAAGAACACCCACTATGGCAGAATAATAGAAAGTGGCCACAATAACCCAAGGATTTTGTTTTCTGTAGTTAATAAACTACTCGAACCTGCATCTGGACCAACTACCTCTTCTACTGAAGTCTGTGAGGATTTCCTCCACTTTTTCCATAACAAAATTAAAGATCTAAATAATTCAACTAACATAAATACATCATCTCTTTATATCTCTCCCTGTTTTCCCACTCAATCCAGCTCCTTCTCTAAGTTCTCACCAGTCACATCTGCTTTTGTTAATGACCTGCTTTGTAAGATGAGGCCGACTACTTGTGTACTTGACCCCATCCCCAGCACACTACTTAAATCCTGCCTTCATGCCATAATCCCGACTGCTATAACAATAATAAACTCATCCCTTGACACTGGCTCTGTGCCACTCACTTTTAAAATCGCTTCTGTAACCCTAATGTTAAAAAAGTCTGGTCTTGATGCTGACAATCTTAACAATTTCCGGCCTATTTCCCACTTACCTTTCCTGTCAAAAGCTCTTGAGCGTGTTGTATCCTCCCAGCTCACCAATTACTTAACGTCTAATAATTTGATGGAACCCTTTCAGTCTGGTTTCAGGGTGCAGCACAGCTGTGAAACTGCTCTGCTACGGGTAACCAATGATTTGCTTATGGCAGCAGACTCTGGACAAACCAACATATTAATTCTGTTAGACCTCAGTGCAGCATTTGACACTGTCAGACATGACATTCTACTGTCCAGAATGGAGATCATGCTGGGTATCTCTGGCACTGCCCTCCAGTCTTTCAAGTCCTATCTGACTGATTGGCAAGAGTTTGTTAGTCTTGTCAACAGCAGATCCAGCTTGGTGCCAGTCACACAAGGAGTTCCTCAGGGCTCTGTCCTCGGCCCTCTTCTCTTCTCTATTTATATGCTTCCCCTTGGCCATATTATTCGTAGCTATGGACTGGGCTATCATTTTTATGCAGATGATACTGAACTCTACTTCAATGTTAAAAGTGGAACTCCATTAAAGCTTTCTCAGCTCACAACCTGCCTCAGTGAAATTAAAACCTGGATGGAGCAGAACTCTTTAAAATTAAACTGCAACAAAACTGAACTCCTGCAAATTGGGACTAAAGTGCAACTTAATAAAATGAGCTCTTTCCCAGTCCATCTTGGTGGTCAGACCTGCCTCTACTGCAAAGAATCTTGGTCTCATTTTTGATTCCTCCCTTTCTTATTTCGCTCACATAAACCACACTAAGAAACTTTCTTACTTTCCTTTCCGTAACATATCCCGTGTTCGCTCCTTCCTCTCCTTTTCTAATGCTGAGAAACTTGTCCATGCTTTTATCACATCCCGCATAGATTATTGTAACTCGCTGTTGGCAGGTGCCCCTTCTAATCTTATATCACAGCTCCAGCTTATTCAAAACTCGGCTGCAAGAGTCCATACTCGAACCAGCAGCAGCGAGCACATCACACCCATCCTGCTCTGTCTTCACTGGCTCCCCGTGTCTTACAGAATCGAATATAAAATCCTACTAATAACCTACAAAGCCTTAAATAACTTCGGGCCAAACTACAACAGTGACCTTCTCTCACTATGTGCCTGCCCGCCCACTAAGGTCCTCTGATTCTGGCAATCTTGTTGTGCCCCACACTAATCTACACTCCATGGGTGACAGGGCCTTCAGCTGTATAGCGCCCAGACTCTGGAATGACCTACCGAAATTAATCAGGTCAGTTGACTCCATGAATTCTTTTAAAAAACAACTCAAAACTCATCTGTTCAGGAAGGCTTTTAGCTCTACTTGACTTCATTCCCCTTCTCTCAGTTTACCTCTCTGTCAAGATGCTCATGTAACCTGTGTGTGTGCTAGACCATCAATTCTGTTGTCTGTTAGGCTTTCTCTGAATTTACTGTCTTAATCGTCTTTATTTATTTATTTGGTTTGTACAATGCTATACGCTGTATACCCTGCCGTTCTTTCTTATATTTTGTAAGTGCCTTGAGCATGGGAAAGGCGCTATATAAATAAAATGTATTATTATTATTATTATTAAAAAGGAAAATGCTTTACGCTTTAATAAAATTCTGTATACTCAAAACATTTTTAAATTAGCTTCTTAGAACAAAGTAAAATACAGTGTAATGCCCTTGAATGTTAATAGTGAATAATAATAACCCGTTCATTCATAAACAGAAATGTAGTTATTGTGGTGTATTTAGATATACAAGAAAAAAATGTTAACAGAAAGTTAAAGTATTGATAATACACTTAAAGTACACTAAACATCTCAATTATTAAAGGCATCAGAAAACTTACTTTGTCTAGCAACACACATCAATTAGCAAGTTTAGAATCAAAGACTGAACAGAAAGTACAGATAAGCAGAGTGTGTGAGTATGCTGTACACATGGAAAAAAAATGAATAAAAACCCCTGTGCATGAGCAGTAAACCCACTGGGCATGTATTGCCTAGCTTGAACGTGAAGCAAGGAATTTTGCACAATAATTGAAATGGCAAGAGTGGGAATTTGTGTGTCTAAAGAAATTGTTACTATGGTCTAATCAATCAGAGAATGAAAATAGCGTCTTTGGGGAAAAACATAAAGTAGCTAGACAGCTTGCAAGGATCAAATACCAAAATGAGCACAAGAAAATTGATTATCAATGTTAAAAATAAAGGTCTTAAGTCAGATATCAAAGCCAAAAGAACTAATCCTGCCTGATATTCTTTCTGAACTCAAACAAAAAAGAGTTGTTTTTAAGTTTGAGAATCCCAAGCCTGGACATTGGTCATGGAGCACTTTTGTAATGGCAACCATGAAACCATGCTGGCAGTTACGAGGAAAACTGATTACAAAATGGTGATGCAGTAATGTCATAAATAATCATAAAAAGTAAAAAAGCAATATAACAGTGACATTTTTGCAGAAAATATTTAATATTAAACAAATAATATACAAAATGCCATTATTGCAAACAATATTGCAAAATGATTCCAGAGAATCCCAATTTAATCATAACAGTTTTTTAAACTGGTGCTTTAACTGGTGAGAACAGGCAGAGTGGCGACTCATCCACCAAATAATGATAGTCAAATGGAATTCTTTCAGTTAAATAGTGAATGACATACACAAAAAGTGAAAAAGAAAATTAAGGGGAAAGGCCATTCAAGGCAGAAATTTAAAAAGCAGGAAGTGTTATGGAAACATGAAACAAACCATAAAAACTACCTGCAGAATATATTTGGACAGCTTAGTTATACACCAACTATGCAATTCTGCATGGCCTCTCCTTGCAATTATAAAGTTTCTTACCTGGTTAGGTAAGAAAAAGAAAATGTGTTTGGTATTCTATTCTTTTCAATGAAAAAGTCTCATTATTCGTGGCTTTGTTCTTTTTTTCAAAAAACTTTGGACTTCTGAAACTTTGAGCTGAATAAGAATGGTTTCCCTGAAGAGTTCAGGCTTCATGGCTTATTTTTGTTTTTGTCTCATGCTGAGTGACATCTGTTTTGTGCCTGTCCTATAAGCTATAACAAGGCAGTGACTGCCTGGGGTTGGCTCAAGTCAGGTTTCCTTTTGTGTTTTCCATTATTTCTCTCCTTTTTCTGTAGCATGACCAATGCTGCTAATGAACAAGTTCAGATGAGCCCATGTATGAGAAAGTCCGAGTTAGAACCCGTCATTCTGTCATATCTCACCTCCATACTCATTAGCACTGGGTTGTCTGCAGCCCCTGGAAAGCCATCCCTGAGGAGTCTTGTGATAACACCAATAAATCTTAGATCACCAGCTAGGCAAAAGACCTGAAATCACAGTGTAGTTAAAGCATTGTCCAACTATAATTCCTCAGTTGCAGAGATTTAACGGAGTCTGCCATTACTTTTTCAAGATACTCAACCTAACCATTAGTTAGCTGTTACCTAACTTTACTATTTTGTTAATTCAAACTATTTTGTTAATCAGACTGTGCTGTACCAAGATAAGACCAAGAAAATCATGTTGGTGGTAGATTTATTGTCAACTTTAATTTGACAAGTAAAACAGAAGCGAACCAAGTTTGACATTATCGCATTGGATGCTTCCTTGTCTGTGGTGGCAGTGCTGCACAGTATGGTAGAGGCTGAGTGAGAGAGAGAGCTCAGCAAACGTCATCAGGAAGCACATCGTTACAGTCTGTCTCTGCATAAACAGTTAAAGGAGTTCTTTACCTTATGCTGATAATGGAGACCTCTTCTGAGTGCCTTTGTAATTCCAGACATCGTGGATTTGCATCTGAACACTGGTAGTTACAATACCACAGTGCAGATCTCCAAACTGAGATGGCTCATGGTGTGAGTCCACAACAATACAGTTTCTCAAATCTATACTCTTACATCCAAATGTAATGCCTGCTCACTCTCTATGTGGAGTTGGTATGTTCTGAATGTGTATTTCTACACTTTAAAAAAAATGTTAAATTTACAGTAAAGTACTGGCAGCTGTGGTTGCCAGAATTTTACCGTAAAAAATAAGGTGAGAAAATGTTTAGGTCTACGGTATCACTTTGTAGTAAATAACTGGGTTTTTTTCTTACAGAATATTCCAATAGAAGTGAACGTTTAGTCGTAACCTGAAATCTATGCACTGTAATAAATATGCCAATCAATAAACCATTAGAAAATATTGTCAGGATCAAATACCAGTACACAGTTTGCATCTGTAGAGTAACAACAATCAATAACAAACATGTATCATTTAATTATATATGTTGAAAATAATTCAATGTTTAAGGAAGTTATGGCACATTTGTTGGTGGAGAAGTAAAGTTTGCTTTTGTGGTGAATGGTATCGTACAGGTGTGCCAGCTTATTGAATACAACTCACCATAAATCAGCTTCCAGAACCTCAAAAAACTTTCAGAATGCAGGGAAAAATAATTCTGTTAACTTTGTTTAAGTTTTTTTTCCTACTGTTGTAGTACTAGGGTGTTGTACCGTGTTAGCCATTATGACTGTAGAGAAAAGGTGTCATTTTGCTTGGCTTTTCCCTACTATTTAAAGATATGCGGTTCACCATAGCAATATGGTAAATGGGGGCGGGTCCTTATGCAAATATCGTAACTTCTGTGTTTCTGAAGTAGCGCTTTACCATTTTACATTTTACAGTTGTTCACCTTCGCTATTTAACAGTGTAGAATTAACAGATTGCTTTCAGTGTAACTGTAATTTATCAGTAAATGGTATGTATCATATTTTGAAGGTAGAAAAATACTGATTTTACAGAACTTGGCTGTTAAAAATAAGGAAATGTATTGTTTAAGATATACAGGTAATTTTCAGTAGAACATCAAGTAACTTTCTTTTTTTCCAGAAAAGGTATTTTACTTTCACCATTTACCGTATTTTTACCATTTTTTACAGTGTACCGCAGTTGTAGTTTCCTGTCACACTCTTAAGATGTACAGTGTCTAAAATGGCTTAATGTAAATGAGGCTGAGATGTGTGTGTGTGTGTCCCATTATGAAATGCCTCGGTATTTGGTCTGGTTCCTTTTCACCTGAAGAGGTTGAGGTTGTAGTTCCTTCAAACTTGTAATGCATCAGGTGGGTTCAGAAAATGTGCTGCATATTTGAATTACAGTATATAATATAGTAGCTAAAAAGTCAGATCTCATACTTGCAAAAGGTGTGCTTGAGGCAATATAGACATTTAATTTACGTTTATTGTCAGGTTAATTTTAAGTGCAGAATGCAAACTGCAGAATGCAGAAGCCTGTAAATATCTCAAACAATAGAAAACACTTACTGCAGCATGTTTAAAATGAATGGGAGCGTTAAGTGCCAGAGTAATGTTTCAAATGCTCACAGACATACACATTTTCTTTTCACCAAAACCCAAATCAGTTATTACTTTTCATTAGCTTCACCTTTAGTACTGATAAGAGACTCTTTGAAGTATGTAGGTTAACACAAGATACGCACGAAGCAGCTGTGACAGAGAAGGACGATATTCGGAAGCAGAAATTAATTTAACATTAATTTTAATGACATGAGGTTTGCTCAGAGATAAGCAGTAATTTAACAAGTTTAACAGTTTAAAATGCTTTCACAGCTAGCGCCAAGTCAGTAATATCTGCAGGCGAATGTTTTAACATGATTAATCTTTTCAGTGTTACAATAAACCTGAAAAATCAATAGTAAGATATAGTATTCCAAGTCATATACAGTACAGGCCAAAAGTTTGGACACACCTCCTCATTCAATGT